>LR749768.1:740346-865913 GCA_902729485.2 Mus minutoides
TTCCATCACCTGTTTGGTATTGTTTTCCTGTAACTCTCTAAATTTTTCCTCTATAATTGCTTCTAGTTGTTTAACTATGCTTTCCTGTATTTCCTTCTTATAGTCTTCCATCCTCATCATGACGAGTGAATTTATATCCATGTCCTGTTTTTCTGGTGTGCTGTTGTATCTAGGACTTGATGGGGTGGGTGAGTTTGGAACTGGTGATGCCAAGTACCCTTGGACTCTGTTGCTTTTGTTCTTACACCTACCTCCTGCCATCTCTAACCAAGGAGACCTGGCCTTGGTGCAGGCCAGAAGGGAGAGTCTGAAATGGTCTGGGCCTATCTCTGTCCTGGCTGGTGACTCAGGTCACAAGGGATTGGGCAGGAACAGATGCTGCTTTCAGCTGTTTGCCTTGATGTGTGCCTCTGTGATTTCAAGGCCCCCGGTGTGCCCCACTCACCTTTAACCCCGAAGTGTGCCTAATGTCCGGGGGTTTGGAGAGTGCGCTGGCGGCCCTATCAGCTGGGTTCAGAGAGGGGTGATGGCGGTCCGGCGGCGGGGGAGGTCCTGGCTGGCTGGGAGGGGTCCCAGCCTCTGGTTGGACTGAGGTCCTCTGTTCCAGCTGCTGCTGCAACTGGCCACTGGGCCCTCTGCGATTTCAAGGCCCCTGGTGCGCTCCACTCACCTTTAACCCCGAAGTGTGCCTAATGTTCTGGGGTTTGGAGCGTGCGCTGGCGGCCCTATCCCCTGCGTTCAGAGAGGGATGATGGCCTCAAACAGTTTTATCAACTGGGACCAAGTATCCAATCATATGACTCCATGAGGCCATTCTCATTCAAACCATCACACCATGCGTTCATCAGTGTGTAATTTTACACTAGAATGTGCTTGATTTTGATGGCTATTTTAGGTTATCAACCTAAGTACCTCTGGAATTAACTAAAATTCAAATGACCAGGTATACAGGTGAGGGACTTTATTAAATTATCAGAAGTGGAAAAAACCCACCACTAATTTAGAATTTTTGAGGTAGAAAGATTCACTTTTAGTTTGGGCCACATATTCTAGCTGCAGCCTACATAAATGACATGGATGAAAAAAGTTTTTACTCTGCCTGCTTGCCCTCACTCTTGCTGGCAAGCCTGGATTTTTTCCCACTGGCATTAGCACCTACTTGTTTAGCGTTCTGGTGTACACTGAAGACCAGCTAAGACACCCAGATTCACACATTAAATAGCTACTGAATGTTTGAACTTCTGTTGGTCTACAATGGAAGTCAATTTAGTAAAGGGCTATGTCCAGATATGAACATGTTGTCAGTTATACAACCTTGTATCTATCTTAAGAAACATTCTAACACTTAATGGGTAGAAAAAGGATTTATTCTGTGACACAAAACTATCTTAGAGTTTCTGTAGATCAGAAATCTGGGCATTGATTAACAAGAACCTCTGCTTCCAAGTATCCAACAAATCTATAATGAAAATGTAGTTTTTCATGGAAAATATATTAATGGGACCGGTTTCAAGAAAAAAATTTCTAACACTTGGCAACAAGCAAAAGAAATAATAAAAAAAAAATGTCCTATGTATTCTATATAGAATTAAATTCTGTTACTTGCTGGTAGTAATTCTAGATGTACCATAAAAAATGCTATCTGGCAGATGGATGTGTTCCATTTGCAGAATTTTTAAAACAGTGGTATGCTTAACATACCATTGACACGTACTTAGGGTTTCAATGGGCAACTGCTTTAAGTTCTGAAAAGGCTGATTGTGTAATTACAAACTTATTAGAAATAATGGCAATTATGGCGATACCTGCACAAATTAGAACTGATAATGTTCCTGCAAAACAAAGGACAAAAAACTAACAAATAGACTAACAAAAGAAACAATGATCAAATTGACAAATTACTAATAGGGAATTTGTTAGAAGCCTCAACATTTCATGAAAAACATATTAATTAATTAATTAAGAAGACTTAGACAACAAAAAAGAATAATAGAAATAAAAGAGAGCAAAGATTCCCAGCTCAAAGAACCCAATAAATGTCTTCAACAAAATCATAGAAGAAAACTTCCTCAACCTAATGAAAGAGCTGGCCATAAATGTACAGAAAGCCTACAGAACACCAATAGATTGGACCAGAAAAAAAAAAAAAAAACTATTGTCACATAATAATCAAAACACTAAATGCACAGAACAAAGAAAGAATATTAAAAGCTGTAAAGGAAAAAAGCCAAGTAATATATAAAGGCACACCTATCAGAATTACACCAGAATTCTCAAGAGAGACTCCAAAAGTCAGAAGATCCTGGATGGTAGTCATGCAGACCCCAAAAGAACAGAAATGCCAGCCCAGGCTACTATACCCAGAAAAACTCTCAATGAGCATAGATGGAGAAAACAAAATATTCCAGAAAAAAACCAAATTTAAACAATATCTATATGCCAATCCATCCCTACAGAGAATTCTAGAAGGAAAACTCCAACACGAGGAGAGTACCTACATGAAAGAAAAAACAAGATATTAATCATCTCACAAATTCTACTGTTTATAACCCTTTAAATTTATTCTCTTGCCCTATTTATCCACCTTGTATTTAGAGCACAGTATTGAAAAGGAATGGAGAGAGTAGACATTCTTTCTGATTACAGTGGGATGATTCCATCTTTTCTCAAGTTGGGAAGATGGTGACTTTGTGTTTCTCATATATAGCTTTAATTATATTGAGGCTCTATTCTCTCTAGCCCCACATTCTCTAGGGATTTTTATCGTGAATGAATGTTAGATATTTTTCAAAGGCTTTTTCTACATATATTAAGATTATGTGATTTTTTTGTTAAGTTTATTTATGTTTTTAATTAAATTATTGACTTGTGTGTGTTGAACTATTCCTGAATTTTAGGTATAAAAATAATTTTATATTATTGGCTGTTTGGATTAATATTGATTTTAGATGAACCTAGAAAATTATCAATTTCTTTTATGTTTTTCAGCTTAATGGAATACATATTTTAAAAATATCTCCTTATAATATTCTGAATTTCTTTGATGAGTATTATAATATTTCCCTTATTGTTTCTGGTTTTGCTAATTTGGATCCTCTTTCTTCCTTTGGTTAGTTGGGCCAAGAATCTGTCAATTTTCTTTATCATCTGAGGGGAGCAGCTTTTATTTATTTACTTATGATATTTTTGTATTGTTTGTTTGGTTTCTATTTCATTGATTTCGGCTCTGAATTTTGTTATTTCTTGTTGTTGACTGGGTTTGTATTTGGTTTGTTCTTGTTTTCCCAACTTGTTGAATTCTATTATGTTGTTTGTGTTTGTTTTAATCTTTCAATATAGGCACTTAGGACTGTACATTCCCTCAAGTCCCTAGAGGTTTTGTGTAAGTCAGTGTGTGTGTGTTTGTGGGAGAGAGAGAGAGAGAGAGAGAGAGAGAGAGAGAGAGAGAGAGAGAGAGAGAGTCAGACAGACAGAGAGAGACAGAGACAGAGAGACAGAGACAAAAATAGAGAGGTAGTTACATTAATTTTTATTGGATATTTTATTAATATTTCAAATGTTATCCCCTTTCCTGGTTTTCCCTCTGAAAACCCACTATCCTGTCCCCCTCCCTCTGCTTGGATGAGGGTATTCCCCTAACCACCCACCAACTCCCATTTTACTGCCCTGGCATTCCCCTACACTGGGGCAGTGAGCCTTCACAGGACCAAGGGCTTCCCCTCCTACTGATGCCAGATAAGGCCATCCTCTGCTACATATGAAGCTGAAGCCATGGGTCCCTCCATGTATACTCTTTGGTTGGTAGTTTAGTCTCTGGGAGCTCGGGGTGGGGGAGTCTGGTTGGTTGATTTTGTTGTTCTTTCTATAGGGATGCAAACCCCTTTTGCTCCTTTAGTCCTTTCTCTAACTCCTCCATTGGGGTTGCTGTGCTCAGTCCAATGATTGGCTATGAGCATCTGCATCTGTATTTGACAGGATCTGGTAGAGCCTCTAAGGAGACAGCTATATCAGGCTTCTATCAGCAAGCACATCTTGGCATGAGCAATAGTGTCTGGGTTTGGTGTCTGTATAAGGGATGGATTCCCAGGTGGGGCAGTTTCTGGATGGCATTTCCTTCAATCTCTTCTCCACACTTTGTCCCTGTATTTCCTTTAGACAGGAGAAAATTCTGAGTTAAAATTTTGTGGCTGAGTTGGTGGTCCCAAACTCCAAATGGGAGACTTGCCTAACCTCTTGATATAGTCTCTAGAGGTTCTCCCACCCCATTTTTTTGGCATTTCAGCTAATCTCATGCCAGTTGGGTCCTGGGAACCTCTTGATTTCCTGGCACCTGGAAATTTCTGGTGGCTACTCCCAGTTCCCCATCCCCCATTGCTAGACAACTCTGTTCAATTTCCTGACCATCTGTATATCATCCCTGCCTCCTCCCATACTGCCCCCTCTTTTTCTCTCCACGTCCTCTCTTCCTCCCAAGTCCCTCTCACCCACTACCTCCTGTGAGTGTTTTGTTCCCCCCTCTAAGAAGGATTGAAGCATCCACACTTTGGTCTTCCTTCTTCTTGAGCTTCATATGGTCTGTGAATTGTATCATGGGTATTCTGAGCTTTATGACTAATATACACTTATCACTGAGTACATACCATGTGTGTTCTTTTGTAACTGGGTTACCTCACTCAGAAAGATAGTTCCAGCATTTGTCTGAGAATTTCATGAATTCATTGTTTTTTTTTTTCCAGGAATATATAATATTTATTTTACCACAGCTCTTAACATTCAAGACTTTTCTCTCCCATAATATTCACATTTATTTGATCAGTTTGAGTTCACTTATTTATTTATTTATTTATTTATTTTTAAATCCAGATTTTATTCCCTTCCCAGTCCACCCTGTGACTGTTTCACATCCCATACATCCTCCCAGCCCCCTTCCCCCTGTCTCCACAAGGATGTTACCACCCTCCACCCCCATCCCCCAGACCTCTAAATGCCCTGGGGCCTCCAGTTTCTTGAGGTTTAGGTGCATATTCTCTGACTAAACATAGATCTGGCAGTCCTCTGCTGTATATGGGTTGGGAACCTCATATTGGCTGGAGTGTGCTGCCTGGTTGGTGGTCTAGTATTTGAGAGATCTCAGGTATCCAGGTTAATTGAGACTGCTGATCTTCCTACAGGGTCACCCTTCTCCTCTGCTTCTTCCAGCTTTCTCCAAAATCAACTACAGGGGTCAGCAGCTTCTGTCCATTGGTTAGGTACAAATATCTGCACCTGACTCTATCAGCTGCTTGTTGGGTCGTCCCAAGTACGGTCATGATAGGTCCATTTTTGTGAGTGCTCCATAGCTTCAGTAATAGTGTCAGGTCTTGGTACCTCCCCTTGAACTGGATCCCACTTTGGCCCTGTCGCTGGACCTTCTTTTCCTCAGGCTCCTCTCCATTTCCATCCCTGCAATTCTTTCAGACAGGAACAACTATGGGTCCAAGTTTTACTGTGGGATGACAAGCCTATACTTCACATGATACCCTGTCTTTCAGGCTCTACAATTTGCCTCTCCCCAGTGTAGGACATTTCATCTAATGTCCTTCTCTTTGAGTCCTGAGAGTCTCTCACCTTCCAGGTCTCTGGTACATTCTAGAGGGTCTCCTAAGCTCCTACCTCATGAAGATGCATGTTTCCATTCTTTCTGCTGGCCCTCAGGGTGTGGTCCTCCTTCCCCCATGCTGGCTCCAGGCTGAGAGTTCAGACCTGATGTCTCTGAGGGCATGCCACAGGAAGCCACATACAGTGTGGTTCTCTAGCCAAGGCTGGCTTCCATTCTTGTGCTTTATAAACCATACCTGAGCCTCTCTGGAATCCTGCTGCCCATCTGCTATGCCCCTCCCGGGACCTGCTTCCTGCCAAGGCATTCCACAGCGTCCTGGACCCTGCCTCAGCCAGTTCACCTGCTTCCAGCTGGGACATTCCACATTGCATTAGACTTCGAGCCACATTCCAGGTGCCTGCGCAGAACGGACTGGGGGCGGGGGTTTTCCCTCAAGAAACCACAGAAGATTTTTCAGTAAAGATATAGACGTGTTTTGACCAGAGAACTGACTCAGTGTTTCATTTCTCTCCCATCTAGTCTCCCAGCCCCAGACTGCCTTCTGGGGAACCTGGTCTGTTTTATGGAGGGCAGGGGATGGCCCCCAACAATTTGGCGCCCAATGTGGGGCCTGGACATGGCAGAGAAAATTTGAGAGAAAGCTGACTTGCGTGGAGCTCTATGAGAAGGAAGAAAAAGGAAAAAGAAATGTCGTATCGGGCACAAGAAACAACAGATAAGTATGCTAGCACTGGGTTGTAGACTTCAATTTTTAAAAAGTGTTGCTAGTGCAATAAGGATATGAGCTAAGTGGAACGGTACTGATCTGGTACTCAGTTCACTTAGGATTGTCAGCAAAAATGAGGCTAAAAAAGTTCAAAATAGGCATTAGTCCACAGCTTCCAGTAGCTGAATCAGGGGAGAGAAATAGGTGTCATAGAATGGAATAAAAATAGTTAAGTTCAAGAAATGAATAAAATAAAAGTAGAGAGAAAGATTCAAGAGAAAAGCAAAATGGATTTTTGAAAATTTCTCAGGGACCAAGAGAGGACAAGAAAGAGAGACACCCTGTCGGCTCTCTGGACCTCTACCAGAGAGGTTTTCTGCTGTCTTTGTACTGTCAGTGTTCTGTGCACCTGTCTGTCCATGTGCCAAATTCATGTTTTGTGTTTCATGGCCCGAATGACTGATTGTTCTGTCTTTCATTTTCTCTCCCATCTAGTCCTAACAAGCCCCAGTTCGCCTTCCAGGAGACCTAATCCATCTAGTGGGGGACTGCTGGTGGGACCCCAACATCAGGGCTTCAGTCCTTTGCCCCTATGCAATAGCTGATCATGTTCTCCTCTCTGACCCCCTCATCCCATTTCCCTTCAAGGTCCCTCCCTCCTCCCTGTGGTTGCTTTCTTCTCCCTCCCAAGTGGGGCTGAGGCATCCTCACTTGGACCCTTCAGCTTGTTGACCTTTTGAGTTCTGTGGGCTGTATCTTGGGTCTTCTGACTTTTCTTTTTTCTCTTTTTGGTTAATATCGACTTATTAGTGAATACATACCATGCATGTCATTTTGGGTCTGAGTTATCTACTCAGGATGATATTTTCTAGTTCCATCCATTTGCCTGCAAACTCAGGATGTCCTCATTCTTAATAGCTGAGTAGTATTCCGTTGTGTAAATAAACCACATTTTCTGTATACATTCCTCTGTCATGGGACATCTAAGTTGTTTCCAGCTTCTGGCTATCACAAAAAAGGTCGTTATGAACATAGTGGAACGTGTGCCCTTGTGGCATGGTGAGGAATCTTTTGGGTTTATTCCCAAGAGTGGAATTGCTGGTTCTTCAGGTAGATCTATTTCCAATTTTCTGAGGAACCTCCAGATTGATTTCCAGAGTGGTTGTACCAGTTTACAATCCCACCAGCAATGGAAGACTGTTCCTTTTTTTTCCACATCCTCTTCAACATGTGCTGTCACCTGAGATTTTGATCTTAGGCATTCTGATTGGTATAGGGTGGAATCTCAGGGTCGTTTTGATTTGCATTTCTCTGATCACTGAGGACTTTGAACATTTTTAGGTGCTTCTCATCCATTCAAGATTCCTCTGTTGTGAATTCTTGGTTTAGTTCTATAACCCAGTTTTTGATTGGGTTGTTTGGTTTTTCAGTGGTTAGCTTCTTGAGTTCTTTATATATTTTGGATATAGAATTAAACCAAGAATTCACAACTGAAGAATCTCAAATGGCTGAGAAGAAGTAAAGACATGTTCAAGGTCCTTAGTTATCAGAGAAAGGCAAATCAAATGACCCCGAGATTCCACCTTACACCAAACAGAATGACTAAAATCAAAACCTCAGTTGACAACACATGTTGGAGAGGATGTGGAGAAAGGGGAACACTCCTCCATTGCTGGTGGGATTGCAAACTAGTACAACCACTCTGTAAATCAATCTGGAGGATCCTCAGAAAGTTGGAAATAGATCTATCTGAACCCAGCTATACCACTTTGGGAATATACCCAAAAGATGCCCCACCACGCCACAGGGGCACATGTTCCAATATGTTCATAGCAGACTCATTTGTGATAGCCAGAAGCTGGAAACAACCTAGATGTCCCATGACAGAAGAATGTATACAGAAAATGAGGTTTATTTACATAATGGAATACTACTCAGCTATTAATAACAAGGACATCCTGAGTTTTGCAGCAAATGGGTGGACCTAGAGGTAAGTCAGATCCTGTGCATGGTATGTACTCACTAATAAGTGGACATTAGACAAAAAAAGTGCAGAATATACAAGATACAGTCCACAGAACTCAAATAGTTCAGCAAACTGAAGGTCCCAAGGGAGGACACCTCAGTTCCATTTGGGAGAGAGAAGAAACAATCACAAGTGGGATGAGAGAGAGGGATCTGGGAAGGAAAGTCCCACTTGGGAGAGAAAAGAAAGCAACCACAAGTAGGGAGAAACGGGGGTCCTGGGAGGGAAAGTAGGTGAGAGGAAGAGGGGAACCTTATCTGGTATTGGGTGAGGGAAAAGGACTGAAACCCTGAGGGTCAGCAGAAAGAATGGAAACAGGCAACCTGAGGAAACAGCAAGTTTGGTGTAACCCTCCAGAATGCTCCAGAGACCTGGGAGGTAAGAGACACTCAGGATTCAAAGGGAGGAACCTTAAATGAAATGCTTCCTCCTTTTTAGTGTTTTAAATATTACCTGCCTTATTTAAGTATTTTACTTCAACATCACCTCTTAGTTTCTTAACTAATATGGTTGGAATTTTATTTTCTTATAATTTTTTTCAAATCAACTGGGCTATTAGCTACTCATTCTTGGCATGTCTTAATGGTTTTACCTCTAGGGATTATTGAAAATAAGTCTTTTCAAGAGAGATGATCTCATTTGAAGTTGTTCCAAATGTTTTAATAACCTTGTATATTTAAACAGGGATGTTGCAAAAGAGCCATGAACAGAATTGTGAATGTAAATGAAAAAAAAATTCTTGATCAAATGACCCAAGAAGTCTCTGGTATTTAACTATTTATGTATCCCATTCTTTATTTTTTAACAAATTGTTTCTGACAGCCTGTCTGTGGAAGGTTTTGGCTTTCTGTGGTATTCTTCATACAAAGACATATTTTTGAACAAGAAAGGAAAGCATTTTATGGAGATTTTATCTGAGTGATTGATCATGAAGACTTCTAGCTATATTCACGAGAAATCATGTTTCACCAGTAATGCTTTGGTAATTTAAACCACGCATTTATCCTGTTGAGTACCTAGCCTATTTGTGATCCAAATTGATGCTGCAATACTATATTAAATTCAAGACCTTTTTGATGCCTTTAATATAATTTACCAAAAAGAAAAAAAGATCATACAGTTAATTTTATGGTTGTGAATTTCTATTTAAACATAAACATTAAAGAGGATTGATAATTTCTAATTATTAGGTAGATGTTTTATACATGTACAAATAATACATCTTTGTGTTTTTATGTAGAATATTTTTAGAAAGTGACAATATCTACTTACTTTTAGTAATAAGTTCTAAAAATAAATGTAAAGATTTTTGTATTTAATTTTATGTTGGATGCTCTTACATCACAGTAAAAACCTTAGGTAATTTGAAGTTTTGGGAAAATGTATTTTCTGCAACCTCTTCATGCTATTTCCTCATCTATTGAAAAGTTATAGGCTGCCATCTGTGCTATGAAGGCAAATAGATGCAGAAAGAATTTGTGATATACCAGCAAAAGAACCTTTAATTTTCCTCAGATAAAAATAAGAAGTATGTTGTAAGTTCATGCTACCAGAAACAAAAATGTTAAGTAATGATTCCTGTTTACACCGAAATACAGTTGTTATTTTAACTCATATGCTCTCACAGGAATGATCTAAACTGAGAAAATTAAGATGCTACACAAATTAATCAGAAACTGTAAGTATATTTGCTATTAGTGTCACATAATTATTTGGGGGGGGGCAGGATACTATGCTTCATTTTGCTAGAAAGCAAATAAAACAGTTTATATTTTATAAGTGAGAATGATTATGATTTTCAATTTATGAGAAACTTTGTCTTATGTGGTTTGCTAACAAGGATATTATCATAAATGCTTTATGTGTACACAAACATGTCTATTATATTTCAATCACATGATGTATTTTATGTGTATATTTTGAAATTGTCCAATGAATATGTTAATACATGTAAATAGGGAAATCCATTAAACAATACATTACCTACCAAAGACATTTGTTAGCATTTTATCATGCAGTACTGTATTAGGTATTTAAAATCTTTATTTTATTGGGTTATGTAAGATATATTCATGTAAGTATATGCTGTTATTGAAGCTGTTTCCTTCCTCCATGTTCCTCCTCTCCTCTTCTTCACCCTTTTCTTCCTTTTAAGCCCCGTTTGTTTCCCTTCCACTCTTATGTCTTCTGGGATACATGATTTTTCTGTATCTACTGAAAGTCTAAAACTCAGAAATGAGAGATGGTGAAAATTTTTTTTCCTTCTCACAGTGATTCAAATTGAGTGATGTGTTTATTTCCAGTTAAATCTGTGTCTTGGCAAGTGATATAACTTTACTCCTCTTTATGATTGATACAAGTCCATTGCTGGGGAAAGTACTTTTTAAAATATAAAACTATATTTCAAAAGTTACATGATCTTAGAAACTGGATTAAATTATCAATTTTCTAAAAGTGTGATAACAGTATTTCATAATGAAAGAAGGCATTTTATTCTTCTCTTTTTATAGAATCAATTATTTGATAATTTATATTGTACATAAGTCTAGTATAGTATAGCTTATATACTCTGTTTTTTCTACTATATAAATAATCCCACTTGACACTACAAAATTTGGCATGGTAAAAACCAATATTTATCAATACTGAACACAATTAAACTGTGTAGAATGTAATATGTAGAAGACCAAATTGGACATGATATGTGATATTCCGTGATATTCCCATGTTCTGTCACAGACATGCCTATAATACTTGGAAACTTTAAAAAAGGCAGTGATGATGTACTGACTCAGATGGAAGCAGAGATGTGAATGAGACATCTGCAAGATGCATCCCATCTGCTTCTAAAGCAGTTCTGAATCTGCACATTTCTTTTTCTGATATCAAGTCCATGCAAATGGAATTTCTTGCCTGCTGATAGTCTGAATATGTTTCCCCACTGGTGAGTACTGATAGTATTTTGTATATAATGTGTAAATTACTATATATAATAAAACATAATTTCTAAGATATGTGATTTTAATCCCAATCCAGAAAGTGGTTCATAATGGACTATATGCTTATTTTTGAAAATCCACATTACATTTACATTCTTGCTTATATCTCATGACTGATTTGCAGTTGATTCTCACAGTGAAACATCCAAGAATAGTAATCATAGCTACCCATGAGATGTCTCAGTGCTGAGCCATGCTTTAGGTACTACCTAGGAAAATAAGAACACTATCAGACTACTCTTGGAGAGGGATAACATGGAAGCCACTGTGGTACACATGGTGAATCAGAGTCAGAGGGAGACTTAGTATGATGGTCAAGATCAGGATGGTAATATCTGAATACACCTAATGCTATAACCAGGTGTGTAATTTCCACAGCTTTCATCACTTCTCCTTTTTTATTCAAGTATTTCTCAGATTTTTTCTTGCTACACTGTATACAATATAATTAGGGTAATTTTTGGTCACAGTAGTTATTAAAATCCATTTTACATTATTGTATCATTCAGGAAGCCATGATAAATTTAGTAACGTTGTATAAATGTGTAAAAAAATATTACAGCAGAAGAGATAGGGGTGAGCTCATAAGTAACAGTGTATATAGATCATTAGATATTGCGAGGCTGGGAAAGCTTCTGAAATATGGTCTAATACCGGTGTTTTGGGACACACACACACACAGAGATATATGTTTCTAATTACATTTAGAGAATGAACCCAGCCCATGCTTCATGTACTGGTTTTGTGTTTTCGTTGAGTGTTCTGCTTTTCGTGTTCTGGACAATGAATTCCTATGTGGGGACTCCCAGCATCCTTATCCTAAATGCTTGAAATAATGAAGACTAAATTAAATATTATTAAATTCAATCTTATTTAATTTAAGTTTAAAAATATATTCTCTTACTATTAAATCTCTTTTTCTATTTTTTCCTCTGTCTCTCTGCATACTTATTTCTGAGAATTCTGCGAAAAATATTATTTCTGCAGATACAGGGTTTGTTAAGCAGCCATGGTTTAGTTCAGGTAAAGTAAAAATAGTTTAGTAAACCCTGCTTGTAGATAGAATTATGTTACTAATTAGTATATAAACAAGAATGAAATGGAAATCTACTTAGTAAAATATGACTGCATTAGATGAAGCAATTCTTACAGGTTATAGGTAATAATATCTGGATAATATTAGAATGTTTGGTGTATTTCAAAAATCTACTTAGTTTTTTAGATTAAGTGAAACACACAATAAGTAAAATTTCATCTGAGGTACAGTGTCTACATTGAAGAGTGCAATATGATAGACTTGATGCAGATATTCAAGGACCAGTGCTAATGTGGGTACCACAAAAATTCAAATATCAAAATGTTTTTTTTCCACAGATATTACCTTCTAAAATGGTTGCTCTGTCTTAGTTGATAAACTAAGGGTTTAATGGCACAAACGTTTTTCAAGTTTCTTTAGAAGTAACCTTTTCTATGTTTATTTGGTGTATTAAGGCCAAGGTATAATGTGTTTTAAATAACATTTTATGGGTCACAGAGATATCTCTATCTGCATTTCTGTCTAGACATCCACTGTTATTTTGATAACCTTAGCACTCAGAGATTTATTAACAGAAAAAATGAAGCTTGTTCCAAGATGAAGCTCAATATATATTTATTAAATGCCTACTATTGGTTAACTACTGCAAAGACACTATATGCTCAATGACAGAATGGACTCATGATCCTGTTAACAGGTCATGGGTGGTCTTATTCTCCTGAGCTCTTTGTCTGAAAGAAGCCTGATAGATGAATAAATGGGCCAGAGCAACAATGTCACAGAATTTGTCCTGCTGGGCTTCACTCAGGATCCTGCTGGGCAAAAAGCTTTATTTGTTATGTTTTCACTGATGTACATTGCAACAATGGTGGGCAACCTGCTCATCGTTGGGACAGTGATTGCCAGTCCCTCCTTGGGTTCCCCAATGTACTTCTTCCTTGCTTCTCTTTCACTCATGGATGCTGTTTATTCCACTGCCATCTCACCCAAGTTGATTGTAGATTTGCTCCGTGAGAAAAAGACAATCTCCTTCAGAGCTTGCATAAGTCAGCTCTTTATAGAGCATTTATTTGGTGGGGTTGACATTGTCATTCTGGTGGCAATGGCCTATGATAGATATGTTGCCATATGTAAGCCACTGCATTATTTGATTATCATGAATCGAAGGGTATGTATTCTTTTCTTGGTGATGGCCTGGGTGGGAGGTTTTGCACATTCTTTGTTTCAAGTTCTCGCTGTATATAATCTTCCTTTCTGTGGTCCCAATATCATTGACCACTTTGGCTGTGACATATATCCATTATTGCTACTTGCATGTACTGACACCTACTTCCTTGGCCTCACTGTCATTGCTAATGGTGGAGCCATGTGCATAGTCATCTTCATCTTGCTCCTACTTTCTTATGCAATAATCCTAAGATCTCTCCAGAATCACAGTAAGGTTCCCTCCGCGTTTCGAGACAGGTGGACGTCAAGGGTATAGTGACACCAAAAAGAGAAAAAACAAGGGACATAAAAGTACATACAATCTGGACAAAGATCAAAAGGATAACTATTTAGGTAGTGACATTAAATATGGTAACAATGAGCCATGTTGAATCCTTTAATATATACCTTGAGAAATTCAGAGATGAAAAATTCCATGGAAAAGCTCCTGCAGAAAATATTAAGTCCAAGTAGAATAAAGCTTTCTTCTTGCTGCTCATATTACTAAGCACTGGGCAACCAGCCTGAACAAACACCTGTGCTGTGAGATTCTGCTTGAAGTTTCATACTCCTACATGCTACTCTTAATCTACTGGTATTATGAATGTAATTTTCAAATATTGTTCTTCTTGTCAAATTTTTGCAGGTATTATAGCTGCCTGTATATAATATCATTCATTTATTAGCTTATTGTTCAACCATTTTTGATGAACTGCATATCATATTGTTTTCATTGTCAATAAATAATTTTCTTTATTTTTTTCATATATTTTGATTATGGATTCCTGGTCTACTATGTCCTTCAAGCTATGTCTCCTCTCTTCTTCTTTCAACCAACTTCATGTTCTCCGTCTCTCTCTCTTTCTGTCTCTCTTTGTCTGCCTCCCTGTCTCTTTCTTACTCTTTTGCCTTTCCCTCTTTACTCTCTTAAAACCATCCCCCAAAGAAAAACCACCTAAACAAACTGAAAGGCCAACAAAATGAAACAAAAGGCTCTCCTTCTCCAACAATCCAAACCCATGGAGTTCATTTTCTGTTGGTTAACTTCTTTTAGGTGTGAAGCCATTCCTCGGTTTTGTTTGACATATTCAGTGAGACTCCACTAGAAAATAGTGTTTTTCCCTCTCTCAGCTGTCATCAATTATAGATAACTTCTTAGTAGGCATGGAACTTTGTGATTATTTTCTCTTTCAACACTGGGAATTTTGTCTAGACTGTATTTGTTCAGGTCTTGTACAAGCTCTCATCGTCTCTGTGAATTGACATGTGAACCAGTGTCTGAAAAACACTGTGTCCTAGATGTTATACATCACCTCTGGCTTTTACATTCTCTCCACCTCCTCTTCTACATAGATCCCTGAGCCTGGAAAGGAGGCATTAAATGAAGATATTCCACTTAAGATAAATGTGATGTATTTTATCCTAAATTTTTAAAATATAATTTATTAAGTAGACTTCTTTAGGTTTCATATCAACCCATTTTGTATTTTTATATGTTTTACAAAATCTTTTGTCAAGATAGTAATTTTACATTGTTTTTTAAATTTATTTTGATCAATAACCATTCTACTTTAATTAAATATCTGTTTCAAATAATTCTCTCTAAATTTTTATTATTATTTTATTAAAATACTCATAGTCTGTGATGTATTTATGTTGTTTTAAAATGTGTTACCATTATAGAGTGGTAAGGACATAATTTTCATTTTGTTATCTCTTATATTATTTATTTCTCTGTGTTGAGAAAACCCGTGATCTATTTGCTGTGCCTGTAAACTGAGGCATTTTTTACTTTTTATTTTAATAATTGTCTTTTGGGTTTGCCCTAAAATTTTTTCTCTATTTGATGAAATAGCATGTTCCTTATTTCTTATGTTCATTTTCTTATGGGGCTCTTTCTAAACAATTTTATTTGGTAAATTATCTTTTTTCTTAATTAGTACTTTATTACTAGATACCATTGAAGCAGGCTTTGAAAAGCAACAAAATACTCCCCATGAAATAATTATATCCAAACAACATTTCCAAAATATGAAGCATTTTGGCAGATAGCTTATTGAATGTGTAGGTAGGTAAGAGAAGTGCTAATGTCTTGATCTCATTAAATCTTTCTTTGGTGAAGAGGACAGATATGTTTCTGCAGTGATAGAGTCCGTCATTACCTTTGGTCTCAGTTTGTTTTCATCATTTAGAAGTTTCATGGTTTTTCTTTGAGATTTTTAAAATAGATATCTTTTTAAAGATTATTTAAAGATAGATTTTTAAAACAGATATCTTTCTGTAGTGATAAAGTCCTTCATTACCTTTGGTCTGAGTTTGTTTTCATCATTTAGAAGTTTCATGGTTTTCCTTTGAGATTTTTAAAATTTGTGTTATGTTAATTAAATGTGTGTTTTCTGTCTTACATTTGCTAATGATTGTGACAAATCGTAATGAAGTTAAACCATGAATCTTGATATTTTATCAGCAATCTTTACATAATATGATGAATTTTTGTTAATTCCTTAGATTTTCTAGATTAAAATATGGAAATAAATTTTGTTTCCACCAATATTTATCTCATAATTGTAATGTATCTTCTTATTCTGTTGATATATTAGTTAAAATTGGACAGCAATTATCATCATTTGGAAGATACTACCTAAATTAGTCTTCGTTTGTTTCATAGAGGCAATCAAAACCTGTTTGTAAAGCTTCCCCCACTAACAAGGTTTTGAGTTTATTTTAAATGTCCATAAACACCTCATGGGCCATTGAACTGCACTCTGAGAAAAGAGTCTTAGTAATTGCAGGTGTCCATGAGAAACTTCACTGAAGAAAACCCATGTTAGGTTGCACACAACTGAATCAGTCTCAGTATATAGGGATTTAGCTATTGGTTACATGGAGCAAGAAGTCTTTCTAAATGTAATTCTATGTTTCAATTCCTTCAACGTACTTATGGAAATTATAACTGCTATAAGAACCAATGTTTGTGTTATCATTAATGGGGTATTTTTGAGAATATAAGATTTATATTATAGTGTTTAAAAATACCTGAATAACAATGATCTAAAGATTATTTGGAAGGAATTACTGAGGGAAATTTTTATACTCATACCGATTTAAAATTATTTTTGTTTCTATACTGAAAAGTCAAACAACACTTGTTACATAAGAGATAATCCTATGCTTAAATTATGCCAAGAACTCCACCAGAAAAATCTTACTTATTTTTATTAAAATAAGCTATTTACTAAAGTCCAAGTAACATTTAAAGGCAGATCAATTAGAATTATACCAGAATTCCTAACAGTGACTGTAAAAGCCAGAAGGTCCTGGACAGATGTCATACAGACCTGAAGAGAACATAAATGCCTGCCTAGGCTACTAGAGCCCCTCAAAATTCTCAATTATCATAGATAAAGAAATCAAAATATTCCATGGCAGAACCAAAAAGTTTATATATATCCCTACAGAGGATTCTGAAGGAAAACTCCAACATAAGGAGAGTTCTACCCCAAAGATAAAACAGGAAACTTTTTGTTTTACCACTAACCCAAAAGGAGAGAATAGTACACATAATTTCACCACGAACAACAAACATAACAGTAACTAGCAATCATCTGTCTTTAATATTTATCAATATCAATGGACACAACTTCGCACTAAAAAGATATAAGCTAACAGACTAGATAAGTAAGCAGAATCCAGCATTTTTATGCATTCATGAAATACACATCAATGAAAAGACAGTCATTGCCTCAGAGTAAAAAATTGAAAAAAAGTTTTCCAAGCAAACAGTTCTAAGAAACAAGCAGGAGTTGTCATTCTTTTTTTTTTTTTTTTTTTTTATGCATTTGCTGAATCCTTTTCTTTTGTTAAATTTTATTTTGTTATTAGATATTTTCTTCATTTACATTTCAAATGGTATCCCCAAAGTCCCCTATACCCTCCCTCACCCTGCTCCACTACCCACCCACTTCCACTTCTTGGCCCTGGCATTCCCCTGTACTGGGGCATATAAAGTTTGCTAGACCAAGGGGCCTGTCTTTCCAAAAATGGCCAACTAGGCCATCTTCTAATACATATGCAGCTAGAGACACGAGCTCTGGCGGTTCTGATTAGTTCATATTGTTGTTCCATCTATAGGGTTGCAGACCTCTTCAGCTTTTGGGTACTCTCTCTAGCTCCTACATTGGGGACCCTGTGTTCCATCCTATAGATGACTATGAGCATCCACTTCTGTATTTGCCAGGCACAGGCAAAGCCTCACAGGAGACAGCTATATCAGGGTTCTTTCAGCAAAATCTTGCTGGGGTATGCAGTAGTATCTGCGTTTGTTGACTATGGGATGGACCCGCAGGTGGGACAGTCTCTGGATGGTCCATCCTTTTGTTTTAGCTCCAAACTTTGTCTGTGCAACTCATTCCATGGATATTTTATTCCATATTCTAGGGAGGAATGAAGTATCCACATGTTGGTCTTCCTTCTTGATTTTCTTATGTTTTGGAAGTTGTATCTTGGGTATTTCAGGTTTCTGGGCTAATATCCAATTATCAGTGAATGCATATCATGTGACTTCTTTTGTGATTGTGCTACCTCACTCAGGATGATATCCTCCAGATACATGCATTTGCCCAAGAATTTCATAAATTCATTGTTTTTAACAACTGAGTAGTACTCCATTGCATAAATGTACCACATTTTCTGTATCCATTTGTCTGTTGAGGGACATCTGGGTTCTTTCCAGCTTCTGGCTATTATAAATAAGCTGCTATGAACATAGTGGAGCATGTGTCCTTATTACCAGTTGGAACATCTTCTGGATATATGCCCAGGAGAGGTATTGCTGGATCAATTGGTAGTACTATGTCCAGTTTTCTGAGGATTCCTGAGTGGTTGTACAAGCTTAGAATCCCACCAGCAATGGAGTAGTGTTCCTCTTTCTCCACATCCTCGCCAGCATCTGCTGTCACTTGAATTTTTGATCTTAGCCATTCTGACTAGTGTGAGGTGGAATCTCAGTGTTGTTTCGATTTGCATTTCCCTGATGTTTAAGGATGTTGAACATTTTTTTCAAATGCTTCTCAGCCCTTCGATATTCTTCAGTTGAGGTTTCTTTGTTTAGCTCTGTACCCCATTTTTAATGGGGTTATTTGAATTTCTGGAGTTTATCTTTGCAGGCAAGTGGGTGGAACTAGAAAATATCAACGTGAGTGAGGTAACTCAGACCCAAAATAACATGCATGGTATATACTCACTATTAAGTGGATATTAGACAAAAAAAGTACAGAATACACAAGATACAGTCCACAGAACTCAAAATGTTCAACAAGCTGAAGGTCCCAAGACAGGATGCCTCAGTTCCACTTGGGAGAGAGAAGAAACAATCACAAGTGGGAAGAGAGGGAGGGAACTGGGAAGGAGTGTCCCCCTAGGGAGAGAAAAGAAAGCAATTAAAAATGGGGAGAAAGGGAGGTACCTGGGAGGGAAAGTGTGTGAGGAGAGAGGGGAACCTCATATGTTATTGGATGAGGGAAAAGACTGAAACCCTGAGGGTCAGCAGAAAGAATGGAAACAGGCAACCTGAGGAAATAGCAAGTTTGGTGGTATCCTCCAGAATACTCCAGAGACCTGGGAGGCAAGAGACTCTCAGGAATCAAAGGAAGGAAACTTAAATGAAATGCTTCCTCCTCTTTAGTGTTTTAAATATTACCTGCCTTATTTAAGTATTTTACTTCAACATTATCTCTTAGTTTCTTAATTAATATGGTTAGACTATTATTTTCTTATATGCTTTTTTCAAATCAATTGGGCTATTAGCTCCTCATTCTTGGCACAACTTAATGGTTTTACCTCTAGGGATTATTGAAACTAAGTCTATTCAAGAGAGATGATCTCAGTTGAAATTTTTCCAAATATTTTAATAACCTTGTCTATTTAAACAGGGATGCTGCAAAAGAGCCATGAACAGAATTGTGAATGTAAATGAAAAAAAATTCTTGATCAAATGACCCAAGAAGTCTCTGGTGTTTAACTATTTATGTATCCTATCCTTTATTTTTTAAAAATTGTTTCTGACAGCCTACCTGTGGAAGGTTTCAGCTCTCTGGGGTATTTAAAATGATAAGAAAGCATTTTGTGGAGAGTCTATTTGAGTGATAGATCTTGAAGGCTTCTAGCTATAGTCAGGAGAAACCTTCACCAGTAATGTTTTGGTAATTTAAACCACTAATTTATCTTGTTGAGTACCTGCCTTATTTGTGCTCCACATAGATGCTGCTATACTTTATTAAATTCAAGAACTTTTTGATGTCTTTAATACAATTGCCCCCTCCAAATCATACAATTAATTTATGGTTGTGAATTTCTATTTGAACATGAACATATAAAGACAATTGATACTTTCTAATTATTAAGTAGACCTTTTATACGTGTACAAATAATACATCTTTGTGTTTTTATGAAAAATCTTTTTAGAAAGTGACAATATCTACTTACTTTTAATAGTAAGTTATGAAATTAAATTTAAAGATTTTTGTATTTAAGTTTTAAGTTGGATGCTCTTACATCACGGTAAAAACCTGAGGTTATTTGAAGATTTGGGAAAACGTATTTTCTGAAATCTCTTTGTGTTATTTCCTCATCTATTGAATGGTCATAGGCTATGGTCATCTGTGCTATGAAGGCAAATAGATACAGAAAGAATTTGTAATATACCAGCAAAAGAACCCTGAATTTTTCTCAAGTAAAAATAAGAAGCATGTTGGTAGTTCATGCTTATCAATACTGAATGCAATTAAACTGTGTAGAAAGTAAAATGTAGAAGACCAAATTGGACATGATATGTGATATTCTGATGTTCTGTCACAGACATGCCTATAATACTTGGAAACTTAAAAAAAGGCAGTAATGATGTACCAACTCAGATGGAAGCATAAATGTGAATGAAAGATGTAAGATGCATTCCACCTGCTTCTAAAGCAGTTCTGAATCTGCACATTTCTTGCTCTGATACCAAGTCCATGCAAATGGGATTTTCTTGCCTGCTGATAGTCTGAATATGTTTCTCCACTGGTGAGTACTGATAGTATTTTGTATATAATGAGTAAATTACTATAAAAAATAAAACAGATAATTTCTAAGATATGTGATTTTAATCCCAATCCAGAAAGTGGTTCATAATGCATTATATGCTTATTTTTGAAAACCCACACTACATTTACATTCTTGCTTATATCTCATGACTTATTTGCAGTTGATTCTCACAGTGAAACATCCAAGAACAGTAATCATAGCTACCCATGAGATGTCTGAGTTCTGAGCCATGCTTTAGGTACTACCTAGGAAAATAAGAACACTATCAGACTACTCTTGGAAAGGGATAACATGGAAGCCACTGTGGTACACATGGTGAATCAGAGTCAGAGGGAGACTTAGTATGATGGTCAAGATCTGGATGGTAATATCTGAATGCATCTAATGCTGAAACCAGGTGTGTGACTTCATGTCCACAGCTTTCATCACTTCTCCTTTTTTATTCAACTATTTCTCAGATACTTTCTTTTGATACCGTATACAATAAAAGTAGGGTTATTTTATTTGGTCACAGTAGTTATTAAAATCCATTTTACATTATAGGCATCATTGAGGAAGCCATGATAAATTCAGTAATATTGTATAAATTTATAAAAAATATTACAGCAGAAGAGATGAGGTGAGCTCACAAGTAACAGTGTATATAGATCATTAGATATTGCGAGGCTGGGAAAGATTCTGAAATATGGTCTAATCCCGGTGATTTAGGACACAAAGGGATATATATATATATATATATATATATATATATATATATATATATATATATATATATTTCTAATTATGTTTAGAAAATGAACCCAGACCATGCCTTTATGTACTGGTTTTGAGTGTNTTTTTTTCACAGATATTACCTTCTAAAATGGTTGGTCCTTCTTAGTTGATAAACTAAGGGTTTAATGGCACAACTGTTTTTCAAGTTTCTTTAGAAGTAACCTTTTCTATGTTTATTTGGTGTATTAAGGCAAAGGTGTAATGTGTTTTAAATAACTTTTTATGGGTCACAGAGATATCTCTAACTGCATTTCTTTCTAGACATCCACTCTTATTTTGATAACCTTAGCACTCAGAGATTTATTATCAGGATACAAGTGAAGCTTGTTATAAGATGAAGCTCACTATATATTCATTAAATGCCTACTATTGGTTAACTACTGTAAAGACACTATATGTTCAATGACAGAAGGGACTCATGATCCTGTTATCAGGTCATGGGAGGTCTTATTCTCCTGAGCTCTTTGTCTGAAAGAAGCCTGATAGATGAATAAATGGGCCAGAGCAACAATGTCACAGAATTTGTCCTGCTGGGCTTCACTCAGGATCCTGCTGGGCAAAAAGCTTTATCTGTTATGTTTTCACTGATGTACATTGTAACAATGGTGGGCAACCTGCTCATCTTTGGAACAGTGATTGCCAGCCCTTCCTTGGGCTCCCCAATGTACTTCTTCCTTGCCTCTCTTTCACTGGTGGATGCTGTTTATTCCACTGCCATCTCACCCAAGTTGATTGTAGACTTGCTCCGTAAGAAAAAGACAATCTCCTTCAGAGCTTGCATAAGCCAGGTCTTTATAGATCATTTGTTTGGCGGGGTTGACATTATCATTCTGCTGGCAATGGCTTATGATCGCTATGTGGCAATATGTAAGCCACTGCATTATTTGATTATCATGAATCGACGGGTATGTATCCTTTTCTTGGTGATGGCCTGGGTGGGAGGTTTTGCACATTCTTTTTTTCAAGTTCTCGCTGTTTATAATCTTCCTTTCTGTGGTCCCAATATCATTGACCATTTTAGCTGTGATATATACCCACTATTGTTACTTGCATGTACTGACACCTACTTCCTTGGCCTCACTGTCATTGCTAATGGTGGAGCCTTGTGCATAGTCATCTTCATCTTACTCCTACTTTCTTATGCAATAATCCTAAGATCTCTCCAGAATCACAGTAAGGAAGGGAGGCGCAAAGCTCTGTCCACCTGCAGTTCCNATATCACTGTGGTTTTTCTCTTTTTTGTTCCCTGTATTTTCATGTATGTTAGACCTGTTTCTAGTTTTCCTATTGATAAATCCATCACTGTAATTTATACCATTGTTACTCCCATGTTGAATCCTTTAATATATACCTTGAGAAATTCAGAGATGAAAAATTCTATGGAAAAGCTCCTGCAGAAAATATTAAGTCCAAGTAGAATAAAGCTTTCTTCTTGCTGCTCATATTACTAAGCACTGGGCAACAAGCCTGAACAAACACTTGTGGTGTGAGATTCTACTTGAAATTTCACACTCCCACATGCTACTGTTAATCTACTGGTATTATGAATGTAATTGTCAAATATTGTTCTTCTTTGTCAAATTTTTGCAGGTAGTATTAGCTTATTGTTCAACCATTTTTGATGAACTGCATATCATATTTTTTTTATTTTCAATAAATCATTTTCTTTAATTTTTTCATATATTTTGATTATGGATTCCTGGTCTACTCTGTCCTTCAAGCTATGTCTCCTCTCTTCCCTCTCAACCAAATTCATGTTCTCTGTTTTTGTCTCACTCTGTTTGTCTGTCTGTCTGTTTGACTGTCTGTCTGTTTGTCTGTTTGTCTGTCTGTCTCTTTCTTAATCTTTCTCCTTTCCTTCTTTCCTCTCTTAAAAACACCCCCCAAGTAAAACCACCAAAATAAAGAAAAACATAAACAAATTGAAACAAAAGGCTCTTCTCCAACAATCCAAATCCATGGAGTTCATTTTCTGTTGGTCAACTTTAGGCATGAATCGAGTCCTGGATTTTGGATGACATAGTCAATGAGACCCAACTAGAAAATACTGTTCTTCCCTTTCCCAGCTGTCATCAATTATAGATAACTTCTTAGTAGGCATGGAACTTTGTGTTTATTTTCTCTTTTCAATACTGGGAATTTTGTCTAGACTGTATTTGTTCAGGTCTTGTGCAAGCTCTCACAGTCTCTTTGAATTTGTATATGCACCAGTGTCTAAAAAACACTGTGTAGGAAGTTATACATCACCTGTCTTTTATATTCTCTCCACCTCCTCTTCTACATAGATCCCTGAGCTTGAAAGGAAGCATTAAATGAAGATATTCCATTTAAGACAAATGTGATGTATTTTATTCTAAATGGTTTTGTCAATATAATTTATTATTTGGACTTTTTAAGGCTTCTTATCAACAAATTCTGTATTTTATATGTTTTACAAAATCTCTTACAATAATATTTTCTACACTGTTTTTTATTATTTTGATCAATAGCTTCAATAATTTCAGCTTCAAATAATTCTCTCCAAATATTTTTATTATTTTATTAAAATACACATAATTTGTGATATACTTATGTTGTTTTGAAATGTGTAACCATTATAGAGTGGTAAGGACATGATTTTCACTTTGTTATCTCTTATAATATTTATTTCTGTGTGTTGAGAAAACCCATGATCTATTTGCTGTGCCTTGTAAACGGAGGCATTTTTCTCTTCATTTTAATAATTGTCCTTTGGGTTTGCCCTAAAAGTATTTTCCTGTTTGATGACATAGTATATTCTTTATTTTTTTATGTTCATTTTCTTATGAGGCTCTTTCTAAACAATTATTTTGGTAAATTAACTTTTTCCTAAATAGTACTTTATTACTAGATACCATTAAAACAAGCTTTGAAAAGCAACAAAATATTCACCATTAAATAATTATATTCAAACAATATTTTCAATATAGGAAGCATTTTTGCACATAGCTTGTTAAATGTATAGGCAGTTTAGAGAAGTGCTAATGTCTTGATCTCATTAAATCTTTCTTTGGCAAAGAGGACAGATATCTTTCTGCAGTGATAGAGTCCTTCATTACCTTTGGTCTTAGTTTGTTTTCATCATTTAGAAGTTTCACGGTTTTCCTTTGAGATTTTTAAAATTTGTTTCATGTTAATTAAATGTGTGCTTTTTGTCTTACATTTGCTAATGATTGTGACAAATAGTAATGAAGTTAAACCATGAATCCTGATACTTTATCAAAATTTTTACATAATATGATGAAATTTTTGTTAATTCCTTAGATTTTCTAGATTAAAAAATGATACCATCTGAAATAATTATTTTTGTTTCTGCCAATATTTATTTTATAATTATAAGGTATATCCTCATTCTGCCAATGTATTAGTTAAAATTGGGCAGCAATTATCATCATTTGGAAGATTCTACCTAAATTAGTCTTTGTTTCTTTAATGGAGGCAATCAAAACCTGTTTGTAAAGCTTCCCCCACTAACAAGGTTTTGAGTTTATTTTAAATGTCAGTAAACACCTCATGGGCCATTGAACTGCACTCTGAGAAAAGAGTCTTAGTAATTGCAGGTGTCCATGAGAAACTTCACTGAAGAAAACCCATGTTAGGTTGCACACAACTGAATCAGTCTCAGTATATAGGGATTTAACTATTGGTTACATGGAGCAAGAAGACTTTCTAAATGTAATGCTATGTTTCCCTTCCTTCCACATAATTATGGAAATTATAACTGCTATAAGAACCAATGTTTGTGTTATCAGTAATGGAGTATTTTTGTTAAAATAACATTTATATTATAGTGTTTAAAAATACCTGAATAATAATGATCTGAAAATTACTTGGAAAGAATTACTGAGTCAAGTTTTTATACCCATACAGCTTTAAAATTATTTTCTTTTCTATACTGAAAAGTCAATCATCTCCTTGTTGCATAAAAGATAATTCTATGCTTAAACTATACTATGGACCCCACCAGAAAAAATCTTATTTATGTTCATTAAAATAAGATATTTACAAAGTCCAATTAATATATAAAGGCAGATCTATTAGAATTACACCAGAATTCTCAATAGAGACTGTAAAAGGCAGAGCGTCCTGGACAGATGTCATGCAGACCTGAAGAGAACACAAATGCCAGCCTAGGCTACTATACCCAACAAAAATTCTCAATTATCATAGATAAAGAATCCAAAATATTCCATGATAGAACCAAAAAGATTATATATATATATATGTATTTAACAGATAAATTCAGAACATTTCACCATAAAACAAACAAATATACCTTCTTTTTAGCACCCATAGTAACTTCCCCAAATTGAACACATAATTGGTTACAAAAGATGCCTTTATAGATACAAGAAGGTTGAAATAATCCCCAGCATCCTATCAGAACACCATTGATTAAGGCTGGTCTTCAAAAAAACAAAAACAGCAGAAAGCTCACATACCCATGGAAACTGAACAAGTATCTACTCAATGATAACTTGGTCAGGGAGGAAATAAATAAAGACATATAAGACTGTCTAGAATTCAATGATAACAAAGACATAGCATACCCAAAATACAGGACACAATGAAAGCAGTGTCCTCATAAGGAAACTGGAGAGATTCTAAACTAGCAACTTAACAGCACTCCTGTAAAACCCTAGAACAAATGAAGCAGATATACTCAAGAGGCATAGACAGCAGGAAATAGTCAATGCAGGGTTGAAGTCAATCAAGTAGAAACAAAGAGAATGATACAAAGAATCAACAAAACCAAAAGCTGGTTCTTTGAGAAAATCAGCAAGATAGAGAAACCCTAAGCTGAACTAACTAAAGGGCACAGAGACAATATCCAAATTAACAAAATCAGAAATGAAAAGGGAGACATAACAACAGAAACTGAAGAAAAAAAAACCTCATTAGATCTTACTACAACAGTTTTTACTCAACAAAACTGGAAAATATAGATGAAATGAATAACTTTTTAGACATATACCATGTACCAAAGTTAATTCAAGAGCAGTTAAACTATCTAAACAGTCCAATATTCCCTAGGGAAATAGAAGTCATTAAAAACCTCCCAACTGTCTTCAACCCTATAGGTGGAAGAATAACATGAGCTAACTAGTACCCCCAGAGCTCATGTCTCTAGGTGCATATATAGAAGATGGCCTAGTGGGCCATCATTGGGAAGAGAGGCCCCTTGGTCATGCAGACTTTATATGCCCCAGCACAGGGGAATGCCAGGGCCAAGATGTGGGAGTGGATGGGTAGAGGAGCAGGGCGGGGATGGGGTAGGGTATAGGGAACTTTCTGGATAACATTTGAAATGTAAATGAAGAAAATATCTAATAAAAATTGGAAAAACCCCTCCCAACTGGAAAAACAAACAAACAAACAAACAAACAAACAAAAAACAAAACCTCAGGGCTGGATGGTTTTAGTGGATCTACTAGATATTCAAAGAAGAGCTAATACCAACACTCTTCAAATTATTCCATAAAATAAAAACAGAAGGAACACTACCTATCTCATTATATGAAGCCATAGTTCATCTGATATTTAAACCACAAAGACCCAACAAGGAAGAGAACTTCAGACCAATTTTGCTAATGAATATCAATGCAAAAATACTTGATAAATTTTTTGGCAAACCAATATAAAAACTATAATTCATCACAATCAAATAGGCTTCATCGCAGGGATGCAGGAGTCATTCAGTATACAAATATCCATTAATGTAATCCACTATGTAAATAAACACATGATCATCTCATTAGATTTTGAAAAAGCATTTGACAAAACACAATACCCCTTCATTTTAAAAGTTTTGGAGAGATCAGGAATCCAAGGCCCTTATGTAAACATAATAAAAGCAATATACAGCAAACCATTAGCCAATATAAAATTAAATGGAGAGTTACTAGAAGCAATGCCATTAAAATCAGGGACAAAACAAGGCTGTCCACTCTCTCCATATCTATTCAATACAGAACTCAAAATTCTATCTAGAACAATAATCTAGAAAATCAAGAGAGCAATAATCTAGGAGATCAAGAGAATACAAATTGGAAAAGAAGTCAAGGTATCACTATTTGCAGATTATATGACAATGTACATAGGAGACCCCAAAAAATCTACCAGAGAACTTCTACAGCAGATAAACAACTTCAGCACAATGGCGGAATATAAAATTAACCTGAGCAAATCAATAGCCTTCCTTTATACAAATGATAAACAGGCTGAGAAAAAAATTAGGGAAACAACACTCTTCACAATAGCCACAAATAGTATAAAATATCTTGGTGTAACTCTTACCAGACAAGTGAAAGATTTGTATGAAAAGTACTTCAAATACCAAGAGAAAGAAATTGAAGAGGACCTCAGAAGATGGAACAATCTCCCATGCTCATTGATTTGTAGAATTAACATTGTAAAAATAGCCATCCTAGCAAAGGTAATCTACAGTTACAATGAAATTCCCATCAAAATTCCAACACAATTCTTTACAAAGGTAGAAAGAGTAATTCTTAAATTCAAATGGAAATACAAAAAAACCCAAGATAGTGAAAATAATTCTTAACAGTAAACGAACTTCTGAGGGAATCACCATCTCTGTCCTACAGGGTAATAGTGATAAAAAGCACATGGTATTGGTATAGTGACAGGGAGACAGCTCAATGGAATAGGATTGAAGACCCAGAAATAAGCCCACACACATATGGGCATTTGATCTTTAATAAAAAATCCAAAAACATACAGTGGAAAAAGAAAGTATCTTCAATAAACAACTGGCAGTTTGTATGCAGAAAAATGAAAACAGATCTATATTTATTAACTTGTACAAAGCTCAAGTCCATGTGGATCAAGGACTTCCTCATAAAACCAGATACACTAAATCAAATAGAAGAGAAAATCGGAAAGAGCCTAGAACAGTGTAAATTTCCTAAACAGAACTCAGAATGGCTCACGCTCTAAGATCACCAAATTGATAAATTGGACTTCATAAAACTGAAAAGCTTCTGTAAGGCAAAATACACAGTCAATAGGACAAATCAGCAACTTGATATATATATATGGGGTACAGAGCTAAATAGAGAACTCACAATAGTGAGTGGCTAAGACACACTTAAATATTCAGAGTCCTTAGTTATCAGGGGAATACAAATCAAAACAACCCTGAGATTCAACCTTACACTACTCAGAATGGCTAAGATCAAAAACTCAAGTAGCAGCACCTTTTGGCAAGGATGTGGAGAATGAGAAACACTCCTCCATTCCTGATGGGATTGCAAGCTGCTATAATCACTCTGGAAATTAATCCTGTGGTTCCTCAGAAAATTGGAAACAGTTCTACCTGAAGACCTAGCTATACCACTACTAAGCATATACCCCAAAGAAAATTCAACATATAACAAGAATATGTGATCCACTATGTTCATAGAAGCCTCATAAAAGCCAGAAGTTGAAAACAATCCAGGTGTCCCTCAACAGAAGAATGGATATAGAAAAATGTGTTACATACACACAATGGAATACTACTCAACTATTAAAAATGACTTTATAAATTTTGCAGGCAAATAGACAGAACTAGAAAATATCCTGAGTGAGGTAACCCAGACCCCAAAGGACATACATGGTATGTACTCAGTAATAAGTGAATATTAGCCCAAATGCTCAGAATACCCATAATACAACTCAAAGACCATCTGAAGCTTAACAAAAAAGAAGGCCAGAGTGTTGATGCTGCAATCCCATTTAGAAGGGAGAACAAAACAATCACTGGAGTCAGAGGAAGAGAGGAAAGAATTGGAAAAAAAAAAAAAGCAAGGGCTGGTTCAGGTATGGGAAGAGACAAGAGAAAAGTCCAGAAGGACAGGTTAATAAATAGAAATATGTAGTATTGGAGGGTGGGGGATAGGTAGAACCACTAGGAAGTCCCAGATGCTGGGGATGTGAGAGGCTCCCAGAACCAATGGGAATTACATTAGCCAAAATACCCAACAGAGGGAGAATAGAAGCTGAATAGACTACCCCCAGTAGATAGGCATGGCCTCCAGTTAAGGAAAAGGGCCACTCACCCATCTCAGAAATTTTAACCTAGAATTAATTGTTCCTGTCTGAAGGAAAGTAGGGACAAAAAAATGGAGTAGAGACTGTATGAAAGTCCACCCAGAGACTGCCCCACCTTGGAATCCATCCAGTTTGCACACACCAAACCCCAACACTATTGCCAAGATGTGCTTGCAGACAGAAGCCTGGTATGGCTGTCCTCCTAGAGGTTGTGCCAGCACGTGACTAGTACAGATGCAGAAACTCACAGCCAACCATTGGACTAAGCCCATGAACCTCAATGGATTAAATAGGGAAGGAATGACAGAGCTGAAGGTGATTGCAACCCTATAGGAAGAACAATATTAACTAACTGGACACCTCAGAACTCCCAGCGACTAAACCAACAACCAAAGAGTATACTTGGGTGGGTCCATGGCTCTTGCTATGTATGTAGCAGAGCACCGTCTGATCTGGCATCAATGGGAGGGGATGCGCTTGTTCCTTTGGTGGCAGCTTGCCCCAGCAAATGGGGATGAGGAAGGATTATATGGGTGGGAGAATATCCTCTTAGAGGCAAAGGGGAAGGGAGATGGGGAAGAGTGACATTCGAAATGTAAATAAATGAAATATTAAATGAAAAATAGATTAATAAAACCATTATTCAAAACAAATGGAATGGGGATTGGTGGCAGAATAGTGGACAGAGTATGGGGTTGGATAGCATTTTCCATATATATTTAGTTGACTAATAAAATGCAAGGTGAGGAATTGAGACATCTATATCATTTTTTTCAAGGCCCAGGGTTCATCATTGAAGGCAGGAGGGATTTGGAGAGACTATAAATGACAGAGGTAATGCAGGAATAAAAGGAAACAGTGTTTTCTAGTCATAAAGAAAGCGATCCAGGGAACGGCAAAGGGCCTGGGGTTTAGAACCAAATGCTACCACATATAGAGAGGATCTACTAAATAGGATGCTTCAAAATTCAATAATTAATTCAAATCTTTTCATAGCTTCTATTCACAGTTTTGCTTTTTAAATTATGTTCCAGCAGTGTTACATATTTGTAGAAACCATGTAACTACTAGGACAAGTAGCAAATATACTCCTGTGAAGTTCTCTTAATAGGTGAGAAAACGCTAATGACTTTTTCTTGATTCCACTGACTCCTGCCACATTAGAGAGAGAGAACAAAATGAGATTTTGATTCCATAGAGGCAGAAAGAGTGTAAAACTCAGAGAATTGAGAGGATGGTCATAAGATACTATCTCCTCAACATGAAAAGTTCACTGCATACATGGACACACAGCATATGGATGTGCTTGCACAAGATAAAGCCAGTTAGCACTCCACCATGTGTGGAGGAGGACCTCACTGGGCACTATCCTTAGCTGGGGAACTAATGATAGTTGATAGTTTCTGGATGAGAGAAAGTTTTCTTCAGTGTTTGGCCCCTGGTAGATTATTAATACTTGTGAATGGCCCTACATCAATGCTTATAAAGATAGTCTAATTGAGCTCAGTGGATTGTAAAAATGAATGAATGATCATGTCTCACCTAGAGAACTCAGGACTCAGAGGGAGAGACCTTAGATGAAATGTCCAACAGTGGGGAAAGAGAACTTGTAGATTCTACATCCAGTATATAGACAGGGCATCAAGTGGAGGGATGGGGTTGTGATCTACAGTCAAATTCTCTCACCATTTCAGGAGTTCCTCTGCACAAGAGGCAGCTGGATAACAGACACCACAGTCAGAAGACATCCAGTGTGCACCAAGGCATGCAAGGCTACTGACCCAACAGACTGAATGCCTCCCTGGAGTTATGCTGCACACAGGGAGACAGAAACCACAGTCTATAGGTCCCTCCTGGAGAATAGCTTCACACACAACAACAACTTGACTGCTCCTCTGAAGACAGAACAATCTGAAGAGCCTCCCAGGGGAACTGCTGCAGCCAGAGCAGCAGATAAGCATCTTCTATGCCCTCTGAAGACCCCACAGTTGGAAGGCCCCACAGGAAGTCTGCTACAGCCAGGGCCACAGGCCTACCAGGAGATCTGAAGCAACCCAGGGGGAAAAAAAAAGAGGCAGAATTCAGACAGCGTCACCAAGAGCAGCAGACACCAGGTATAACCACATGGCAAGAGGCAAGCACAAAAACATAAGCAAAAGAAACCAATATATGTAGGCATCATCAGAACCCAGTTTTTCTTTTTTTTTTTTTTTTTTCNCTCTAGCTCCTTCTTCCTTGGGAACCCTGTGTTCCATCTAAAAGCTGACCGTGAGCTTCCACCTCCATGTTTGCCAGGGATTGGTATGTTTTCCCCCGAGACCGCTATATCCGGGCCCTTTCAGCACCATCTTGCTGGCATATGATATAGTGTCTATGTTTGGTGACTGATTGTGGGATGGATCCCTGGCAGCCGCAGTGGTTGGGACCATCCTTTGGATTGAGCTGCACAAATGCTCCCTTTAACTCTTTCAATGTGTGCTTTAGAACCCAGTTTTTCAATCACAGCAAGTCCTGAATACACCTACACACCTGAAAATCAGGAGGCTGACTTAAAATCTCACCCCATGAAGATAATATAGTCTTTAGACCCTGATATAGCTGTCTCTTGTGAGGCTATGCCAATGCCTGGCAAATACAGAAGTGGATGTTCAGAGTCATCTTTTGGATGGTACACAGGGCCCCCAATGGAGGATCTAGAGAAAGTACCCAAGGAGCTGAAGGGGTCTGCAACCCTCTAGGTGGAACAACAATATGAACTAACTAGTACCTCCAGAGCTCATGTCTCTAACTGCATATGTAGCAGAAGATGGCCAAGTCGGCCATCATTGGGAAGAGAGACCCCTTGATCTTGCAAATTTTATATGCCCTAGTACAGGGGAATGCCAGGGCCAAGAAGTGGGTGTGGGTGGGTAGGGGAGCAGGGCAGGGGGAGGGTATAGGGGACTTTGGGGATAGCATTTGAAATGTAAATGAAGACAATATCTAATTAAAAATTGAAAAAAGAAGAAGATAATATAGTTCTTTGTTGGGGTACGCCATCCCCTGAGTACCGAAGAAGAACCGAGTACCCTGGAAGGTGAACTGGGTCTGAAAGAAAGACTAGGTGGAAGAGAAAAATGGACGCCAAGACAAAGTCCCTCTGCTCAAGGCATCTCAATCTTTACTTTAGAATCTTTGGGTTATAAGAGGGTAGGCCCACCCACAGTCAGTCCTCGAAAGAGCCTGGAAGGAGTTTGAAGTCCCCAGCACTGTGGAATGCCTCATGGTGAAGCAGGATCTGGGCGAGGCACCACAGACAGGTAGCAGGGGCCTGGAGAAGTACAGATGTAGTCAGCACAACAATGGAAGCCAGCCTTAGCTGGAAAGCCACACCTTAGGTAGCTTTCTGTGGCCCACCTTCAGAGGCAGCAGGTCTGCACTCAGCCTGGAGTAGGCTGGGGGAGGGGACTACAGTTCTTTAAAGAGGACATAAATAATTCACTGAAAGAAATACAGGGAAATACAGGTAAATAGGTAGAAGCCCTTAAAGAGGAAACAAATAAATCACTTAAAGAAATACAGGAAAACACAATCAAACAGATGAAGGAATTGAATAAAGAAGCCTAAGACCTAACAGTGTAAGTAGAAACAATAAAGAAAACACAAATGGAGGAAAATCTGGAAATGGAAAACCTAGGAAAGAGGTCAGGAATTACAGACTTAGTATCACCAACAAAATACAAGAAATAGAAAGGAGAATTTCAGATGTAGAAGATACTGTAGAAGACATTGGCCCAACTATCAAAGAAAATTCAAAACATAAAAAAACTCCTAACCCCAAATATCCAGAAAATTCAGAGCACAATGAAAAGAACGAATCTAAGAATAATTGGAATAGAGGAGAATGAAGCTTCCCAGCTCAAAGGTCTTGAAAATGGCTTAAAGTAAATCATAAAGAAAACTTCCCCAACCTAAAGAAAGAGATTACTATAAATGTAGAAGAAGGCTATAGAACGCCAAACAAATGGGACCAGAAAATAAAATCCTCTTGTCACATAATAATTAAAATACTAAATGCACAGAACAAAGAAAGAATATTAAAAGCTGCAAGGGAAAAGGGCCATGTAACATATAAGGGTAGACTTATAAGAATTACACAGGACTTCTCAACAGAGACACTAAAAGTCAGAAAAACCTGATCAGACTCTAGGAGAACACAAATGCCAGCCCAAGCTACTATTCCCAGCAAAACTCTCAATCAACATAGATGGAGAAAACAAAATATTCCAGGAAAAATCTAAATTAAAACAGTATCTGTCTACCAATCCACCCCTACAGAGGATTCTAGAAGGAAAATTCCAAAACAAAGGGGGGATACCTACACCAAAAAAAAAAAACCAAAAAAAACCCCAAGATATTAGCCATCTCACATTAAAGCCATAAGGAGAGGATCACATGCACATAAGACCACCTACAACGACAATTGTAACAGAACTAGCAATCATCTGTCTTTAATATTTCCCAATGTGAATGGATTCAACTTACCTATAAAAAGACATAAGCTAACAGACTGGATAAGCATGGAGGAGCAAGAATTTTGCTGCATACAAGAAACAGTCCTCAATAATTAAGGCAGTTACAACCTCAGAATAAAACACTGGAAAAAGATCTTCCAAGAAAATGTTCCCAAGAAACAAGCTGGAGTTGCCATCCTAATATACAATAAAATAGACTTTTCACCAAAGTTATCAAGCATGATTGCTACATTCACTCCAGTAGTGACAAGTGCGACAGGCCCCCCCAAAACTGGGTGCTGTTCCGGTACAAAAAGTTCATGGAAACTTAGTCTCCTGGAATTATGGCATCCTGTATAATGAATGCTCCAATGTCCTTGCTTTAGTTGGTAAAAGGATCTGTGTGCTTTCCCTTAATATTGCTTTATTTTAAGTGCCTCTATTTGACATATAGCTAAGTTAGATTCCAGGCAGTCAGTCCTTGAGCCGACCCTGGGCATGGATGGCTAAGTCACTGCCCTACATAGGAATTTACCATTATCTAGGAAGAAGGAAGTTTGTGATCTAAGGAGGAACCAGAGTAGATACTTAGAACTATAGATAGCTGAGTTACACCCATATACAAGTATTTACAATGGCCTAAGGGGAAGGTAAACTATACAATAGACTAGAACAGCAACTACCTCAAGATTAAGTGAACCTTAGGTGGAGCTGCTTTTGATTTCAGGTTGTTAACATTGAATTTTATCCCAGTTGGTTCCTGCCAGTCCTTCTTGTTTGCATTTCTCTGTTTTATATAAGCATCTGGTAACCTCATTGTACCTTGCTGGTGTGTCACCTAACTTGCCTATTTTCTTCTGTATAAAAAGTTTGATGCTCGATTTGACAAATTACATTCAGATCCACACTCCATTGTGTCAAGTCTGTTTGTCACCCCCCTTTCTCCTACTCCTTTGCCCACCTGTAACTGGAACATGAGTTTTGCCTGTAGATCAAGGACCCAAGTGGAAGAACACTTAATACTCAACAAAGGAAAAATTCACCAAGACAAAGTCTCATTTCTGAATATCTATGTCCCAAATGCAAGGGCACCCACATCTGTAAAAGAAACTTTACTAAAGTTCAAAACACGCATTGAACCCCACACAATAATAGTGGGAGACATCAAAACTGAACTTTCACTTGTGGACAGGTCATTGAAACAGAAACTAAACAGTGACACAGTGTTATAAACCAAATGAATTTAACAGATATCTACAGATCATCTCATTCTGAAACAAAAGAATACCTCTTCATCTCAGCACCTCATAGTACCTTCTCCAAAATCAACCATATAAGTGGTCACAAAACAACCCTCAACATATACAAGAAGATTGAAATAATCCCATGCATCCTATCAGATCTTCATGGCCTAAGGCTGGTCTTCAATAACAGCAAAACACAGAAAGCCCACATACATATGGATACTGAACAACTCTCTACTCAATTATAACTTACTCAGGGAAGAAATAAAGAAATTAAAGCCTTCCTGGAATTCAATGAAAATGTAGACACAACATACCCAAGCTTATAGGACTCAAAGAAAGCAGTGGTTAGAGGAAATTTCATAGCACTAAGTGCCCTGGTAAAGAAATTGGAGAGATCTTACACTAGCAATTCAACAGCACATGTGAAAGCTCTAGAACAAAAAGAAGCAAAGATACCTAAGAGGAATAGAAGGCAGGATTTAGTCAAACTCAGGGCTGAAATAAATCAAATAGACAAAGAGAACAATACAAAGAATCAGCAAAACCAAAAGCTGGTTCTTTGAAAGAATCAACAAAATAGATAAACTCCTAGCCAAACTAACTAAAGGGCCAAGAGGAAATATCCAAACTAACAAAATCAGAAATGAAAAGGGAGACATAACAACAGAAAAGGAGGAAATTCAAAAATCATCAGATCCTACTATAAAAGTCAATACTCAACAAAACTGGAAAATCTTCATGAAATGGATGGTTTTCTAGACAGATACCATATATCAAAGTTATATCAGGAGCAGGTAAATTATCTAAATAGGCCCATATTGCCTAAGGAAATAGAAGAAGTCATTAAAATCCCCCCAAGCACAAAAATCTCAGTGTGAAATTATTTTAGTGCAGAATTCTACCAGACCTTCAAAGAAGACCTGATACCAATATTTTTCAATCTATTCCATAAAATAGAAACAGAAAGAATACTACCTAATTCATTCTATGAAGCCACAATTACTCTGATATCTAAACCACACAAGGACCCAACAAAGAAAGATAACTTCAGACCAATTTCACTTATGAATATTGATGCAAATATACTCAACAAAATTCTAGCAAACCCAATCCAAGAACATATCAAAACCATCATTCACTATGATCTAGTAGATTTCATCCCAGGGATGCAAGGTTGATACAATATATGAAAATCCATTAACATAATCCACTATATAAACAAATTCAAAGAAGAAAAATCACATATCATCTCCTTAGATGCTGAAAGAGCATTTGACAAAATACAATAGCCCTGCATTAAAAAATATTTGAGAGATCATTAATTCAAGGCCCATACTTAAACATAATAAAAGCAATATACTGTAAAGCAACAGCCAATATCAAACTGAGAGATAATTGAAGCAATCCCACTAAAATCAGGGACAACACAACAATGACCACTTTCCTTGTATCTATTCAATGTAGTGCTCAAAGTTCTAGCTAAGCAATAAGACAACAAAAGAGGATCAAGGGGATAACAATTGATAAAGCAGAAGTAAAGGTAACAATATTTGAGCTGATATGATAGTATACATCAACAGCCCAAAAAATTCTACCAGAGAACTTCTACAGCTGATAAACAACATCAGCAAAGTGGCTGGATATAAAATTAACTCAAATAAATCATGAGTCTACCTTTATACAAATGTTAAATGTGCTGAGAAAGAAATTAGGAAAACAATGCTCTTCACAATAGTCACAATTAATAAAAATATCTTGGGGTAACTCTAACCAAACTAATGAAAGATTTGTATGACAAGATCTTCAAGTTTCTCCATAAAGGGATTGAAGATGACCTCAGAAAGTGGAAGGCTATCCCATTATCATGGATTGGCAGAATTAAAATAGTAAAAATGGCTATCCAACCAAAAGCAGTCTACAGATTCAATGAAATCCCCAGCAGTGTTCTAACACAATTCTTCAAAGACATGGAAACAGAGCAATTCTCAAATTCATCTGTAAAAACAAAAACACAGGATAGCAAAACAATTCTTAACAATAAAAGAACTTCAGTGGGAAATCACCATCCCTGACCTCAAGCTTTACTACAAAGCAATAGTGATAAATCTGCATGGTATTGGTACAGAGAGAGACAGGTTATAGAAGACCCTGAAATCAAAGCAAACACATAGGGACACTTGATCTTTGAAAAGAAGCCAAAAAATACAATAAAAAGAAAGTATCTTCTGTAGATGGTGCTGGTCTAACTGGGAGTCTGTACATAGGAAAATGAAATTAGATCCATATTTGTCATCTTGCACGAGCTCAAGTCCAAGTGGATCAAGAACCTCCACATAAAACCAGACAGACTGAATTTAACAGAAGAGAAAGTTGGAAAGAGCCTTGATCTCCTGGATATGGGGGAAATTTCCTAAACAGAACTCCAGTGGCTCAGGCTTTAAGGTCAAGAATGGATAAATGGGACCTCATGAAGCTTCTGTAAGACAAAGGATATAGTCAATAAGACAAATGGCAGTCTATAGATGGGAAAAAATGTTCTCTAACCCTACATCTGATAGAGGACTAGTAACCAAAATATATTGCATAGAACTAAACAAAGAATTCGCAATAGACAAGTCTTGAATGGCTGAAAAGCACTTAAAGAAATGTTCAAAGTCCTTAGTGATCAGGGAAGTACAAATTAAAATGATCATGATTCACCTTATACCAATAAAAATGGCTAAGATAAAAAAAAACTCAGGTTATAGCATATTTTGGCAAGGAAAGAGGAACATTCATCCATTGCTGGTGGGATTGCAAACTGGTACAACCACTCTGGAAATCATTCTGGAGGTTCCTCTGAAAATTAGGAAATAGATCTTCCTGAAGACTCAGCATATACCTGAAAGATGCCCCATCATGCCACAGGGTCATATATTACACAATGTTCATAGTGGCTTTGTTTGTGAAGCCAGGAGCTAGAAACAACCAAGATGTCCCACAATGGAAGAATGGATACAGAAAATGTGGTTCATTTAAACAATGGAATATTACTCAGCTATTATGAAGGAGAACACTCTGAGTTTTGCATGCAAATGGCATTAGAAAATATCATCCTGAGTGAGGTAATTCAGATCCAAAAGTACATGCATTAGTACTCACTTATAAGTAGATACTAGCCAAAAAATTAGTGCAGAATACCGAGGATTCAATCCACAGAGCTCAAGAGGGTTAAGAAGCTGAAGGGCCCAAGTAAGATGCCTCAATTCTACTTGGATGGAAGAAGAAAGCAATTACAGGGGAAGAGGCAGGGAGGGTCCTGGGAAGGAGTGGGAACAGGGAGTAGAAAAGGGGATCATGATCAGGTATTAGGTGGGGGACATAGGCTTAAGCTGTGAGGGCAAGCAGAAACAATATAAACAGGCAACCTTGGGAAGCAGGAGGTAGGGGACCCTCTAGAATGTACCAGAGACCTGGGAGGTGAGAAACTCAGGGCTCAAAGGGAGGGACCTTGGATGAAATGCCCAACAGTGGTGAGAGAGAATTTGTAGAGTACATCTCCAGTGGAAAGACAGGGCATCAACTGGAGGGGTGGGGTTGCATTCTACAGTCCAAAACTCTGACCCAGAATTATTCCTGTTTAAAATAACTGTGGGGACAAAAAAAAATGGAGAAGACACTGAAGATAAGGAGGTCCAATGACAGACCCAAATTGGGTTCCAGCTCAAGGGAGGCTCCAAGGCTTGACACTAGTAATGATGCTATGGTGTACTGACAGACAGGAGCCTAGCATGACTGCCCTCTAAGAGACCCAACAAGCAGCTGAAAGAGTCAGATGCAGATACTTACACCCACCCAATGAACAGAAGCTGGGAACCCCTATGGTTGAATTAGGGAAAAGCTAGAAGAAGCTAAGGAGGAGTGTAACCCCATAGGAAGACCAGCAGTCTCAACTAACCTGGAACACCAAGTTCTCTCGGACACTGAGCCACCAACCAGGCAGCATAGACCAGCTGATATGAGGTCCCTGACCCATATATAGCAGAAGACTGCCTGGTCTAGCCTCAGTGAGAGAAGATACACTTAACCCTCAAGAGTCTTGAGGCCTCAGGGAGTGCAGTGGTCTAGTGGGATGGTAGTGAGTGTAGGGACATCCTCTTGGAGACAGGGAGGACGAATGAGATGAGGAACAGTCAGAGGGAGGACTGGGAAGGGGATAATGACTTTATTGTAAAAAAGATTATATAATAATAGTAGTAGTAGTAATATTAGTAATAATAGTAATAATAATAACTATTGACAAAAGAAAAAGAAAGAAAGAATGAATCAACGATTAAATAAGTAAATAAATGAAATCTGAACTTCAGAGTCACATGTGGTGTTCTGGTAAGTATTTGGACTGGTTGGAGCAAAGGAGTAGTGTGACCATGATCAAAACATATTTTGTTAATGTGTGAAACTGTAAAGAAAGTACTAACAATTATTTGTAATTAGTGCAAAGACTAGAGATTCTCTTTATCGTGCAAATAATATAGTTGATATTATGCAATTAATCTATTTGTTGCATAAAATTTAAAATGCTAATGTTTAATAAGCCCATCAATTAACAGTTGTGACCTATAGCTAGGCCTTTATGACCCAGAAGAACCAATATGTAGCTAAATGTTTGGAGGATATGTGCTCACTGGACTGATAATAAGTTTGAATAAGAGAATCCTGGAAGAAGCCCTTTAGCACTGTGCATTTTGGGAAAACAGCACTTTCTTTGTAATAGAAATCATTGTTTTGTATTGGACAGAAATTAGATTTAGACAAAGAGAATGAAGATCACTTGGTTTCAGTCAAGAGAGACAAGCCTAAATCAAAACCTTTGTTTCTCAATAAGTTATAACAACCATTTTCAGTGACAACAGATCCTGATGCCCCAGTTCTCAGCCTCTGCAACTCAAGGCTTTTGGGAGTGACTGACACTGCATTTCGCTGTGGTATTATTTTTTTTTTCCATTTTTTATTAGATATTTTCTTCATTTACATTTCACATGTTCTCCCCAAAATCTCCTAAACCCTCCCCCATCCCCCACCCTGCTCCCCTACCCACCCCACCCACTCCCCCCTATTGACCCTGGCGTTCCCCTGTACTGGGGCATATAAAGTTTGCATGACCAAGGGGCCTCTCTTCCCAGTGATGGCAAACTAGGCCATCTTCTTCTATATATGCAACTAGAGACATGAGCTCTGGGGGTACTAGTTATTTCATGTTGTTCTTTCACCTATAGGGTTGAAGACCCTTCAGCTCCTTGGGTACTTTCTCTAGCTCCTTCATGGGAACGCTGTGTTCCATCTAATAGCTGACTGAGAGCATCCACTTCTGTGTCAGGCACTCGTATATCCTCCCATGAGACAGCTATATCAGGGCCCTTTCAGCACTATCTTGCTGGCATATGCAATAGTGTCTATGTTTGGTGGCTGATTATGGGATGGATCCCTGCCTGCAGGAGTCACTGGTTGGTCCATCCTTTAGATTCAGCTCCTCACTTGATCTCTGTAACTCCTTCAATGTGTGCTTTGTTCGTAATTCTATGAAGGGGTGAAGTATCCACATTTTGATCTTCATTCTTCTTGAGTTTCATGTGTTTAGTAAGTTAAGATCTCAGAAGATGGAAGGATCTCCCATGCTCATTGATTGGCAGAATCAATATAGTAAAAATGGCTATCTTGCCTAAAGCAATCAACAGATTCAATGCAATCCTCATCAAAATTCCAACTCAATTCTTCCATGATCTAGAAAAGACAATTTGCAAATTCATCTGGAATAACAAAAAACCTAGACTAGCAAACACTCTTCTCAACAATAAAAGAACCTATAGTAGAATCGCCAGGCCTGACCTCAAGCTGTACAACAGAGCAGTTGTAATAAAAATTGCATGGTCCTGGTACAGCAACAGACAGGTAGATCAATGGAATAGGATTGAAGACTCAGATATGAATCCACACACCTATGGTCACCTGATCTTTGACAAGGGAGCTAAAACTATCCAGTGGAAAAAAGACAGCATTTTCAACAAATGATGCTGGCACAACTGGTGGTTATAATGTAGAAGACTGGAAATTGATCCATTCTTATCTCCTTGTACTAAGGTCAAGTCTAAGTGGTTGAAGGATCTCACTGTGGTATTCTTAGCTGTAGGGACTGAAGCTGCTGCCTGCTTCGGGATGATTCAGACCTTACCTGCCTCATGTAAATGCGTCAGGATGTGCGACTCACAGTTCCTTCACTTTACATTTTGCAAATGTTCTTTTCCCATTATAGGTTTCATCTTGGGAGTCAGCAACTCATTGTTGGCAAGGTCTCAGTTCTTATCTCTAGGGACCACAAAGGAGAAGAAACCTGTTCAAGAGACACTGCTTCATTTGAAGTTGTTCCAAATATTCTAATTAGCTTATCTACTAAAATAGATGTGCCCATGCAGCTGACTTAAATAGAAGAGGTATTTTCTTAATTAAATGGCTTAGACATCTTTCAAAACTCAGACTGCCAAGCCAGAGTATGCTTTCATTTGATAATTAGTCCTTGATATATTTTTCTTAGAGTGTTTATTATTGATTATTAAAGTTCATAGAAGGATTTTATTTTCCATGACTTTCTATATACAAGATGTATACAGAAAGGAGGAGGCCTTGTTGAGACTCTACTTCAATATCTTTAAAGACAGAAACTTCTTTTACTAATGAGAATTCTTCACCATCAAGATGTCAATATATTGTATTGTTCGATGCAATTTGTGAGGCACGGCAAGGCTATCATATCTCCTTAAAGCAAGGCCTCCTCTGAGTGTGTCACCTCAATTGACTGAAGTGGAAAAATTCACAAAATAATTTAGATGAACACATTTTTTAACCAAAAGTAATGTAGGTGAACAAATTGTTTACTTACATAAACACAGATCATTTGTTTCTGTCTGAAGTCATTTCCCAGAAGAAGAGACTATCCGACTGTTTTATATAGTAAGTGTTGATGCTATATTCAAATGTTTCTTGATTTTTAGATATTCACTTGGATATACTTAAACCTCCCCAAAAGAGCAAGACAAATGGAAGGCTTAAGAAAATATGCTGAGGACAGTCACTTGAAAATCTTTGTCTTTACTGAACAGCTGTTATTATGCATTCTCAAAGGCACACAAGCACATGAATTTGTAATCAATACAGTAATAGAACTTTAGTTTTCTAGAGCTAATATTAGAACTAATATATATGTTTTTGACTCCAGCAACAAAGTACATTAATTAAATATTCCCTTGTAAATGTTTTAAAGATTTGCATTTCCATAGAAAATATAGAAAATGATGGTGTTAAACAAAATTACACAAAGCCACATACACAAGTTCCGAAAAGACATAGTATTTTATTGATTATAAACCGGTTTGATTTATTTCATTTTACTAAATAAAAAGTGAAATATACCATTAGTTGTTTTATTTTACTTTATTTGACATATTATATGGGATGTATTAACAAAGATGTCTAATTATTTTTAGGTACATTTACATTAGTAAATTTAGAATTATATATTATTTCAAGTGCTTGGAATGTAGGAAAACATTCATTAAGTTTTGTCAATTGTATGTGTTCTTTTGTGGCTAGACTTAAAACTATAATAGTATATTTTCAAGTAGAAATTGATAGGGAAGCTCTTCATCTACTGTCACATAGATTTACTATGTTAGTATTGTAAAGTATTTTAATTATATATTTAAAATTTGGTATTTTAAATTTTACTATTTTATAAGCTATTTTCTAGTATGTGTCTAATGTCTTTGAGCCAGTTCCTTCCAATCCCATAACTGCATCCCTTTCATGCGTCTGCTTCTCACTTGTTTCCTTTATCCAGAAATTTTAGTTTTACATTCATGTCATCTATTTGCATATGATTTGATATTTCTATGAAAATCTGGATGTCAAGAAATAAAAACCAATGCAACATTAGTGCTTTAGATAAGGACTTAATTTGTTTAATCATTTCCAACTACACTCATACTCCTGTAAGGGAAATAAGAGTCTCATACCCTTATTCACCATTAAGACCATGTGGAAGATTTGTCCCCTGCTCTTTTTAAAGTTGAAATATACTCCTCTAAGACAACTTTAGTGAGCACTTACATGTAACGCAACAGAAAATTCCTAATATACTTTTACCTAAATCCTAAAATGGATCACCGGGCACTCTGAGACTACTTTTTCTACCCAGGAGTATGTTTGTAAATCTTGTTAACAGATTCTCATGATTTCTTGTAACTATTACATTGACACAAAGAACAGCATTTCTAATAGCTAACATTCATTCAGATGTCACACGTATTGAGAAGAGCTTGAAGAAAACTCATGACTAAGCAAAGCACCTCGATGAAGATGTAGAACCCTGTAGGAAGATTATAAATGTAGTAAGTGATTGATCCTGACACTGTAACGTAAGCACATGCCTGAGAGACCACAACCTTCACTATTGTGCTATTCTCTCTCAAAGTTTACCTAAGGTTATCTCATGGCACATTATAAATAATAAAACCAGAGTCATCATTCAGAGCAGTTATACTATCCCATTTATTTTTGAATTATTAATATTATTAGCATTATTAATACAGTGAATATAAGCTTAGAGATTGGTTATTTAAATGTAAAAAGTGAAAACTATGACAGCATCGTAAAGAAAGTTAATTTTGAACCAATAGTGCTGTGAACTACAAGGCTGGAAAAACTCTTATTGTCTAATATCTTCACCTTACAATGTGCTAACATGTCCATGTGCTTAGGAAATGATCCATACCATGCCTTCCCACACTAGTTGTGAAGGTTTCTTTGAGCTTTCTGTGTTTGGAGATCTGGACTCTGCATTTCTGTTTGAACCCCTCAGGACCTAGGAAGCATCACTATTCTTCTCTCAGTTTTCATTTCTCCTGCCCCATCACTAGTTCTTCACAGGAGTTCTGGAAAACAAAGCTTCACTACTGGTGCAGAGGTCGAGGACAGCAGGGGTCGTTTCAGTCCAGGTAAAAGGACTTGGGCAATTATGGTTCATTTGCACGTGTTTAATATAATAATAATAATTAACATAATTGTAGTAATTAATAACAACAACAACAACAACAACCATGATAAATGTGAGATACAGTGATGAAATGGCCAGAATTGCAGGTCCTGAGAATCCTAACAATTAGAAGTAGATAATGTAACTGTTACGGATGGTACTGTGCAAAATAATGCTATAGCTATGTGATACAGTTCAAAATCAGTCTTTTGAGACTGTGTAGGAGATATTTAAGGAATAGAAGTCTTTTAAGTGGTACAGGATCTATGTATAAGAGTTACAGAACAATAATAGCATTGTGAGGATGCTTCCAGGCTAGTGATGTTTTGGGTAATACACAGATCATGTTGTGTCATTTTCTTCTAAGATATTATTAACCTTGGACATAGTGTATATACTAGATGATGTTCTTAGGGCTTATTGGCATCATCAATTTGCAGGATTATTAAAATGAATAAGATTTCTGTATTTTGTAATGCAATGAATATGTATGTACGTGTGTATGTATGTATGTATGTATGTATGTATATATGTATGTATATATGTATGTACATGCCAATCACTGCCCTGATCCTGGCCTTCTTCAGGACATGGAAAGCATCAATATTACCTGTGTTTCCATTTATCCTGCCCCAACCTCTCCCCACATCCCTCTTACCCTTTTCCTGCGAGAGGGTAGAGGACTCCCTGAATGTCCATCTAGCCTGGCACATCAAGTCTCTGCAGAGTTAGGCATATCCTTTCTCACTGTGGCAAGGCAGCATTGTTGGCAAGCATATTCCACAGTCTGTCAACAGCTTTAGGAACAGACCTTGCTCTAGTTCTTGGGGGACCCACATGAAGATTGAAACTGGAGAGATGGATCAGAGTTTAAGAGCTCTTCCAAAGGTCCAGAGTTCAATTCTCAGCAACCACATAGTGGCTCAACAATCTATAATGTTATTTGATGTTCTCTTCTGGAAAGCAGGTATACATGCAGATAGAGCATTTGTATGCTATGTTTTTAATAGTCAGTTTTAAATGTATGAATGAGAATGATACTTTTGCACTTCTGTATATAAATAAGTTTTGAAAGAAATCCTAATATCCACAAAATTATTAGACAGAACTGTGGAAATACTTCAAGATGATCTAAACAGATGGTTTCTGAAATCTTCTGTGTTTGAATTGAAGATGTGCGTGAAGATGAATTTTTTTGGCAGAATGGAAGTCTAGGTTTTGGTCACAATTAAGGGCAAGTCCTTTTCTCTTGAGCTATTACCACTAATAAAAGCCTCCTTGAAGAGTAAATGGGACAGAAAAACAATGTTACAGAGTTTATCCTCCTGGGTCTCACTCAGGATCCTGCTGGGCAAAAAGTATTGTTTGTCATGTTTTTACTCATCTACATCGTGACTATTGTGGGCAACCTACTCATCGTAGGGACAGTGATTGCCAGCCCCTCCTTGGGCTCCCCAATGTACTTCTTCCTTGCCTTTCTTTCACTCATGGATGCTGTTTATTCTACTGCCATCTTGCCCAAGTTGCTTACAGATTTACTTTGTGATAAGAAGACCATCTCCTTCACAGCTTGTCTGGTTCAGCTTTTTGTGGAGCACTTATTTGGTGGTTCTGAGGTCTTCATTTTGGTGGTGATGGCCTATGATCGCTATGTGGCCATCTGTAAGCCACTGCACTATTTGACCATAATGAATCAGCAGGTTTGCATTCTCTTGTTGGTGGTGTCCTGGGCTGGAGGATTTGCGCATGCTCTGCTTCAAGTTATCTCTGTGTATATACTTCCTTTTTGTGGACCCAATATCATTGATCATTTTGGATGTGACATGTACCCATTGCTAGGACTTGCATGCACTGACACCTACATCCTTGGACTAACTGTAGTTGGCAATAATGGAGCAATGTCTATAGTGGTCTTTATCCTCCTCCTTGTCTCTTATGGAATCATTCTAAACTCTCTTAAGACTCACAGTCAGGAAGGGAGGCGCAAGGCTCTGTCCACCTGCAGCTCCCACATCATGGTGGTTGTCTGCTTTTTTGTTCCCTGTATTTTCATGTATGTTAGACCTGTCTCCAACTTTCCAATTGATAAATATATTACTGTCTTTTATACAATTTTTACTCCCATGTTAAACCCTTTAATATATACCTTGAGAAACATGGAGATTAAAAATTGTATGGCAAATCTGTGGAGTAAAATGTTCACTAAAGACATAAAAAGAGTTTCTCCTCACTGAATATGCTATTATTGTTAACATGGCATCCATATTAAATTTTGGCAGTTTGACCTCAGTGTTTTACATGTGTACTAACACTTGACTTTGTAAGAGGTTTGATATTTTGTGAATTCAGTGGATACAGGCCTGGTATTCACTACACTTCTGATTTTGTCTCTTGCTACTGAAGTTGATCATATCTTCATCGTTTTTGATCATGCCACTTCTTTTATCCTATATGATATTTTTGCTTTTTGTCCACTTTCCAATAAAACAATTAGATATTATTAAAAAGAGACCAGCATAATAGGCAAAATCTCCTGGGAACTATTTCCTCATGATCAGTACATAGAAACTCTGACCCAGAAGAAACCCTGGCTGTTCTTCGTGTTCGCAGGTCCACTTGAGGATATGTAGGGTTTCCCAGGTGGTACAGGTTTTGAAACCATGAAATTATCATTGAGATGCTGGGATTTGGTGCTATGAGAGATGAGGAAAGGCCACTGGTGAAGTGATAGCCCCAGTTTCAGTAGAAACACTAAGGGAGAATGTATCATAAAATGGTAAAGTTGTCTTTATATATGTCTTATCTTGCATAGTGTTTTTTGGTGGACTTGCATAATCCACTTTTAAAGTCATTTTAAATCAGAATGTTTGTTTTCTTACTATTGTATTAATAAAACTATTTTAAACCCCATTAAATCCTATCTAATATTTTGATGTTGGTTCTGAGAACTTTAAACTTCCTTCTTCAGAATGCTTCTACTGTAATATGCAGGTTTTTGTGTATTGTAGTTTCATTCAATTCTAAGACTCATTGAATTTCCCTCTTGGTTGCTATAGTGACCTATTTATTACTCTGTAATATGTTATATACTCTCCTTGAGTTTGTAAATTTAATTCTATTGAGGTTATATAAAATACAATGATATATTTCAATTTTTAAAATATTTGCTTTGTGGACTAATATGTGCTATACTTTAGAGCATGTCTCATGAGCTGCTAACAAATGTGTTTTTACAGTGCTTTGTTTGAAATGAATTTTATTTTGTATATTAATATATTACTTATCATGAATATGAAAGGAGAAAGCAAGAAAAACAAAGTAAGTATAGTTATTAATATTATGATGATAAAGAGAAAGTAGACAGTGACAAACAGAATAGGTAACTGTGGAGCTCAAAAATATTCAGAGGAGAAGAATTTTACCTAAACAGTCTGAAGTGGAAGAGGTAAGATAAGCTATAAGGTAATATGGAATACCCATCTTTAAGAACACTGCAAACCAGGCCCATCTATATTTTTGGAGAAATGGGGATGTAAAAATGAAATATTATGGGGAAATTTGGGAAAAGAAATGAACAGCACAAAACAAACAAAGCAAACTGTATGTAGAGAAATAACAAGAACTTGTCCATTTGAATTCTAATCTCAGTTTTCTAATATTACATTTTGAAAACTTTCTTTTCACATTTCAAGATTTTCAAATCAATTTGGCAGTCAGATCCAATATTTAGCCTTTAGGGGTTACATAAGGGAAGAAATTTATTTAAGAAAAATTACTTTTTAAAATTTGTTCCAATTATTCTAACAAAGGTATTGATTAAAATAACAATGATGTAAAACAAGGTAATAGGCTGTATTGCAAATAGAACCCGAAGAAGATGCTTTTGTTGAATTCATTGTTTCAAAAAATACTGTGGAGGATCTCCAATGTCCTGTCATCTTCCACACAGAGACTATGATTTAAAAGAGAAAGAAATTAGCCTCAGGGAGAAACTACTCAAAGGACTCAAAGACTGAAGACTTCCGATTTCACTCACAGGAAACACTTTTTTTTTTTAATTGGTTAATTGAAGCCATAATTTTTTTTCCAACTTTTATTAGATATTTTCTTCATTTACATTTCAAGTGTTATCCAGAAAGTTTACTATTATATGTTTTTTTATATTTTCTCTATTTATTTTCAAATGTTGTCCCCTTTCCTAGTTTTTCCTCTGAGAAATCCCCTATTCCCTCCACTTCCTCCTGTTCAGTAACTAACCCACTCCTGCTTCCTGGACCTGGAATTCTCCTATAGTGGGGCATAGAACCTTCACATGACCACAGGCCTCTCTTCCCATTGATGACCAACTAGGCCTTCCACTGCTCCATATGCAACTGGAGCCATTAGTCCTGCCATGTTTTTTCTTTAGTTGGTGGTTTAGTCCCAGGGAGCTCTGGGGATAATGGTTAGTTCATATTGTTGTTCTTTCTATGAGGCTGCAAAACCTTTCAGCTCCTTGGGTAGTTTCTCTAGCTCCTTCACTAGGGACCCTGTAATCCATCCAATAGATGGCTGTGAGCATCTACTTCTGTATTTGTCAGGCACTGGCAGAGACTCTCAGGAAACAGCTATATCAGGCTCCTGTCAGCAAGCTCTTGTTGACATCCACAGTAGAGTCAGGGTTTGGTGGTTGTTTATGGGATGGATCTCCAGGTGGGGCTGTCTCTGATGGTCATTCCTTTAGTCTCTGCTCTGCACCTTGTCTCTGTAACTCCTTCCATGGGTATTTTGTTTCCCCTTCTAAAAAAGACCAAAGAAGAAACACTTAGGTCTTCCTTCTTCTTGAGTTTCATGTGGTTTGCAAATTGTTTCTTGGGTATTCCGTGCTTCTAGGCTAATATCCACTTATCAGTGAGTGCATAGCATATGTATGCTTTTGTGATTGAGTGACCTCACTCAAGATGATATCTTCCAGATCCATCGATTTGCCTAAGAATTTCATAAATTCATTTCTTTTAATAGCTGAGTAGTACTCCATTGTGTAAATGTACCACATTGTCTGTATCCATTCCTCTGTTGAGGGATATCTGGGTTCTTTCCAGCTTCTGGCTATTATAAGTAAGGCTGATATGAACATAGTGGAGCATTTGTCCTTATTAAAATTTGGAACAACTTCTGGGTATATGTCCAGAAGTGGTATTGCTGGATCTTCTGGTAGTACTATGTCCAATTTTCTGAGGAACTGCCAAATTGATTTCCAGAGTGGTTGTACAAGCTTGCAATCCCACCATCAATGGAGGAGTGTTCCTCTTTTACCACATGCTCACCAGCATCTGCTGTCACCTGAGTTTTCCATCTTAGCCATTCTGACTGGTGTGAGGTGGAATCTCAGGGTTGTTTTGATTTGCATTTCTCTGATGACTAAGGATGTTGAACATTTTTTTAGGTGTTTTTTAAACATTTGGTTTTCCTTAGTTGAGAATTCTTTGTTTAACTCTGTACTCCATTTTTAAATAGAGTTATTTGGTTCTCTGGAGTCTAACTTCTTGAGTTCTTTGCATATATTGGAAATTAGCCCTCTATCAGATGTAGGATTGGTAAAGATCTTTTTCCAATCTGTTGGTTGCCAGTTTTGTCTTCTTGACAGTATCCTTTGCCTTACAGAAGCTTTGGAATTTTATGACGTCCCATTTGTCAATTCTTGATCTTATAGCACAAGCCATTGGTGTTCTGTTCAGAAATTTCCCCCCTGTTTCGTGTCTCTGGATTTATGTAGAGGTCCTTGATCCACTTGGACTTGACCTTTGTACAAGGAGATATGCATGGATCAATTCACATTCTTCTACATGCAAACTGCCAGTTGAACCAGTACCATTTGTTGAAAATGCTGTCTTTTTTATTTCCCCCACTGGATGGTTTTAGCTCCTTTGTCAAAGATTAAGTGACCATAGGTGTGTGAGTTCATTTCTGGATCTTCAATTCTATTCCATTGATCTACCTGTCTGTCACTGTACCAGGACCATGCAGTTTTTATTACAGTTGCTCTGTAGTACAGGTTGAGGTCAGGGATGGTGATTCCCTAAGAGTTCTTTTATTATTGAAAATAGTTTTTACTATTCTAGGATTTTTGTTATTCCAGATGAATTTGCAAATTACCCATTCTAACTCTGTGAAGAATTGAGTTGGAAGTTTGATGGGGATTGCATTGAATCTGTAGATTGCTTTCAGCAAGATAGCCATTTTTTCTATATTAATCTTGCCAATCCATGAACATGGGAAATCTTTCCATCTTCTGATATTTTCTTTGATTTCTTTCTTCAGAGACCTGAAGTTCTTATCATACAGATCTTTCACTTGTCTAGTTAGAGTCATACCAAGGTATTTTATATTATTTGTGACTATTGTGAAGGGTGTTGTTTCTCTAATTTGTTTCTCAGCCTGTTTACCCTTTGTGTAGTGAAAGGCCACTGATTTGTTTGAGTTAATTTTATATCCAGCTACTTTGCTAAAGTTGTTTATCAGGTTTAGGAGGTCTCTGGTGGAATTTTTGGGGTCACATATATATATATATACTATCATATCATCAGCAAATGGTGATATTTTGGCCTCTTCCTTTCCAATTTGTATCCATTTGATCTTCTTTGTTGTATAATACTCTGGCTAGGACTTCAAATACTGTATTGAATAGGTAGAGAGAGAGTGGGCAGCCTTGTCTAGTCCCTGACCTGATGTTAGTGAAATTGCTTCAAGTTTCTCTCCATTTAGTTGGATGTTGGCCACCAGTTTGCGGTATATTGCTTTTATTATGTTTAGGTATGGGCCTTGAATTCATGATGTTTACAAGACTTTTACCATGAAGGGGTGTTGTATTTTGACAAATGTTTTCTCCGTATCTAATGAGATGATTATGTGTAGGTTTTTTTTTTTTTTTTTGAGTTTGGTTATATAGTGAATTACATTTATGGATTTCCATATGTTGAACCATCCCTGCATCCCTTGGTTGAAGCTTACTTGATCATGATGTATGATCATTTTGATGTGTTCTTAGATTCTGTTTGTGAGAATTTTATTGTGTATTTTTACATCTATATTCATGTGTAAAATTGGTCTGAAGTTTTCTTTCTTTGTTGCGTCTTTGTGTGGTTTAGGTATCAGAGTAACTGTGGCTTCATAGACCTAATTGGGTAGAGTACCTTCTGTTTCTACTTTGTGGAATAGTTTGAGGAGTATCAGTATTAGGTTTTCTTTGAAGTTCTGATAGAACTCTGCACTAATGTCATATGGTACTGGACTTTTTTGGCTGGGACACTATTAATGACTGTTGGTATTTTTTTTAGGGGATATTTTGATCATTAATCTGTTCCTGATTTAAATTTGGTACCCTATATCTGTCTAGAAAGTTGTCTATTCCATCCAGATATTCCAATTTGGCTGAGTATAGGCTTTTGTAGTAGGATCTGATGATCTTTTGGATTTTCTCAGATTCTGTTGCTACATCTTCTTTTTCATTTATGATTTTGTTAATTAGGGTATTGTCCCTTTGCCCTCTTGTTAGACTGACTAAGGGTTTATCTATTTTACTGATTTTCTCAAAGAACCACTCCTAGTTTGGTTGATTCTTTGTATAGTTCTTTTTTTTCCACTTGGTTGATTACAGCCCTGTGTTTGATTATTTCCCACCTTCTACTCCTCTTGGGTGCATTTATTTGCTTCTTTTTGGTTCTAGAGCTTTCAGTGTATGAAGCTGCTTATGTATGCTCTGTCCAGTTTCTTTTTGGAGGCACTCAGAGCTATGAGTTTTCCTCTTAGACCCCTTTTCTTTGTATACCAGAATTTTGAGTATGTTGTAGCTTTATTTTCATTAAACTCTAAAAAGTCTTTAATTTCTTTCTTTCTTTCTTTCTTTCTTTCTTTCTTTCTTTCTTTCTTTCTTTCTTTCTTTCTTTCTTTCTTTCTTTCTTGACCAAGTTATCATTAAGTACAGTGTTGTTCAGCTTCCATGTGTATGTGGGCTTACTATTATTTATATTGTTATTAAAGATCAGCCTTAGTCCATGGTGATCTGATAGGATGCACGGAATTATTTCAGTATTTTTTTATCTGTTGAGGCCTGTTTTGTTACAGATTATATAGTCAATTTGTAGAAGGTACCATGAGGTGCTGAAAAGAAGGTATATCCTTTGGTTTTTGGATAAAATGTTCTATAGATATCAGTTAAATCAATTTGTTTCATAACTTCTGTTAGTTTCACTGTGTCTCTGTTTAGTTTCTGTTTCTATGATCTGTCCATTGATGAAGACAGGGTACTGAAATCTCCCACTATTATTGTGTGTAGTGCAATGTGTGCTTTGAGCTTTAGTAAAGTTTCTTTTATGAATGTGGATTCCCTTGCATTTGGAGCATAGATATTCAGAATTGAGAGTTCACCTTGGTAAGTTTTACCTTTGATGTGTATGAAGTGTCCCTCCTCTTTTTGATAGCTTTTGTTTGAAAGTCGATTTTATTCAATATTAGGATGGCTACTCCATCTTGTTTCTTGGGACCGTTTGCTTGGAAAATTGTTTTCCAGATTTTTAATTTGAGGTAGTATTCCAGCTCTGCTACTTCTGTAGCCTGTGCACTCCTCAGTGGACCCACCTAAGAGAGTCATTGGAGAGAAAATGGTGATCTCATCTGAGTCCAGGGGTCAGAGCACTCCCTGGAGGCAAGCTCTCCCTTGTCAGGAAAGGTGCACTGTGGGGCATTGGGCTATACACAGACAGTCTGTTCTCAAGTTGAGCTGATGTTGAACCCCGGGACCCAGTAGTAAATTACCAGCGATAATTTACCTACATGGGACAGAAGGAGTTCTCTTATGTCTCCTGGAACCCTGGCTCCTGTCGAAGTTACTGGCCCCTTCAGCCCCCACAAGAGAAGCATGGTTAGTAGTCACTTAGGCAATGTCCCAAGCTTTTGAACTTTAGGCTAAACTCCTCCCCAGTTACCTAGCAACAGAAAAGATAGCAGCATACTTTAAGAGGGGTTGTTTGGCCCCTTCTCACTCTCACTTCTCTCTCATTCATCTCACTCCTCTTGCTCTCTTTGTCTTCTCCTCTCCTCTCTCCTCTCTCTTCCTCTCTCTCCCTCTTATTCTCTAACCTTTCTTCTCTATCCTCCTTTCCTCCTTCTCTCCTCTTGGCCATGGCTAGGCTCTCTCTCTCTTTTCACTTTCTTTCTTTCCCCCTGCCTTTCTATAATAAAGCTCTAAAACCATAAACAGTCTCTACTCATCATCCCTGTGTGGGAACCTCTCTCCCTAGGCCCTCTCTCCCATAACCCTGATCCCCAGGTTGGGCACTGCCCCTTGTCCACCCCTGTCAAGTGGGGTCAGTGGCTTAGATGACTACCTGGGGCCAAGTGGAAAGTGTCCAGCAGCTCTGCAGTGTCCAACTGCCCAGAGCATAGGAGGAACTCTGGCTGGGCACAGGCTATCCTCCCCCCTTCCCCGCCCCCTTTTAGTTCTCACAGTGCACAGAAAACTGTGGAACAGCGCCACCTCCTGGGTGCAGATGTATGCCCCTAGGACTCTGTCCCCACTTATCTGTTGCTTCTGTAGCCTGTTGCTCCTGAGTGGTCCTGCCTTTGAGAGTCACTGGAGAGAAAAGCCACAGAAAACATTTATCATAGTGCTCAGTATTTTTGAGAACACACATCACAATTTTGATGAGTTGGGGACCTGGCTCATTTGTGAGGGACATGGGTGCTAATTTACTAACTTGACAAAAGTCTTTTGATGGTTTTAGTGTAATTGGCTGAAAAGAGAAAAAAAAATCCAATAATTTCAGTGTTGCTCATTTTGTATCTATTTATGTCCTTAAGAAAAAGTGCTGGGCAAGATAATTTCTACTTAATAGATTGAGTTTTTGCATATTTGTACAAGAATAGTATTTTGATTTTGTATGAATTTTTTTTTAACAGAATGTGAAGATTTCCTACCACCTTTTCAGTAAGTTCTGACATTATGGTTCAGTGATCTTTATATTTTAGGTATTTGTATACTTAGACACTTTGAAATACTCAGGATAGTAGTAATGTTGAAATGTATTTGTTATAGTAGCTTGGAACTCTCTTCGTACTTCTAAGCAATAGACATATATTATCATGTCTTCTGGGAACACACATGGATATATGATATATTTTAGATAACCCAATAGAAAGGCCTTTGTATTGTGGGAAGAAATAAGACCCATGATGTCAATTCATGAGAAACAACAATAATAATTGTAGCTAAAATTTATATGAAGACATCACATATTTTAAATTAAGACGCTGAGGACATAATCTGTATGTAACCTGCAGTCTTCCTTCCTGAAGACTAGTGTTCATAGTATTGGAAAGTGCTACAAGCTGCAAATGGAGAGAAACAGCTGATATTCTTTCCCAGATATGATACCCATGAACCACAACAATTACCACAATGGCAATATATTCCTAAATGTGCAATAGCTGTGCTAGTAACTTAGCAGTAACCAATAGCTATCAAAATAAAGGATTCATGTCTGGTTCTGGAAACCTAGATAATTACCTGAAACTAGTGAAATCAAGGACCTTAACAAAGAACTGTTTCCTACCTCTTTACTAAACCAGAATAATTCCTAATTGTATTATAAATATTTTTATTTATACTCCAACAGAAGTGTAGCTTTCACCCCTTATCTGCTTCTTTTTATAACAGATAGGGCCCATTGCAGAATACTACATATGAACATCACAGAATCATAACTGATCAAAATAGGACAATTGGCTACAAGGCACCTGGCCCCAGTGGGTGAATCTACAATACAGCACCCCTGTACATAAGGCTCAGGGATCATAGCTCAAGAAGGGGTGGAGATATTATAAAAGCCATAGGGCAAAAATATAGGCTATGACATTTTGTCCCCTAGAAATGACAGGAGGTTTTACCCACAGCACCTCAACAATATGTCTGCTTAAAGAAGACCTGAATAAATGCTCATAGACATGCCAACATGTACCCTCCCTTAAACAGAAAATATATGCAACTAAGAAATGCTGAGAGCGGGGAAAATTAGTCTTTCCTAGGGATGAATGCCTACATTATTATCCAATCCATATTGTTTAGCCCTAAAAATGTACATAAATGAAATATATATATGTTGTATTTCAACATTACAAAGGCTGTGTATTATAAACATATAACTAGTCATGCTCAATGCAGAAAAAGAAAACACTAATAGTAATATCAGGATGAAGCAGGCCACAGATTCCTTTTTAACAAAGTATTTTAAACTCTAGCTTGAATAATGAAAGAAATAATAAATATTATCTACCAATTATATTTCCATTTGTGTAATGGAATATTCTTCAGTATCAAAAAATGACTAGCCAGTTAAAACATGTTTGAATATGGAGGTCTCTACTAAATGTTGTATATATACATGCATAGATACATACAGACATACAGACATACACACAAACACATACACACACACAATTTTTATATTTTTGAGAATTTCATATTAAGTACTTTGATTCTATTTACCATCTTTACCAAACTTCTCTCATATCTACTCTCATCTCCTTACCCACCCACCTTCAAATTTTTTGCTTTTCTTCTAAATACATGTAGTCCAGTTTGTATTTCCCAGCTACTCTTGGGAATGAGACATGTTCTCCAGTTTATCCACTTACTAGGGTTCACATCATTAGTGAAAACTGATTCATTTTCTCCTAGGAGTTATTAAATAGCAGTAATTTCTCAGCTAATGGTTATATTTTGTTCCTACCCCTTCTCCTCTGCATTGGGATTTTAGATAGCTAGAACTTTGCAGATCTTGTGCATGTTTTCAGAATACCTGAAAGTTCATATGTGTGACCACAAATTTGGGTCTAGAAAATACTGGTTTCTTGAGGTTATACACAACCTCTGGCTCCTACAACATTTCTACCCCATCTTCCATGAAGTTCCTGAATCTTGTATGTAGGGGTGTAATATATACATACTATTTAGACATGACCACTCTCAAGTCGAATTCTTTCAAGGTTAGAGTTTCAGTTATCTGTGTTAATTGCCCTTTACTGAAAGAAGAATCTTCTCTGTAGAATGTTGAAGGATGCACTGATCTATGTTTAACAAAAGTTATTGTGAATTATTATAATATTAGGCTTATTATCAGAATAATAGTATTGGGTTCTACACTAGGGCCTATCTTGCCTTTGGCCAGGTTAACATCTCTTTGAATGTAAGTTTGATTCAATCCAAAAGTTGTTGGTTATAGTGTTAGGTTTTTCTAAACCAACTTTATTTAGGTTTCTTGAATGCTTCAACCTTCCTTCTAGCCTACTGACTAGAGGCAGGTGAAAATGAATGTTAATTGGAAAAAGGTGATTAGCTACCTGTTTAAAAATATTTTCTTGAGGCAGTTCTATACTTCCTTGTTTGGATACCAGCAGTACAGTTTAATAGCAAACACTAAACATGAATCAGTAGTGGTGGCAGAGGACAGAATTAGCTGGAATACCATGAGAAGTTCTGTGATGCATTTCTCTTGACAAAGTGAAGATCAATGAAGACCTGCAAAGACGAGTGAAGTATTGCATGGCCAGAAGGGCCACTGAATCATTGCATGGTGTCACAGGTTTCCTAATGCAAAAGCAACATTTACTGCCTATAAGGTTATATTTATTTGCTTTTTAAACATGATGCACCCTCTCAAGTGACTGTTTTCAGCAAAACATCGCACACCCTCTTACTAGACAGCTTCCAGAAAAACATCACATGACAGAACTGAGACTTTAAAGAAATCAGAAACTTTAACTTCAATTGGTCATTCTCCTAATATTTTTGCCACTATTGCTTCAGTGTGCATATCTTGTCAGTCTACACATTATTTCAGCTTACCTGGTTTACAGCTGAGTGAAATTAATGTTTACTTTTCTTCCTTTTACTTTTTTAAATTTATTTTTTATATTTTTGAACTTTTTATTGGATATTTTATTTATTTAAATTTCAAATGTTATCCTCTGTCCCAATTTCTCCCTCAGAATCCCCCTATCACATCCCCCCTCTTCCTGCTTCTATGAGGGTGTGCCCCCATGCACCCACCCACCCCTGCCTCCCCACCCTTGCACTCCCAACACTGTAATATCAAGCCTTCCTGGGATGAAGTGCCTCTTCTCCCATTATCTCATGACAAGGTCATCCTCTGTTACATATGGCTGGAGCCTATATTCAACAAAACTGGAAAATCTTGATGAAATGGACAATTTTCTAGACAGATATCAGGAACCAAAGTTAAATCAGGATCAGATAAACCATCTAAATAGTACCTTAACCCCTAACGAAATAGCATCAGTCATTAAAATCTACCAACAAGGAAAAGCTCTGGACCAGATGGTTTTAGTTCAGAACTCTATCAGACCTTCAAGAAGACCTAATACCAATTCTCTTCAAACTATTCCACAAAATAGAAACAGAAGGAACACTACTCAATTTGCTCTGTGAAGTCACAATTACTCTGAAACCTAAACCACACAAAGACCCAACAAAGAAAGAGAACTTCAGACCAATTTTCTTTATGAATATCAATGCAAAAATACTCAATTTAATTCCTGTAAACTGAATCCAAGAACACATCAAAACAATCACCCATCATGATCAAGTAGGCTTTATCCGGGAATGCAGGGATGGTTCAATATATGGAAATCCATCAACTGGAAACTGGAACTCAGGTTGCTTTCTCAGTTTGGGGAAAAGGACAGCATTTTCAACAAATGGTGCTGGCACAACTGGCTGTTAGCATGTAAAAGAATGCGAATTGATCCATTCTTATCTCCTTTTACAAAGCTTAAGTCTAAGTGGATCAAAGACCTCCACATAAAACCAGAGACACTGAAATTTATAGAGGAGAAAATGGGGAAACCCCTCGAAGATATGGGCACAGGGGAAAGATTCCTAAACAGAAGAGCAATGGCCTGTGCGGTAAGATCAAGAATTGACAAATGGGACCTTATAAAATTGCAAAGCTTCTGTAAGGCAAAAGACACAGTCAGCAAGACAAAAAGGCCACCAACAGATTAGGAAAGAATTTTTACCAATCCTAAATCTGATAGGGGACTAATATCCAACATCTACAAAGAGCTAACGAAGCTGGACTCCAGAAAAACAAATAACCCCATTAAAAATGGGGTACAAAACTAAACAAAGAATTCTCAAGTGAGGAATTCCGAATGGCTGAGAAACATCTGAAAAAATGTTCAACATACTTAATCATTAGGAAAATGCAAATCAAAAAAACCCCTGAGATTCCACCTCACACCAGTCAGAATGGCTAAGATCAAAAATTCAGGGGACAGCAGATGCTGGTGAGGATGTGGAGAAAGAGGAACACTCCTCCATTGCTGGTTGGATTGCAAGCTTATACAACCACTCTGGAAGTCAGTCTGGCGTTTTCTCAGAAAATTGGACATAGTACTTCCAAAAGATCCTGCAATACCTCTCCTGGGCATATACCCAGAAGATGTTCCAACTGGTAAAAAGGACATATGTTCCACTATGTTCATAACGGCCTTATTTATAATAGCCAGAAGTTGGAAAGAACCCAGATGTCCCTCAACAGAGGAATGGATACAGAAAATGTGGTACATTTACACAATGGAGTAATATTCTGCTATTAAAAACAATGAATTTATGAAATTCTTGGGCAAATGGATGTATCTGGAGGATATAATCCTTAGTGAGGTAACCCAAGCACTAAAGAAGTCATTGGATATGCACTCACTGGTAAATGAATATTGGCCCAGAAACTTAGAATACCCAAGATACAATTTGCAAAACACAAGAAAATCAAGAAGGAAGACCAGCGCATGGATACTTCATTCCTCCTTTGAATAGAAAACAAAATACCCATGAAAGGAGTTACAAAGACAAAGTTTAGAGCTAAGATGGAAGGATGGACCATACAGAGACTACCCCACCAGGGGGGATCCATCCCATAATCAGTCACTAAACTCAGACACTATTGCATAGGACAGCTAGTGTCTACTTAAGGGACCCTGATAAAGCTGTCTCGTAGAGAAGTGGATCCTTACAGTCATCTATATGATGGAACACAGGGCCCACAATGGAGAAGCAAGAGATAGAACCCCAGGAGCTGAAGGGGTCTGCAACCCTAGAAGAGGAACAACAATATGAACTAACCAGAAACCCAAGAGCTCATGTCTCTAGCTGCCTATGTAGCAGAAGATGGCCGAGTAGGCCATCATTGGGAGAAGAGGCCCCTTGGTATTGCAATCTTTATATACCCCAATACAGGGGAATGCCAGGGCCAAGAAGTGGGAGTGGGTGGGCAGGAGAACAGGGCGGGGGGAGGGGGGAGGGAACTTTCAGGATAGCATTTGAAATGTAAATTAAGAAAATATCTAATAAAAATATTGAAAAAAAAGTTTTGCTTGTTCATAGGATATCATATGTTTTCATCATTGTTCAAAATGCTTAAAGGCTTCATGACAATTTGCTTTCTATATGAATTGTTCAGAAATGTATCATTTAATTTTAAAATGCAAAGTACAAATATTGGTAAATCCTTTAGTTATTAATGCTTATTCTTTTCTTATACACAGAAATAACTTCAGATTTTTATTCTGTTGGAATCATTTTAGGATATGAAAAACTCTTTAAATTTTATTCAGAAAATTGGAAAGCATTGGGAGGTGTTTGAATTCCAGTAGGAAGGGTACAAAGAACGACGTCTTAATAGATTTCAACTCTCCATGTTTGAGTCATAATTATACCTCAGAAATTTTTGCTCAATTGCTTATTTCTTCCATTTACTAATACAAAAACCAGCTAGATTGGATGATTTCTATATCTTAAAAATAATAAATTTGAGATTGCTGGATTTAACTAATTTATTGTGCAATTGTAAATTTCCAATTTTAGTGAAACCTATCAACTGCCATTGTTATGATCTGGTATCTAGGCCTCTGTTGCAAAGAAGGTCCAACTTGACCTTAAGAACAGAGGAGCATGTACCTACTTGATTGAAAACCAAGTAACACTCAAAATCAGTGGTTGTTTTTTAATAATTCATGTTTTGTTGAAAATTACTATGCTTTGAGGAGTTATTCAAGAAATATATAGTAATTAAGAATTCAGATGAATACAGTGAAGATCCTTATAGTTGTTTATCATAAAAACTAAGGCCTTCTGTAAAAGCTTCCATACATACAGAATGGCAGAACCATTGTCTCTCTTACAGTTATATATGCTAACTTCACAGACTGTAGTTCCATCCAGTTTTGTAGCTCAAAGCAGCTGGGCAGATCTTCTCTGACTACCAGTACAGAATTATGCTTTGCTGGGGTGATGCTGAAAACTGGAACTCAGGTTGCTTTCTCGCTTGGGTGTTTTAAATATTGTCTGCCTTACTTAAGTATTTCATAGTTTAACATTATCTTATACTTTCTTTATCAGTTTATTTTATTATAGATTTTTCAAATCAACTTGACTGTCAGCTACTCAATCTTGGCAAGACTTAAGGCTTTTACCTCTAGGGATTATTGAAAAAAAAAAAAAGTCTGTTCAAAAGAGATGATCACATTTGAATTTGTTCCAAATAGTTTAACTAGCTTGCCTATTTAAATAGTGATGGTACAAAATGTTTACAGATACAATTGTGAGTGTAAATGAAAGAAATATTTTTTTCTGATCAAATAGCCCAGGAAGTCTCTAGTATTTAACACTTTATGTATCCAGTCCTTATATGTTAATATTATTTATGACAGTCTGTGGAAGGTCTCAGTTTCTTGGGCTGTTCTACATACAAAGACATGTTTTTAACAAGAAAGGAAAGGATTTTGTGGAGAGTCTATGTGAGTGACAGAGTCTTCTGGATGTAGTCATGAGAAATCTTCACCACTAATGGTTTAGTAATTCAAACAACTATCTATTACAGTGTTTCTGAAAACTGAAATCACAGTTTGATGAGTGGGGACCTGGCTCCTTTGTGAGGCACATGGGTGCTAATCTACTTCCTTAGCTAAAACCTTTGGATGATTTCAGTGTAATTGTCTGAAAAAGAAAATTTCCTATAATTTCAGTGTTGTTAATTTTCTATTTATTTATGCGATTAAGAAAAAATGCTGGACAAGTTCATTTCTATTTATTATATTGACTTTTTGCATATTTGTACAAGCATAGCATAGCATTGACTGTACAAACATGTTTTTTTCCAGATTTTGAAGATTTCCACCGACTTTTTCAGTAAGTTTTGACATTATGGTTTAGTGTTCCTTATACTTCAGGTATTTATTTGTATAGTACTTGACACTTCTCTGAAAGACCAAGTATAGTAGTGATATTAAAATGTGTTTGTTAGAGTAGTTTGGTACTCTTCCTACATCTGGCAAAGCCATAAGTTGACACGTGTTCTGAGAAAACACATGGATATATGATGTATTTGTAGGCAATCCAGTAAAAAAGGCCCTTGGTTTATGGCAATATAAGATCACAACATTAATTTGTGACACATAAGATTTGTAGCTAAAAATTAGTAGGAGGAATTGAAATGTAGCTAATCAATTAAAGGTTGTGAAATTCTCATTAAAAGCTTCAAAATATAAAATATTAAGGTAATAATACATAAAATTAATCAAAATTAAGAGTACATATTAAGGCTTCTGGATGTAGTCATGAGAAATCTTCACCACTAATGGTTTAGTAATTCAAACGACTGGTTTATCTTAAGTGTCTGTCTTATTTGTGAGCCAGATGTATGTTGCTATAATGCATTAAATTTGTGTAATTCATTGACGCCTTTAATACAAGTCTCTCAAAAAACAAAGTTCATATAATTAATTTTAGTGTTGTGATTTTTTTAATTTAAATATGGGCATATAAAGAGGATTGACAATTCCTAATTACTAGGTTCATTTGTATAAAACAAATGTGTATTTTTATGAAGAAAAATTTTATAAGGTGACAATATTCACCTACTTTTACAGTAAGTTCTGAAACTAAATTCAAATATTTTATATTTAAATTTTAACTTGGATGGTCTTACATAATGGTGAAAAAATGAGGTAATGTAAAATTTTGTGGAAATGTGTTTCTGCAATCTCTTGGTGCTATTTCTTCAACTACTGTATGATCGGTCCTAAAATGTCATCTGTGCAATGAAGTCAAATAGATACAGGAAGTGATTTAAGGTATACCATCAAAAGAACCTTCAGTTTTTCTGAAATAAAAATAAGAAGCATGTTGTGAATTCATGGTACCACAAATAACTTTATGTAAAGATTCCTGTTATAGGCTGAAATAGAGCTGTTATTTTAAGTCATATACTCTAACAGGAACTATTTGTATTGGGGAAGTTAAGATGATACACAAATAAATTCATCACAAACTACAAACATATTTGATATTAGCATAATATATATTTGGGTAAACAAAATGTTCTATTTGTCTACAAAGCAAGTAAAATGTTTTATGTATTATAAATTACAATAATTTATGATTTTCATCTTATTAAACATTTTGTTTTAGGTGCTTTGTTTTTATAGATGCATAATCATATATAATTTAGATATATTAAAATTAGAAAAATACAAATTTTGCATCATCAAACGTTCTTAATTGTACAAGGACAAATAGATATTATGTTCCAGTTGCTTGATATTGTATTTTATGTGTATATTTTGAAATTGTCCAAAGGCTTTTTCTCAGCTGATGTTCACAGTGAAATATGTGACAATACCCATCATAGCCAACTCTGAGATGTATGAAGTGCTGAGCTGTGATTTAGGCACTTCCTAGAAAAATATGAGCACCCACTTAGTATATCTAAGTACAGAAAACAATAAAGGAATACATCACCTGCCACAGAGATTTGCTAGCAGGTTATCATGTAGTACTGTATAGCATTACAAAGTTTTTACTTTACTGGATTATGTAAGATATTTAGATGAAAGCACATGTTGTAATTGGAGCAAACATCCTCCTCCATGTTCCTCCTCCTCTTCGTCACTGCTTTTGTTCCTGGAAGCCTCTTCTATTTCCCTCATTAGTTTTCTTTCCACACTCATGTCTTCTGTGAATTTATGATTTTATGTATCTATTGAAAATGAGAGACAATGTACTTTTTTTACCTTCTTTTTTCCCCCAATTTTTATTAGATATTTTCTTGATTTACATTTCAAATGTTATCCTGAAAGTCCCCTAATCCCTCCTCCATCTCCCACCCTGCTCCCCTACTCACCCACTCCCACATCTTGGCCCTGGCATTCCCCTGTACTGGGGCATATAAAGTTTGCATGACCATTGAATGTCTTTTTTTTCATAGTTGTATATGTGTTTTGGCAAGTGATATAATGTCACTCCTCTTTATAGTTGATAAAAGTTCATTGCTAAGCAATTTACTTTTTAAAATATAAAAATATATTTTAAAAATGAAATTATCTTAGTAACTGGATTAAACTATTATTTTTCTAGAAGTGTGATAACAATATTTCAAAATGAAAGTAGACATATAATTCTGTATTTTTAGAATCAATTCTTTTATAATTTACATTATATATAAGTTTAATACAGTATAGCTTATTATGCTAATTTTAAAATATTCTATAAATCATTATACTAGGCACTACAAGATTTGGACTGGTGAAAACCAATGCTGTTCAATCTGAGATCAACTAAACTGTGTAGGAAGTAAAATGTTGAAGATAGAATTGGGCATGTAATGTGATGTCACTATGTTCTATAACAGGTATGCTTATAGCATGTGAGAATTTGTAAAAATGGCAGTAATTATGTTCTGACTCAGATGGAAGCAGAGATGTGACTGAGAGATTTATAAGATGCATTCCAACTACTTCTAAAGCAGTTCTGACTCTGTACATATCTTTCTCTGATACCAAGTCCATGAAAATAGGATTTTATTGCCCGATGTTGTTCAAATATATACCTTCAAAGTGAGTATTGATAGTATTTTTTATATAATGAGTAAATTATTACATGTAATAAAACAAATAATTAAGATTTTACTGATTAAGATTTTTAAATCCTAAGAAACGATACTATTTTAATTGAAATCCAGGAAGCAGTTCAGGAGGCTCACATTTGTTCTTTTTAAAAATCCAGATGACTTCTACATTCCTACTAAGTGGACAGAAATTCTCATGGCTTTTTCTCAGCTGATGCTCACAGTGAAATATGTGACAATACCCATCATAGCCAACTCTGAGATGTGTGAAGTGCTGAGCACTTCCTAGAAAAATATGAGCACCCACAGACCACTCTAGGAGAGGGATAACATGGAAGTCACTGTGGTACAGATGGTGAATCAGACAAAGAGGTAGAGTCACTAAGATAGTCAAGATCAGGATGACACTAACTGAATGTACCTCATGCACATCAGGTGTGTGACTTCATGGTCCATAGTTCCTATCATGGCCATTGTTCTGTACAAGTATTTCTCAGACTCTTTCCTTCTATACTATGTACAATAAAATTGGGGTTATTATTTGATCACAGTAATTATTAAAATTATTTTACATTATTAGTATTACTCAGAAAGCAGTCAAAACTTGGAAATGTTATTCAAAAATATGGAAAAACGAAATTACATCAGAAAAGAAATGGAAGAGGTCAGAAGTAACAATGTTATAGAGATTCTATAACCATTAGAGATTGTGAGACTGGGAAAGATTTGGAACTTGGTCTAATCTCCTGGTGATTCAGGATGGAAAGAGAGATATATTTCTAATTATGTTTAGAAAATGAACCCAGCCCAAGTCTTCATGTACTGCTTTTGCACTTTCTTTGAGTATTCTGCTTTTGCTTTTCTGGACAATGAATTTCTATGTGAGGTCTCTCAGCATTCTTATCATAAATGCTTAAATTAATTAAGAGTAAATTAAATCTTATTTTAATCTTAAGATTAAAACATGTAGTCTCACCATTAATTCTCTCCTTTCTACTTATTTTTCCTCTGTCTCTATGCCTAGCTGTTCTACAGAGTTCTGGAAAAAATATGCTGTCTGATGATGTGTGCTTGTTAATAACCATGGGTTAGTTCAGGTACAGTAAAAATAATTTCGAAAATTCTGCTGGTGAAAATAATTATGTTACTATTCAGTATAATCAAGTAAGAAATGAAACTCTAACTCCTAAATATGAAGTCACTGTTATAAGCAATGATATCTGAATAATATTGGAGTTACTTGATGCAGTTCAGAATCTTCTAAATTTTATGTGAGATACATATGATGACTAAAACTATCTTGTGAGGTAAAGTATCTTTGTCAAATAGTATATAGTATGTATACTAATATAATAACACTAATATGGATCCTTAAAGACTAGTGTTATTGTGGCCACCACCCAAGCTTAAATTTTAAAATATTTTCCACTGATACATCACCAACTAGAGAGGTTGCTCTTTCTCGTTGATAAACTCAAAATTTAATGGCACAACTATTTTTCAAGTTTCTTTAGCATAAACATTTATATATTCTTTGGTTTATCAAGGCTAGAGAGTAAAACGTTATATGCAACTGTTTATGGGTGACAGAGATATCTCTCTCTGCATTTCTCTCTAGAGATGCACTGTTGTATTCAATAACCTTAGCACTCAGAAATTTATTAACAGAAAAATAATGAAACTTGTTCCAAGATGAAGCTCAATATATATTTATTAAATGCCTACTATTGGTTAACTACTGCAAAGACACTATATGCTCAACGACAGAATGGACTTGTGATCCTGTTAACAGGTCATGAGTGGTCTTATTCTCCTGAGCTCTTTGTCTGAAAGAAGCCTGATAGATGAATAAATGGGCCAGAGCAACAATGTCACAGAATTTGTCCTGCTGGGCTTCACTCAGGATCCTGCTGGGCAAAAAGCTTTATTTGTTATGTTTTCACTGATGTACATTGCAACAATGGTAGGCAACCTGCTCATCGTTGGGACAGTGATTGCCAGCCCCTCCTTGGGTTCCCCAATGTACTTCTTCCTTGCCTCGCTGTCACTCATGGATGCTGTTTATTCCACTGCCATCTCACCCAAGTTGATTGTAGACTTGCTACGTAAGAAAAAAACCATCTCCTTCAGAGCTTGCATAAGCCAGCTCTTTATAGAGCATTTATTTGGTGGTGTTGATATTGTCATTCTGGTGGCAATGGCCTATGATCGCTATGTGGCCATCTGTAAGCCATTGCATTATTTGATTATCATGAATCGAAGGGTATGTATCCTCTTCTTGGTGATGGCCTGGGCAGGAGGTTTTGCACATGCTTTGTTTCAAGTTCTTGCTGTATATAATCTTCCATTCTGTGGTCCTAATATCATTGACCATTTTGGTTGTGACATATACCCACTACTGCTACTTGCATGTACTGATACATACTTCATTGGCCTTTCTGTCATTGGCAATAATGGGGCGATGTGTATAGTCATCTTCATTCTACTCCTACTTTCCTATGGGATAATCCTTAGATCTCTCAAGAATCACAGTCAGGAAGGGAGGCGCAAAGCTCTGTCCACCTGCAGCTCCCATATCACTGTGGTTTTTCTCTTTTTTGTTCCATGTATTTTCATGTATGTCAGACCTGTTTCTAGTTTTCCTATTGATAAATCCATCACTGTAATTTATACAGTTGTCACTCCCATGTTGAATCCTTTAATATATACTTTGAGAAATTCAGAGATGAAAAATTCTATGGAAAAGCTCCTGCAGAAAACTTTAAGTCCAAGTAGAATACGGCTTTCTTCTTGTTGTTTTTGTTATAAGTGCTAGGCAATAATCCCAAACAGACCCTTGTGGTGTGAGTTCCAACTTAAACATTCACACTACCACTTGATACTGTGAAACTACTGGTATTTTGAATGTAATTGTTAAATATTGTTATTTATTGTGAAATTTAATTAGTGTAGCTGTGTACAATATCATTCATTCACTATTTACATGATTTAACCATTTTTGATGAATTTCATATCATAGTTTTTCATTTTCAATAAATAATGTCTTTAATTTTTTAATATGTTTTATTCAATAACTAGTCTTATTTAATCAAACATTAGCTTGAAATAAATCTCTTTAAATGTTTTTATGGTTTTAATAAGGTACTCATAGTATTTGTTGTACTTACATTGTTTTGAAATCTGAAAGCATTACATAGTGGTAATGACATAATTTTCATTTTGTTATCTTTTATATATTTTTATTTTTCTGTGTTGAGAAATTTATAATCTACTTCTCTTGTAAACTGGAGTCGTCCTAAAAATATTTCCTTTTTTGATGACATAGCATGTTCTTTAAATTTTATCTCATGTTATGTGGCTCTTTCTAAGACACTGATAAATTAACATTTTTTCTACTTAATACTTTATTATTAGAAAGCAATGATGGAGGCTTCAAAAAGAAACAAAATATTAAATAATTTTTCTTAACTAGTGTTTCCAAAATAATACTAGCTTTATTTGAAAGATAGTTGAGTGTATAGGCAGTTTTGATCTCATTAAATCATTCTTTTGGAAAGAGTAAAATTATCTTTCTGCAGTGAGAGAGCCCTTCCTTATCTTTGGTCTCAGTTTGTTTTCATCATTTAAAAATTTCACATATTTTCTTTGAGATTTTTTTGAATTTGTGTCATTTTATCAAATGTGTGCTTTCTATCTTACATTTTGTAATATTTGTGACAAATAGTAATAAAGTGAAACCAAGAATTCTGATACTTTTTCAACAATCTTTAGGTAATATGATGGAATTTTGGTAAATTTCTTAGATCGCTAAATAAAAAAAATGATACCATCTGAAATAATTATTTTATTTTCACCAAATTTTATCTTATAATGCTTCTACTCATTTTGTTGATATATTACTTAAATTTGAAAAGTAAATATTACCATTCAGAAGAAACTAAGTGTCATTATAAAGAAATTAGAGAGATCCTATACTAGCAACTTAAGAGTACACCTGAAAGTTCTAGAACAAAAGAAGCATACACATCCAAATGGAGGAGAATGCACAATATAACCAAACTCAGGGCTGAAATCAACCAATTAGGAACAAAGAGAACAATACAAGGAGTAAACAAAACTAAGAGCTGGTTCTTTGAGAAAATCAACAAGACTGATAAACCTTTAGCTAAACTAAAACTTACTAAAGGGCAAAGAGATAGCAGTCAAATTAACAAAATCAGAAATGAGAAGGGAGACATACCAACCAAAACTGAGGAAATTCAAAAAATCATCAGATCATACCATAAAAGCTTATACTCAACAAAACTAGAAAATCTAAATTAAATGGGTGAATTTCTACATAGATACAATGACAAAAGTGAAATCAGGACCACATAAATTATCTAAACAGTTCCATAATCACTGAGGAAATAGAAGTAGTCATTAAACATTTCCCAAACAAAAAAAGCCCAGGGCCAGATGATTAATGCAGAATTCTATCAGACCTTCAAAGAACACCTAATACCAATACTTCTCAAAGTATTCCACAAAATAGAAACAGAAAGAATATTACCTAATTAGTTCTATGAATCAACAGTACTCTGATACCTAAACCACACAAATCCCAAACAAAGACATAACTTCAGACCAAATTGGCTTATGAATATTTATGCAAAAATACTCAGTAAAATTTCACAAGCTGAATGCAAGAACACATCAAAATGGACACATCACCATGATCAACCATTCTTCATCTCAGGGATGCATACTTGGTTTAATATATGGTAATTCTTCAATGTAATCCACTATGTAAACAAACTCAAAGAAAAATAATCACATCATCATTTCATTAGAGGCAAAAAAAAAAAAAACCGTTAAAAATACAACACCCTATCATGTTAAAAGTCTTGGAAATATAAGGAATTCAAGACCATACCTAAACATAATAAAAGCATCATACAACAAAGCAATAGCCAACATCACAGTAAATGGAGAGAAACTTGAAGCAACCTCACTAACATCAGTGACAAGACAAGGCTGCCCACTTTCTCCCTATCTATTCAATGTAGTACTCCAAGTTCTACCTATAGCAAAAAGAAACAAAAGGAGGTCAAGGTGATACAAATTGGAAAGGAAGAAGTCAAGGTGTAAGTTTTTGTGGATGCTATGATAGTATATATATGTGACCTCAAAAATTCTACCAGAAAATCCTACACCTAAAAAAAAAACACTTCAGTAAAGTGACTGAATATATACTTATCTCAAACAGATCAGTAGCCTTCCTCTACACAAATGATAAACTGGTTGAAAAAGAAATTAGTGAAATAACATTCTTCACAGTAGTCATAAATCATATAAAATATCTTGGTGTAACTCTAAACAAGCAAGTGAAAGATGTGTATGACAATAACTTTAAGTCTCTGAAGAAAGAATTTGAAGCTCGTATCTATGGTTCCTGCTTTTTTCCCTATGGTTTCTATCTCCAGGTTTGTCTCCTTTTGGGTTTTCTTTATTGTTTCTATTTCCATTTTTAGGTCCTGGATGGTTTTGTTCAATTGCATCACCTGTTTGGTATTCTTTTCCTGTAACTCTCTAAGTTGTTTATCTGTGTTTTCCTGTATTTCCTTCTTATAGTCCTCCATTATCATCATGACAAGTGACTTTAGATCCATGTCTTGCTTTTCTGATGTGATGTTGTATCTAGGACTTGACATGGTGGGAGAGTTTGGATCTGGTGATGCCAAGTCTCCCAGCTGCCAACTCAAGTACCGCGCGATTGGACTGGAACAGATGTTGTGTTCCTCTCACCAGTGGTCCCAAGATTGCCAGGAGAGTCCCACCTAGAACCTGGGCGAGTGCACAGCCCCCGGGCCGTGACCTGCGCTGGAGCGGTGTGGACTGGAAGGAGTCCGTTGCCCCCCCTGTTATCTCCCGGCTGCAGACTCAGGTCCCAGGCGATTGGACTGGAACAGATGTGTGTTCCTCTCACCAGTGGTCCCAAGTTCGCCAGGAGAGTCCTACTTAGAACCTCAGTGAGTGCACAGCCCCCAGCCTGTGACCTGCGCTGGAGTGGTGTGGACCAGAAGGGGTCCGTTGCCACCCCCTCTATCTCCCAGCTGCATTCCCATAAAAAATATTCAAATTAGGGATATTAAAAAACACACAGAACCACATATAAAAATCAGGATATACATGTTATTTTTATTATCGATTGATTTGATTTATTTTATATTTTGCCTAGTAAAAAGTGAAATGCATTTTCTTTATTAGAAAACAAATTGTTTTATTATTTTATTTTATTGGAAATTTTATATAGGATGTGTTCTAAAAATATGTAATTTTAGATACATTTAAATTAGGAAATCTAGAACTTCATATCATCTAAGAGTTTAGTATATAGGAGAACAAATATCCATCAAGTTCTATCAATCTGATGTGATCTTTTATGTATAATTTAAAACCATTCAATGTGATGGTATGTCTACAAGGAGAAATCCATGGGGAAGTACCTCATCTGTAGTCAGTCACTTGGCGTTGTTACCTTGTAACATTAATATTTTGTATTACTGGCTTTCCTAATATTATTTTAATAAGTTTATAATGCCCCTTGAGTCTACTTCCTCCATAACCATTTACTTGCATTTCTTTCACCGTTCCTTCTCTCTTGCCTCTTTTATTCATAGAGTTTCATCGCTTCTCGGCCTTTTGGCTAAGACCAAGTGTATTCATCGAGTTTCAATTTTACACTCATAGCTTCTATACACATTTGATTGATATTTCTGTGAAAATTCTGGATCAACAAGTTGAAAAGACATGCAACATTAGTGTTTCAGATATGAACTTAATTTACCTATTGTAATAATTTTCAGTTGCATTATATTCCTGTATGTAATACAGCTTCACTCATCTTTATGGTTGAAAAATATTCCAGATTTATAAGACTACCTTTTCATAAGGTAGTCTTATAAAGTCTGATTTTTAATAATTTATAGTATACTTGAGATGAATTTAAATATGATACAACTGAAGAACTCTGTTCTCACTTTGCTGTGTTTGGATTATATTGGCTTATAGAAAACTTGTACTGGTGCAACCCAATGCTGACCAATGAATGAAAGGGGATAAAGGATATAGAAAATAAGGTGTGAAAGTGACAGCAATGGATGCTCTTCTAGGCTTATGCTCTCCACCATGGGTGCTTTCATCAGTCTGAAGATTCAAGATAGGCAAGATGTTCTGAATCAGGTAAAGCAGAAATATGCTTGAATCATGCAGAATGTCCATCACAGCTGCAGTCTGAAGGAAGTACAGACTGTTTGTGCCTCTATACACTATTAAGTCCCTGTGGATGTATTGTCCCTTTTTTCTTTCAAGGTGAAATGTATTACTTCAAAGTTAGCTTTTGTGGGCACTCAAACATAATGAAATTTAAAAAAATTCCTAATGTATGTTTCACCTGTGTCTTAATGTGTATTACAAAACACTCAGAAAGTAGTCTTTCTATCCAGGCACATGTTTCTAATTCTTGTTAACAGATTCTCATGATTTCTTGTAACTGAAAGTACAGTACTACTAAGAGCTAATGATCATTTAAATGTTATAAATATGGAGCAGAGCTTAAAAACCAAAACAAACCAAAACAAAAAAATTTCAACAAACTAAACCTACCACCCTGGATAAAGACACTGTAGATCTCTGTACTATTATCTTTGTAGTACGTGAACGATCCTGACACTTAACACAGAATCTCTCTCTCTCTCTCTCTCTCTCCTCTCCTCTTCTTCATTATCCTCTTTCTCAAATTTGTCTAAGGTTATTAGAGCAGTAGTATCACATTTATTCCTGATTAAAGCTGTGTTGCTTCTGCCTGTTCCAGAATCTGAGTCTCTTTTGCAGTCTGCTGGCTCACCCTCCACAGACTCTGAGATGATCTGAGCAGACTGGTCTCAGAGGGACCAGGGAGACAGGATCTGATAGGATACATGGGATTATTTCAATATTTTTGTATCTGTTGAGGCCTGTTTTGTGACCAAATATATGGTCAATTTGGAGAAGGTACCACGAGGTGCTGAGAAGTAGGTATATCCTTTTGTTTTATTATAAAGTGTTCTATAGATATCAGTTAAATCCATTTGTTTCATAACTTCTGTTAGTTTCACTGTGTCTCTGTTTATTTCCTGTTTCAATGATTTGTCCATTGATAAGAATGGGGTGTTGAAATCTCCCACTATTATTGTGTGTGGTGCCATGTGTGCTTTGAGCTTTAGTAAAGTTTCTTTTAGGAATGTGGATGCTTTTTCATTTGGAACATAGGTGTTCAGAATTAAGGGTTCATCCTGATAGATTTTACCTTTGATGAGAGTGAAGTGTCCCTCCTTGTCTTTTTTGATAACTTTTGGTTGAACGTCTATTTTATTTGATATTAGAATATCTACTCCATCTTGTTTCTTGGGACCATTTGCTTGGAAAATTGTTTTCCATCCTTTTACTGTGAGGTAGTGCCTATCTTTGTCCCTGAGGTGTGTTTCCTGTATGCAGAAAAATGTTGGGTCCTGTTTATGTAACCAGTCTGTTAGTCTGTGTCTTTTTATTGGGTAATTGAGTCCATTGATATGAAGATAGATTAAAGAAAAGTAATTGTTACTTCCTGTTATTTTTGTTGTTAGAGTATAGATTCTGTTCATGTGGCTATCTTCTTTTAGTTTTTTTGAAAGATTACTTTCTTGCTTTTTTAAGGGTGTAGTTTCCTTCTGTGTGTTGGAGTTTTCCCTATATTATCCTTTGAAGGGATGGATTCGTGGAAAGATATTGTGTAAATTTCATTTTGTCATGGACTACTTTGGTTTCTTCATCTATTGTAATTGAGAGCTTTGTTCGGTATAGTAGCCTGGGCTCGCATTTGTGCTCTCTTAGGGTCTGTATGACATTTTTATATGATCTCCTGTCTTTCAGAGTCTCTGATGAGAAGTCTAGCGTAATTCTAGTAGTCTGCATTTATATGTTACTTGATCTTTTTTCCTTATTGTGTTAAATATTCTTTCTTTGTTTTGTGCATTTGGTGTTTTGATTATTATATGATTGGAGGAATCTCTTTTTTGGTCCAAACTATTTGGAGTTCTGTAGGCTTCCTGTATGTTCATAGGCATGTATTTCTTTAGGTTAGGGAAGTTTTCTTCTATAATTTTGTTGAAGATATTACTGGCCCTTTAAGTTGGAAATCTTCCTTCTCATCTATATCTATTATCCTTAGGTTTGGTCTTTTCATTGTGTACTGGATTTCCTGAATGTTTTAAGTTAGGATCTTTTTAGCATTTTTAATTTTCTTTGATTGTTATGTCGATGTTTTCTATGGAATCTTCTGTACTTGAGATTCTCTCTTCTATTTCTTGTATTCTGTTGGTGATGGTTGCATCTATGGCTCCTGATTTCTTTCCTAAGATTTATATTTCCAGCAGTGTCTCCCTATGTGGTTTCTTATTGTTTCTACTTCCATTTTTAGATCCTGAATGGTTTTGTTCAATTCCTTCACCTATTTCGTTGGGTTTTCGTGTAATTCTTTAAGGGACTTTTGTGTTTCCTCTTTAAGGGATTCAACCCATTTACCTATGTTCTCCTCTAATTCTTTAAGGTATTTTTGTGCTTCCTCTTTAAGGGCTTCTACCTGTTTAGCAGTGTTCTTCTGTATTTCTGTAAGGTAGTTATTTATGTCCTTCTTAAAATCCTCTACCAGCATCATGAGATATTATTTTAAATCTGAATCTTGCTTTTCCTGTGTGTTGGGGTATCTAGGACTTGCTGTGGTGAGAATACTTGGTTCTAATGATGTCAAGTAGTCTTGGTTCCTGTTGGTAAGTTTCTTATGTTTTCCTTTTGCCATCTGGTAATCTCTAGTATTAGATGTTCTTGCTGTCTCTGACCTGAGTTTGTTCCTCTTGTGTCAGCACTCTTGGGAGTCCAGCTCTCTCCTCACAAGACCAGAGCAGAGAGGTCTACAGAACAGCCCCACCTCCTGGGTGCAGAAGGAGGCAGGTAGGACCCTGTGACAGCTCTGCTGCTTCTGTGGTCTGTGCACTCTTCAGTGGACCCACTTTAGAGAGTCACTGGAGAGAAAATGTCTATTTCATGTGAGTCCAGAGGTTAGCGCACTCCCTGAAGGCAAGCTCTCCCATGGCAGGAAAGGTGCACAGAGGACTGGGGAACAGCCTCACCTTCTGGGTGCAGATGCAGACCCATAGGACCCTGTCCCCACTGCTCTGCCACTTCTGCGGCCTGTGTGCTCCTGAGTGGTCCTGCCTTTGAGAGTCTCCAGAGAGAAAAGCCACGGGAAACATTTATTACAGTGATCAGTGTTTTGGTGAACTCAAATCACAGTTGTGATGAGTTCAGGACCTGGCTTCTTTGTGAGGCACATGGGTGCTAATTTACTAACTTGACAAAAGCCTTTTGATGGCTTCAGTGTAATTGGCTGAAAAGAGGGGAAAAAAAGCCCCACAATTTCAGTGTTGCTCATTTTGTATTTATTTATGTCCTTTAGAGAAAGTGCTGGGCAAGTTAATTTCTACTTATTAGATTGAGTTTTTGCTTATTTGTACAAGAATAGTATTATGATTTTGTATGATATTTTTATACAAAATGTGAAGATTTCCTGTCACCCTTTTAGTAAGTTCTAACATTATGCTTCAGTGATCCTTATATTTATGTATTTGTATACTTAGACATTTTGAAAGACTCAGGATACTAGCAATGTTAAGTGTGTGTGTTATAGTAGCTTGGAACTCTCTTCCTACTTCTAAGCAACAAACATATGTTATCATGTCTTCTGGAAACACACATGGATATATGATGTATTTTAGACAACTCAATAGAAAGGCCTTTGGATTGTGGCAAGAAATAAGACCCATGATGTCAATTCATGAGAAACAATAATAATTGTAGCTAAAATTTATATGAAGACATCACATACTTTAAACTAAGATGCTGAGGACATAATCTGTATGTAACCTGCAGTCTTCCTTACTGAAGACTAGTGTTCATAGTATTCGAAAGTGCTACAAGCTGCAAATGGAGAGAAACAGCTGATATTCTTTCCCAGATATGATACCCATGAACCACAACAATGACCACAATGGCAATATATTCCTAAATGTGCAATAGCTGTGCTAGTAACTTAGCAGTAACCAAAAGCTATCAATATAAAGATTTAAGTCTGGTTCTTGAAACCTAGATAATTACCTGAAACTAGTGAAATCAAGGACCTTAACAAAGAACTGTTTCCTACCTCTTTACTAAACCAGAATAATTCCTAATTGTATTATAAATATTTTTATTTATACTCCAACAGAAGTGTAGCTTTCACCCCTTATCTGCTTCTCTTTATAACAGATAGAACCCATTACAGAATACTACATATGAACATCACAGAATCATAACTGATTAAAATAGGACAACTGGCTACAAGGCACCTGTCCCCAGTAGGTGAATCTACAATACAGCACCCCTGCACATAAGGCTCAAGGATCATAGCTCAAGAAGGGGTAGAGATAATTTAAAAGCCATAGGGCAAAAATGTATGCTATGGCATTTTGTCCCCTAGAAATGACAGGAGGTTTCACCCACAGTATCTCAATAATATGTCTGCTAAAACGAGACCTGAATACTCATAGACATGCCAACATGGATCCTTCCTTAAACAGAAACTATATACAACAAAGAATGCTGAGAATGGGAAAATTAGACTTTCCTAGGGATGGATGCCTATGTTATTATCCAATCCACAGTGTTTAGCCCTAAAAATGTACATAAATGTTTTATATTTATGCTGTGACCCCAATCTCTGACCAGCAGAGACTGGGAATAAGGACACTCATGCCAAGGTAGGTTCTTCAACAGCAATCTTGATCTTTTACTCAGGGCAGTAACAGTGCTCTCTCTCAGCAGTCTCCTGCAGTGAACTCCCTCAGTGAACTCCTGCAGTGAACTCCTCCCTTTACTCAGGCCATTCCATTTATACACAGCCCTCTTACATCATCTCACTCCACTCATTGCTCTCCAATCAACATCATCCCGTCCCTAGCAAGAGTTGCACACACAGGCAGGATGACAGATCATTGGCTAATGCTATAGTAAGGCTATATGATGTTTCAGATCATGCAGTAGGCGCGGATGACTCAGCTGCACGTTTTCAGTTTTAGTAAACAGGACGAGTTAAGAGTTGTGGCACTAAGCTGGGCCCATCTTAGCTCAGTGGTTACACCTGCTTCATATATATATATATATATATATATATATATATATATATATATATATAGTATAATATTAACAATTTAGGGAAAGAGGCTAAATATTTGTAAGGGAATAGTATAAGGGGCTTAGGGGAAGGGTTGCAGGGAAAAAAGAAAGGAGAAATAAAAAATTTTAAAAAACATTCAATGATTATTATGATTAAGTTGAATTAATTCTACAATAGGGAAGGAAGTGGATTTGTAAGTCAGTATACATTTCATCACATAAATAGCCGCAAGGCAGAAAGCACATGACTATTTCAGGAGATGCAGAAGTAAAATTGATAAAATCTAACACTGATTTTTTTCAATCAAAATTCTTGAGATGCTTGGCATATAGAAACTGCATTTCAACATTTCAAAGGCTGTATATTATAAACATATAACCAGTCACGCTCAATGCAGAAAAAGAAAACACTCACAGTAAGATCAGGAATGAAGCAGGCATGTAGATTCGTTTATAATAAAGTATTTTAAACTCTAGCTTGAATAATAAAAGAAATAATAAACATTATCTACCAATTATATTTAAATCTGTGTAATGGAATATTATTCAGCATCAAAAAATGACTAGCCAGTTAAAACATGTTTGAATATGGACACACACACACACACACACACACACACACACACACACACAATTTTTATATTTTTGAGAATTTCATATTAATTACTTTGATTCTACTTACCATTTTTCCTAAACTTCTCTCATATCTACTCTTATCCTCTTACCCACCCACCTTCAAATTTTCTGCTTTTCTTCTAAATACATGTAGTCCAGTTTGTATTTCCCAGCTACTCTTGGGAATGAGACATGTTCTCCAGTTTATCCACTAACTAGGGTTCACATCATTAGTGAAAACTGATTCTTTTTCTCCTAGGAGTTATTAAATAGCAGCAATTTCTCAGCTAATGGTTATATTTTGTTCCTACCCCTTCTCCTCTGTATTGGGATTTTAGATGGCTTAAACTTTGTAGATCTTGTACCTATTCTCAGAATACCTAAAAATTCATATGTGTAACTACAAATTTGGATCTAGAAATACTGGTTTCTTGAGGTTTTCCACAACCTCTGGCTCTTACTGTGTAGAGCTGCCCAGTGCCATGCCTTTAAGAGGGTGATGGCTTCCACCTTCTGCTAGCCCTATAGCTAGTGCTCAGGGATACAAGTCCTCAATTGGCTAAGGCTGATGATCTGGCTTGCTTATGTGGACCTATCTGCTGTCGCCACATGGCTTACTGGGATAGGTTGGCCTAGGACTGTTTAGCCTATGGGCTGGCTTTCCCTGTGTTCTATTAGTGAGAGTCAGTTGGTGAGAGTTAGTCAGGGTCAGTTAGTGAGGGCCAGTCAGTCAGAGTGAGTCAGTCAGAGTAAGTGAGTCAGGGTGAGTTAGTGAGAGTTAGGTCAGAGTTAGTCAGGGTCAGTTAGTGAGGGCCAGGGAGTCAGGGTGAGGGAGTCAGGGGTGAGTTAGAGAGAGTTAGGTTAGAGTTAGTCAGGGTCAGTTAGAGTTAGTCAGAGTAAGGGAGTCAGAGTTAGCCAGGGGGATTTAGGGCAGACTAGTCAGAAGAAATTCATTCAAGGTTTCTTGAATAAACTGTTTTTTTTTTTTTTTTTCCAATTTTTTTATTAGATATTTTCTTAATTTAAATTTCAAATGCTATTCGGAAAGTCCCCTCCCCGCTTCCCCCTCCCTGCTCCCCTGTCCACCCACTCCCACTTCTTGGCCCTGGCATTCCCCTGTATTGGGGCATATAAAGATTGCAGTACCAAGGGGCCTCTCTTCTCAATGATGGCCGACTAGGCCATCTTCTGCTACATATGGAGCTAGAGACACAAGTTCTGGGGGTTCTGGTTAGTTCATATTGTTCCTCTTCTAGGGTTGCAGACCCCTTCAGCTCCTGGGGTTCTATCTCTAGCTTCTCCATTGTGGGCCCTGTGTTCCATCTTATAGATGATTATGAGCATCCACTTCTATATGAGACAGCTCTATCAGGGACCCTTAAGTAGGCACTAGCTGTCCTATGCCATAGTGTCTGAGTTTAATGACTGATTATGGGATGGATCCCCCCTGGTGGGGTAGTCTCTGTATGGTTCATCCTTTCATCTTAGCTCTAAACTTTGTCTCTGTAACTCCTTTCATGGGTATTTTGTTTCCTCTTCACAGGAGGAATGAAGTATCCATGCGCTGGTCTTCCTTCTTGATTTTCTTGTGTTTTGCAAATTGTATCTTGGATATTCTAAGTTTCTGGGCTAATATTCATTTATCAGTGAGTGCATACCCAATGACTTCTTTTGTGATTGGGTTACCTCACTAAGGATTATATCCTCCAGATACATCCATTTGCCCAAGAATTTCATAAATTCATTAGGTTGTGGAGAAAGAGGAACACTCCTCCATTGCTGGTGGGATTGCAAGCTTGTACAACCACTCTGGAAGTCAGTCTGGCGGTATCTCAGAAAATTGGACATAGTACTACCAGAGGATCCAGCAATACCTCTCCTGGGCATATACCCAGAAGGTGTTCCAACTGCTAAAAAGGACACATGTTCCTCTATATTCCTAGCAGCCTTATTTATAATAGCCAGAAGCTGTAAAGAACCCAGATGTCCCTCAACAGAGGAATGGATACAGAAAATGTGGTACATCTACACAAAGTACTATTCTGCTATTAAAAAAAAATGAATAAACTGTTGAAGGAAGAGCTCGGGGGTTGTGTCCTTCTTGCTGGGTGAGAAGCACATGACATCTTACAACATTTCTGCCCCATCTTCCATGAAGTTCCTGAACCCTGTATGTAGGGGTAAAATATATACATACTATTTAGACATGGTCACTCTCAAGTCTAATTCTTTGCAAGGTTACAGTTTCAGTTATCTGTGTTAATTGCCCTTTACTGAAAGAAGAATCTTCTCTGTAGAATGTTGAAGGATGCACTGATCTATGTTTAACAAAAGTTATTGTGAATTATTATAATATTAGGCTTATTATCAGAATAATAGTATTGGGTTCTACACTAGGGCCTATCTTGCCTTTGGCCAGGTTAACATCTCTTTGAATGTATTTTTTATTCAATCCAAATGTTGTTAGTTGTAGGGTTAGATTTTTCTAAACCAACTTTATTTAGGTTTCTTGAATGCTTCAACCTTCCTTTTAGCCTACTGACTAGAGGCAGGTGAAAATGAATGTTAATTGGAAAAAGTGATTATCTACTTGTTTAAAAATAGTTTATTTGGGCAATTCTACACTTCCTTGTTAGGATACCAGCAATCCAGTTTAATAGCAAACACCAAACCTGAATCAGTAGTGGTGGAAGGGAACAAATAATTGGAATACCATGAGAAGTTCTGTGATGCATTTCTCTTGACAAAGTAAAGCCCAATGAAGACCTGCAAAGACTAGTGAAGTAATGCATGGCCAGAAGGGCCATTGAAGCATTGCATGGTGTCACAGGTTTCCTAATGCAAAAGCAAACTTTCACTGTCTCTAAGGTTATATTTATTAGTTTTTTAAACATGATGCACCCTCTCAAGTGTCTGTTTTCAGCAAAATTTCAGATTCTCTCTTACTAGAAAGCTTCCAGAAAAACATCACATGACAGAACTGAGACTGTAAAGAAATCAGAAACATTAACTTTAGTTGGGCATTCTCCTAATATTTGCCACCATTATCAGTGGGCATATCTTGTCAGTCTACACATTTTTAGCTTGCATGGTTCATAGCTGAGTGAAATTAATGTTTGCTTTTCTTCTTTTTACTTTTTTAGATTTATTTTTTACATTTTTTGAACTTTTTCATTGGATATTTTATTTACATTTCAAATGTTATCCTCTCCCAATTTCTCCCTCAGAACCACCATATCACATTCCCCCTCCTCCTTCTTCTAAGAGGGTGTGCGACTATGCACCCGCCCATTCCTGCCTTCCTGCTCTTGCATTCCCAACCACAATATAAATCCTTCAAAGACCAAGATCCTCATCTCCCATTGTCTCCTGACAAGGCCATACTCTACTAAATATATCGCTGGAGCCTATATTCCAGAAAACTGGAAAATCTTGACAAAATGGACAATTTTCTAGACAAATATCAGGAACCAAGTTAAATCAGGATAAACCATCTAAACAGTCTTATAACCCCTAAAGAATAGCATCAGTCATTAAAAGTCTCCCAACCAAAAAAAAAAAAAAATCCTAGGACCAGATGGTTTTAGTGCAGAATACTATCAGACCTTCAAAGAAGACCTAATACCAATTCTCTTCAAAGTATTCCGCAAAATAGAAACAGAAGGAACACTACCCAATTCGTTCTGTGAATTCACAATTACTCTGATACCTAAACCACACAAAGACCCATCAAAGAAAGAGAACTTCAGATCAATTTTCTTTATGGATATATATGCAAAAATACTCAGTATAATTCCTGCAAACTGAATCCGAGGACGCATCAAAACAATCAAACATCATGAACAAGTAGGCTTTATCCCAGGAATGAAGGGATGGTTCAATATATGGAAAGCCATCAATATAATCCACTGTGTAAACAAACTCAAAGAAAGCTCATACCTAAACAAAGTAAAAGCAATATCCAGCAAACCAGTAGCCAATGTCAAACTAAATGGAGAGAAACTTGAAGCAATCCCACTAAAATCAGAGACTAGACAAGGCTGTCGACTCTCTCCCTACCTATTCAATATAGTACTCGAAACCTAGCCAGAGCAATTAGACAACAAAAGGAAGTCAAAGGGATACAAATTGGAAAGGAAGAAGTCAACACATCACTATTTGCAAATGATATGATAGTATACATAAGTGACCCCCAAATTTCCATCAGAGAACTCCTAAACCTGGTAAATAACTTCAGTAAAGTATCTGGATATAAAATTAACTCAAACAAATCAGTAGCCTTCTTCTACTCAAAGGATAAAAAGGCTGAGAAAGAAATTAAGGAACTGATACCCTTCACATAGTCACAAATAATATAAAATATTTTTTCTTAAGTAGCATGAATGACACCTTCTATCGTATAAAAGCTAACCAGGTCAGTAATAGCTTGGTTTCTGACTCAAGTGTAGTATGATCCAAGTGGGTGTTATCTTCAGCAATAAGGTCTTGTTGATGTGTATGGGTTATGGTAACAAAGAAAAATGTCAACCATCTTATAATCTAACTTTGGGGTGTATGGGACACCATTAGGCAACCACTCTTTTTGTTTTTGTTTTGTTTTGTTTTGTTTTGTTTTGTTTTGTTTTGTTTGTTTTTTGTCTTTTGTTTTTTGATTTAGGGTTTTGCTGTATAGCCTTGACTGTCCTGGAACTCACTCTGTAGACCAGGCTGGTGTTGAATTCTGAAATCTGCCTGCCTCTGCCTCCCAAGTGCTGGGATTAAAGGCATGTACCACCACAACTGGCTTTAGGCAACCACTCTTAAGGAACAAATTCATTCCTAGTAATGTGGGTAGTGTACACAGCATGTGGTGTTCAGTTGGAGTATCATACCTCATTATATGGTAATTCTAGTTAAAATCTTTTATATATATATATATATTTTGGAAGGTTAGTTTATCGTCCAGTAGTTGTTTTACATATGGATTTTTTAAAGAGCCTTAAGAAATAACTGTTACTATATCATAATATATATATATTTTAAAGATATTAACTGAATGTGTATATGGGAAACAATTCAATTTTTTCATATCTTTGGACAAAATATACATGTAATTAGAGAATACTATGATAAAAGTAACAATTTCTTGAATATTTTTATTGCATTAGTTTTTAAATAGTGTTTTTGGTGTACATTATGTAAGAATTTTGATAGCTCAGAAGATTGTTTGATAGCTTATGAATATGAGGTGAGAACATGCAACTTTTGCTTGTTTTGATATTATTTATTTATAAGTTTTTAAATAGATATTTTTGTATTCATTTTGTTATTCTTAGATGAATCTGAGGGAGATAAATTGGGTTCATATGGAAATATATTTTCTGCATACAGTTTACCAACTTTTACTATTCTTTTATTATTTGCTGAACACCTGTAAGTTATCTTGTCTTCTTGACATCACATGTGTGTACAAAGAATTTGCAGTCAACCCAGTAAAAGAATCCTATATTTTCTGTAACAAGACTAAGATCTAAGTTGTGCGTTTGTGAGGACTCCAGAAAAGGATACTAGCTAAACATTCCTGTGATGTACTGCAATAACTTACAGGCCATATATTATTACAAAGACATCTGATTGGAGAAAATAAATGTGTCCTTGCATTGAAATAATTTTAAAGTTTTATATATGTATTGTATATACATGTATTTGGTCTAAGTATTACCGATTTGGTTTATCAATTTGAAATTTTAAAACATCAAATCATTACAAATGATCATGGTACAAAGAAACAAATATCTATTATATTTTCTGACAACAACCTATGAGTTTCATATCTGTTATAATTACCACTATAGACATGCTAACATGTATGCATATTGGAATTTTTAAGGTAATGTTTGATCCATGATCCCCCAGATTACTTAGTTTGTTATTGTTTAGTAATAAATATATGGAGAATAGCATCTAAGTTTTCTATGTGTTTGTGATATGTATTTTCTGACATATATATATATATATATATATATATATATATATATATATATATATATATATTTGTACATAAGTGTAAAAAATGTATTTCAATTGTATGCCCCAGTTCTCAGCTCTATTTTGCTTTTTTACACCTTTTTTCATTGTGTCTTATTGGTTTACCTCTATTTTTATGTCTTCTGCACATAGATGATTTCATGTTTTAATTAAAATTTACAGGCAAAAAACTTAGATGAGAAAACATATCATTTTATGTTCTGAGACTGATTTAATTCATTTTACATAGTTATTTCCAGTGGTATCATTTTTTTCTGCAAGTGATTAATTTTATCCTTTATTATAGCTGAAAACCATTCCATTGATGTACATTGATGTATTTTTTTAATACAAGATTTTACTAAGTATTATATTACCAGTTTCTTGAGAACTTTTGGCAGTAGTTTAATTTGAAACAGTTATATTATTATTCAATTTCTATATGACCAATTTTTGATAAGTGACAGTCTGGTTTATACAACTTACATATGTTGTAGCTAGATTATTGTGTTTTTACATTATTATGTCAATAGTTGTATTGGCTTCATGAAATATTTTAAAAATAAAACCCAACATTAACAAATAATTTAAGGTAGCATGATGCATAAGAAATGAGAGACAGAGCTGGATGCAAATTGTTATACAGTAGGATGTTTGGAATTTCAAGATTATCAATTATTGATTGGGATTCTTTAAGTCCAGTGTGTCCTGGGGTGTATCTGTATTCCAATCAGAGTAGACATGTTGCTGAATTAAATTGTCTATAAAAGTGATGATTCAGCGGCCATGGTGGAGTGCTGCTTACTGGTTTGATCAGTCTACTTGGTATTTTATAGCTTAATAGTACTCCATTATGTAGATATACCCCCCCTTTTTTTTTCCATTCTTCAGTAGAGGGCCATCTAAGTTGTTTCCAGTTTCTAGTTATTATGACTAAAGCTGCTATGAACACAGTTGAGCAAGTATCTTTGTGGGATGTTGAATTATCTTTCAGGTTTATGCCTAAGAGTTGTATAGCTGGGTCTTAAATTAGAACTATTCCCAGTTGTCTGAGAAAATACCAAATTGATTACCAAAGTGGTTGTACAAGTTTGTACTCTCTCCAGCAATGAAGATCTGTTCTCCTTGTTCTATATATTTGCGAGCACATGCAGTCTCTTGAGTATTTGATCTTAGCCATAAAGCTCAAAAAAAAAAAAAAAAAAATCCTGACACAAAACCACCTAGAAATCTGAGATGATCTGAAAAGTCCTCATCTAAGAATAATGGGAATAGGTGAAGAGTCCTCAATCAAAGGCCCAGAAAATATTCTTAAAAAAATTCTAGAAGAAAACTTTCCAAATCTAAAGAAAGAGATGCCTATTAAACATACCAGAAATTTATAGAACAACAACTAGACTGGATCAGAAAAGAAAATGCCCCTGTCATATTATAATCAAAAAACAAAGTCTACATAACAAAGAAAGAATATTAAAAGCAGCAAGAGAAAAAGGCCAGGTAACATACAAAGGCAGACTTTTGAGAATTATACTGGATTTCTGAACAGAGAGTCTAAAAGCTAGAAAGACCTGGACCTCTGAAACCTCTTAAAAAAACAAAACAAAACCCACACGTGACAACTTAGAGTACTTTACCCAGAAAAACTCTCAACCACTATAGACGGGGATAAAATATTTCAAGACAAAAAGACAAATCCAAATTCAAACAATATCTATCCAGCCCAACAAAAAATACTAAGAAAAAACTATTTTTTAAATAACCTATAAGTACCACCCAAGGAATAGCCTTACCCATAATGGCCTGGGCCCTTCTCAATAAATCACTAATTAAGATCTTTTAAAAAACTTTTCTCAATTGAGGTTCTCACTCCTCAGATGACCGTATCTTGTGTCAAATTGACACAAAACTAGCTACCACATTTATGCTGTGGAAATTTTTCTTTCTTTTTAAATCATGATGGATAATTTTGCTGGATAAATTGGTCTTGGTAGGACATTATCGTCTTTTAGGGCTTGAAAGACATTGTTTTAGACTCTTCCAGACTTTGAAGTTTCCATTAAAAAACAGATACTATTCTTGTGGGTTTTTAAAAAATGTGATATATGACTTGTGTTTTTTTTTTTCACCCTGCATCCTTTTTTTGTTTGTTTGTTTTATGTGTACTTTGTGTTTCAACTATGATATGATCTGGGCGTTTTCATTTCTGGTCATGCTCTTTGGTCATCTCTGTGCTTTTTTCCTCTGTATCTTTCCTTAACTTGGAGAATATTTTTCTACGATCTTGTTAAGATCTCATCTGTGTTATTGACTTGGGATTCTTCTCCCTCATATATGCCTATATTTTGAAGTTTTATATTTTTCATGGTGTTTCACATTTCCTGTGTGTTCCTTCTTCTTCCACTATCTGTCTCTTTCTGTTTCTGCTCTCTCTCTTTCCCTCTTCTCTCCTCTCTCTCCTTTCCCTCTTCTCTCTCTCTCCCCCTCTCTCTTTTTGTGTTTTCCTTGTACATATGGTCTAGATTTTTTATTTTATACTTAGGTCTCAAAGAAGTTCTGTCCTCTGCTTGATTAATTCTACATGTTAAATCTTCCTTTAGGATTTGTAAGTTGATTTTCTTCCTTTGTTTGTTCCTTCCTTTCTTTGTTTCTTTGTTCCTTTCCTACTTGAATTTCATCTTCATTCCAGTTTTAGTACTCTTCAATGTTTTTATTACATAATTGTATTCTATTTTCAAGCCTTGTATTGTCTTTGAAATTTTCATCAGTCTTATGTTTGTCTTTTCTTGGGCATCATTCAAGTATTAATGTTTTTCTTGATTTTATTTAGCTTTTTGTATTTTCTTTAAAGTCCTTAAATTCTTTGTGTAATATTTCATGATTCTTCTTTAAATTTATGTGTTCTGGAGTTTATTGAAGACATCAGGAGATGGAAAGATCTCCCATGCTTATGGATAGGTAGTATTAAAATAGTAAAAATGGCTTGATCTTTCATATAGTTGGTATTATTAGATCAGATCTGGACATGTATACTTTTTTGTTAGTTCTGAGTTTGTTATAGATAGAGGAAGTTAGGGAATAAAAGAAGATATATGTAAAAACGCTCTAGGGTTTGGATATGCCTTGGGTGGAATGAAGAGGAAATAGGGTCATATACATTATATGCTTTCTGTCACAAGTTAGCCCTGTGAGGGCAGAAAGATATCAGTAGACAGATTTGATTTGACATGGGGCAATCTTGTGGTTTTGTTAGATAGGTGAGGAGCATCTGGCTAAAGCCTAGAGTTCTTTTGCCATAAAGGTGGGAAAGGCCAGACTAAGCCTGTATACTGGTTTTGAACCCAGGCTGATGGGAGCAGATGAGACAGATTCTGTTGGAAGCTTAGAAGTTATTTGTGGCACAGGTTGTAGTGGCCAGAATAGGAAGGAGCAGAGAGTAGTACCTTGATAGGGGAGAAGGCTGCTGCTAAACAGGTATATGTTGCCAGAGTAGGCTTAAGTACTAGCTGTGAAACCCAGCCTTGACTTGGCTGGTTTCAGAGAAATGAAGATAAGGTTGTGGGTTTTACATAGCAAGCTAGATTCTGGATAAGTAACTGGAAAGTCTAGGTATAGAGTATGGTAGTAGAAAATGAGTAAAGCAACCTCTGGGAGGATAACTGAAATGCAAGTCATTCAGGAAACCTATATGTTGATGACAGAGCAGGAGAAGATGGTCAGAATAAGCCTTGCTCTGTCTATGGAACCTTTTTTGGATCTTGTAGGTTAAAGAAAAATGAAAATTGTATTGAAGGATATTTGCAAGGCTAGACTCTAGAGGAGAATGACTTGTTTCTTTTGAAGAAGAATTAAGTCATTAAATGTAAGACATCAATGGACATGAGCTTATAGAATTATGTGCATATATATATATATATATAGTCATATTACCAAAAGTTTATTCATCCCTAATCATTGAGAAATGTTTTATTAATTACCTATTATCTACCTGTTTTCCATTTGTACATATGTGTGTACATGTGAGTGTTTGAATGTATGTATGTCTGTTTGTGTGTTCATGTGTGTATGCATATGTTTGAGTGTATAAATTTGAATAGTATTCAACCTTTGAAAAGAAACTAAATAATTAGGAAAAGAGGACATTAATAACTTCTACACTTTTAGTTGACAAAGTTGAATTCATTTATGGCATTCAATATAATATTTTGACAATATTTGTCAAAACATGGATGATCCTGGAGGACATCATGCTAAAATAAATATTTTTAAAAATACTTATTGCAATAGTTTTTAGAACTTAAATTCTTTGAATTGGTATGCATAAATATTTTGCTTGTTCATAGTATTTCATATGTTTTCATCATTGTTCAAAATGCTTAAAGGCTTTATAACAATTTCCTTTTATATGAATTGTTCAGAAATGTATCATTTAATTTTAAAATGCAAAGTACAAATATTGGTAAATTCTTTAGTTTTTAATGTTTATTCTTTTCTTATATGCAGGAATAACTTCAGATTTTTATTCTGTTGGAATCATCATAGGATATGAAAAACTCTTTAAATTTTATTCAATAAATTGGAAAGCATTGGGAGGTGTTTGAATTCTAGTAGGAAGGGTACAAAGAATGATGTGTTAATATATTTCAACTCTCCATGTTTGAGTCATAATTATACCTCAGAAATTTTTGCTCAATTGCATATTTCTTCCATTTACGAATACAAAAACATCTAGATTGGATGTGCTCTATATCTTAAAAGTAATAAATTTGAGATTGCTGGATTTACCTAATTTGTTATACAATTGTAATTTTCCAATTTTAGTGAAACCTATCAACTGCCATTGTTTTTTCCGGTGTCTAGACCTCTGTGGCAAAGAAGGTCCGACTTAGAATTAAGAGCAGAGGAGCATGTACCTACTTGATTGAAAACCAAGTAATACGCTCAAAGTCAGTGTTAGTTTTTTTTTTTTTTTTAATAATTCATGTATTTTTAAAAATTACTATTCTTTGTAGAGTTATTCAATTAATATCATATAGTAATTAAGAATTCAAATGAATACAGTGAAGATCCTTATAGTTGTTTATCATAAAAACTAAGGCCTTCTGTAAAAGCTTCCATACAGACAGAATTATAGAACCATTGTCTCTCTTACAGTTATATATCCTAACTTCACAGACTATAGTTCCATCCAGATCTGCACTCAAAGCAGCTGGGCAGATCATCTCTGACTACCAGTACAGAATTATGCTTTGCTGGGGTGATGCTAGAAACTTGAACTCAGGTTGCTTTCTCCTTTTGGGTGCTTTAAATATTGTCTGCCTTACTTAAGTATTTCATAGTTTAACATTATCTCAGATTTTCTTGATCAATTTATTTTATTATAGATTTTTCAAATCAACTTGGCTGTAAGCTACTCATTCTTGGCAAGACTTAAGGCTTCTTACCTCTAGAGATTATTGAAAAAAATATCTATTCAAAAATAGATGATCTCATTTGAATTTGTTCCAAATAGTTTAACTAGCTTATCAATTTAAATAGTGATGGTACATAAAGTTTATAAATAGAATTGTGATGTAAATGAAAGAAATGTGGTTTTTTTTTTTTTTTTTTGATCAAATGCTCCAAGAAGTCTCTGGTATTTAATACTTTATGTACCCAGTCCTTATATGTTAACATTATTTATAACAGTCTGTGGAAGGTCTCAGTTTCTTGGGCTGTTCTACATATAGAGACATGTTTTTAACAAGAAAGGAAAGGATTTTGTGGAGAGTCTATCTGCATGACAGAGTCTTAAGGCTTCTGGCTATAGTCATGAGAAACCTTCACTAATAGTTTAGTAATTTAAATGACTGATTTGTCTCTTTTAGTATCTGTCTTATTTGTGAGCCAGATGGATGTTGCTATAATGTATTAAATTCCAGTAATTTATTGATGCCTTTGATACAAGTGTCTCAGAAGACAAAGTTCATATAATTAATTTTAGTGTTGTGATTTTTTTACTTAAATATTGACATATAAAGAGGATAGACAACTCCTAATTACTAGGTGGATTTGTATCATACAACTGTGTATTTTTATGAAGAAAAAATTTATAAGGTGACAATATTCACCTACTTTTACAGTAAGTTCTGAAACTAAATTCAAATATTTTGTATTTAAATTTTAACTCGGATGATCTTACATAATGGTGAAAAAATGAGGTTATGTAAAATTTTGTGGAAATGTGTTTCTGCAATCTCTTGGTGCTATTTCTTCAACTACTGTATGGTCGGTCCTACATTGACTTCTGTGCAATGGAGTCAAATAGATATAGGAAATAATTTAAGGTATAACATCAAAAGAACCTTCAGTTTTTCTGAAATAAAAATAAGAAGCATGTTGTGAATTCATGGAACCACAAATGACTTTAGGTAAAGTTTCCTGTTAGAGGCTGAAATAGAGCTGCTATTTTAAGTCATATACTCTAACAGGAACTATTTGTATTGGGGAAGTTAAGATGATACACAAATAAATTCATCACAAATTACAAACATATTTGATATTAGCATAATATACTTATATATTTGGGTAAATGAAATGTTCTAATCGTCTACAAAGCAAATAAAACGTTTTATGTATTATAAATGACAATAATTTATGATTTTCATCTTATTAAACATTTTGTTTTAGGTGATTTGTTTACATAGATGCATAATCATATATAATTTAGATATATTAAAATTAGAAAAAAATTTGTATCATCAAATGTTCTTAAGTGTACAAAGACAAATAGCTATTATATTCCAGTAGCTTGATATTGTATTTTATGTGTATATCTTAAAATTGTCCAAAGGCTAGGTTAGTATGTCTAAGTAGAGAAAACAATAAAGGAATACATTACTGCCACAGAGATTTGCTAGCAGGTTATCATGTAGTACTGTATAGAGCATTACAAAGTTTTTACTTTACTGGATTATGTAAGATATTTAGATGAAAGCACATGTTGTAATTGCAGCAAACATCCTCCTCCATGTCCCTCCTCCTCCTCTTCGTCACTGCTTTTGTTCCTGGAAGCCCCCTTTTGTTTCCCTCAATAGTTTTCCTCCCACTCTCATGTCTTCAGTGAATTTATGATTTTATGTATCGGTTAAAAGTCTAAAACTCACAAATGAGAGACAAAGATACCTTTTTTACCTTTTTATATTGAGTTAAATTGACTGTCTTTTTTTTTTCCATAGTTGTATATGTGTTTTGGCAAGTGATATAATGTCACTCCTCTTTATAGTTGATAAAAGTTCATTGCTAAGCAATTTACTTTTTAAAATATAAAAACATATTTCAAAACTGAAATTATCTTAGTAACTGGATTAAACTATTATTTTTCTAGAAGTGTGATAACAATATTTCAAAGTTAAAGAAGATATTATTATTCTTTATTTGTAGAATTAATTCTTTGATAATTTACACTGTATATAAGTCTAATATAGTATAGCTTATTATGCTAATTTTTTATATTATATAAACCATTATGCTAGGCACTACAAGACTTGGACTAGTGAAAACAAATGTTCATTCTGAGACCAACTAAACTTTGTAGAACGTAAAATGGTGAAGATAGAATTGGGCATGTTATGTGATGTCACTATGTTCTGTAACAGGTATGCTTATAGCATGTGGGAATTTTTAAAAATGGTGTTCTGACTCAGATGGAAGCATAGATGTGACTGAGAGATTTATATGATGCATTCCAACTGCTTCTAAAGCATTTCTGACTCAGCACATATCTTTTTCTGATACCAAGTCCATGAAAATAGAATTTTATTGCCCGATGTTGTCCAAATATATGCCTTCAAAGTGAGTATTGATAGTAGTTTATATATAATGAGTAAATTATTACATGTAATAAAACAAATAATTAAGATTTTACTGATTAAGATTTTAAATCCTAAGATTTGATTTGATTTTAATTGAAATCCAGGAGGCTCACATTTGTTCTTTTTAAAAACCCAGATGACTTCTACATTCCTACTAAGTGGACAGAAATTCTCATGGCTTTTTCTCAGCTGATGCTCACAGTGAAATATGTGACAATACCCATCATAGCCAACTCTGAGATGTGTGAAGTGCTGAGCTATGCTTTAGGCACTTCCTAGAAAAATATGAGCACCCACAGACCACTCTAGGAGAGGGATAACATGGAAGTCACTGTGGTACAGATGGTGAATCAGACAAAGAGGTAGAGTCACGAAGATGGTCAAGATCAGGATGATACTCTCTGAATGTACCTTATGCAGACCAGGTGTGTAAATTCATGGTTCATAGTTTCTATCATGGCCATTGTTCTGTACAAGTATTTCTCAGACTCTTTCCTTCTATACTATGTACAATAAAATTGGGGTTATTATTTGATCATAGTAGTCTTCATGTACTGGTTTTCCATTTTCTTTGAGTATTCTGCTTTTGCTTTTCCGGACAATGAATTCCTATGTGAGGTCTCTCAGCATTCTTCACATAAACGTTTAAATTAATTAAGACTATATTAAATCTTATTTTAATCTTGAGATTAGAATGCATGTAGTCTCACCATTAACTCTCTCTTTCCTGTTTATTTTTTTCTCTGTCTCTATGACTAGCTATTCCATAGATATCTGGAAAAAATCTGCTGTCTGACGATGCAGTGCTTGTTAAGAACCATGGGTTAGTTCAGGTATAGTAAAAATAATTTTGAAAATCCTGCTGGTGAATATAATTATGTTACTAATCAGTATACTCAAGTAAGAAATGAAATCGAAACTACTAAATATGATGTCATTTCTATAAGCACTGATGTCTGAATAACATTGGAGTTACTTGATGCAATTCAGAATCTCAATTTTTTTTTTTTGATCAAGTGAGATACATGTGATGACTAAAACTACCTTGTGAGGTAAAGTATCTTTTTCAAATAATTTAATGTAATAGCACTGATATGGATCCTCAAAGACCAGTGTTATTGTGGGCACCACCCAACCTTAAATTTTAAAATATTTTTCACTGATATATATATATATATATATATATATATATATATATATATATATATATATATATTTATAAAACCAGCTAGAAAGGTTGTTCTTTCTCATTGAAAAACTCAGGGTTTAATAGCACAACTATTATTCAAGTCTCTTTAGGATAAACATTTGTATGTTCATTTGATGTATCAAGGCTAAAGAGTAATGTTTTATGTAATTGTTTATGGGTGACAGAGATATCTCTCTCTGCATTTCTCTCTAGAGATGCACTGTTATATTCAATAACCTTAACATTCAGAGACTTATTAACACAAAACAAATGAAGCTTGTTACAAGATGAAGCTCAGTATATATTTATTAAGTGCCTACTATTGGTTAACTACTATAAAGACACTGTATATTCAATGACAGAATGGATTCATGATCCTGTTATCAGGTCATGGTGGTCTTATTCTCCTGAGCTCTTTGTCTGAAAGAAGCCTGATAGATGAATAAATGGGCCAGAGCAACAATGTCACAGAATTTGTCCTGCTGGGCTTTACTCAGGATCCTACTGGGCAAAAAGCTTTATCTGTTATGTTTTCACTGATATACATTGCAACAATGGTGGGCAACCTGCTCATCGTTGGGACAGTGATTGCCAGCCCCTCCTTGGGCTCCCCAATGTACTTCTTCCTTGCCTCTCTTTCACTCATGGATGCTGTTTACTCCACTGCCATCACACCCAAGTTGATTGTAGACTTGCTCCATAAGAAAAATACTATCTCCTTCAGAGCTTGCATAAGCCAGCTCTTTATAGATCATTTGTTTGGTGGGGTTGACATTGTCATTCTGCTGGCAATGGCCTATGATCGCTATGTGGCCATCTGTAAGCCACTGCATTATTTGATTATCATGAATCGAAGGGTATGTATCCTCTTCTTGGTGATGGCCTGGGCAGGAGGTTTTGCACATGCTTTGTTTCAAGTTCTTGCTGTATATAATCTTCCATTTTGTGGTCCCAATATCATTGACCACTTTGGCTGTGACATATACCCTCTATTGCTACTTGCATGTACTGACACCTACTTCCTTGGCCTTTCTGTCATTGGCAATAATGGGGCGATGTGTATAGTCATCTTCATTCTACTCCTACTTTCCTATGGAATAATCCTTAGATCTCTCAGGAACCACAGTCAGGAAGGGAGGCGCAAAGCTCTGTCCACCTGCAGCTCTCATATCACTGTGGTTTTTCTCTTTTTTGTTCCATGTATTTTCATGTATGTCAGACCTGTTTCTAGTTTTCCTATTGATAAATCCATCACTGTAATTTATACCATTGTTACTCCCATGCTGAATCCTTTAATATATACTTTGAGAAATTCAGAGATGAAAAATTCTATGCAAAAGCTCCTGCAGAAAACATTAACTCCAAGTAGAATACGGCTTTCTTCTTGCTGCTTTTGTTATAAGTGCTAGGCAATAATCCCAAACAGACCCTTGTGGTGTGAGTTCCAGCTTGAACATTCACACTTGATACTGTGAAACTATTGGTATTTTGAATGTAATTGTTAAATATTGTTATTTGTTGTGAAATTTAATTAGTGTAGCTGTGTACAATATCATTCATTCACTATTTACATGATTTAACCATTTTTGATGAATTTCATATCATAATTTTCTATTTTCAATAAATAATGTGTTTAATTTTGTAATATGTTTTATTCAATAGCTAGTCTTATTTAATTAAACTTTAGCTTGAAATAATTCTCTTTAAATGTTTTTTTTATCGTTTTAATAAGATACTCATAGTATTTGTTATACTTATATTGTTTTAAAATCTGAAAGCATTATATAGTGGTAATGACATAATTTTCATTTTGTTATCTCTTATATATTTTTATTTCTCTTTGTTGAGAAACTCATAACTTGCTATGTCTTGTAAACTGGAGTATATTTTCCTCATTATTTTAATAACTGTCCATTTTGGTTGTCCTAACAATATTACCTTTTTTGATGATAGCATGTTCTTTGTATTTTATCTCATGTTATATGTCTCTTTCTAATACATTGGTGAATTAACATTTTTCCTACTTAATACTTTATTATTAGAAGGCAATGATGTAGGCTTTCAAAAGAAACAAAATATTAAATAATTTTACTTAGCCAGTGTTTCCAAAAAATGAGTTGCTTTGATTGATAGTTGAGTGTATAGGCAGTTTTGACCTCATTAAATAATTCTTTTGGAAAGAGTAAAATTATCTTTCTGCAGTGATAGAGTCCTTCATTACCTTTTGTCTCAGTTTGTTTTCATCATTGAAAAGTTTCACCTTTTTCCTTTGAGATTTTTTTGAATTTGTGTCATTTTATTAAATGTGTGCGTTCTATTTTATATTTTGTAATATTTGTGACAAATAGTAATAAAGAGAAACCAAGAATTCTGATACTTTATCAACCATCTTTGGTAATATGATGGAATTTTGGTAAATTTATTGGATTCCTAAATAAAAAATGATACCATCTGAAATAATTATTTTATTTTCACCAATATTGATCCTATAATGCTTCTACTCATTTTATTGCTGTATTAGTTAAAATTGAAAAGTAAGTATTACCATTCAGAAGATATTAGGTGTCCTCAAAAAGAAATTAGAGAGATCCTATACTAGCAACTTGAGAGTACACCTGAAAGTTCTAGAACAAAAGAAGCATACACATCCAAGTGGAGGAGACTGCAGAATATAAGCAAAGTCAGGGCTGAAATCAACCAATTAGGAACAAAGAGAACAATACAAGGAGTAAACAAAACTAAGAGCTGGTTCTTTGAGAAAATCAACAAGACTGATAAACCTTTAGCTAAACTAAAACTTACTAAAGGGCAAAGAAATAGCAGTCAAATTAACAAAATCAGAAATGAGAAGGGAGACATACCAACCAAAACTGAGGAAATTCAAAAAATCATCAGATCATACCATAAAAGCTTATACTCAACAAAACTAAAAAATCTAAATTAAATGGGTGAATTTCTACATAGATACAAAGGACAAAAGTGAAATCAGGACCACATAAATTATCTAAACAGTCCCATAATCACTGAGGAAATAGAAATAGTCATTAAACATCTCCCAAACAACAACAAAAATAAAAGCCCAGGGCCAGATGATTTTAATGCAGAATTCTATCAGACCTTCAAAGAACACCTAATACCAATACTTCTCAAAGTATTCCACAAAATAGAAACAGAAAGAATATTACCTAATTAGTTCTATGAATCAACAGTACTCTGATACCTAAACCACACAAATCCCAAACAAAGACATAACTTCAGATCAAATTGGCTTATGAATATTTATGCAAAAATACTCAGTAAAATTTTACAAACTGAATGCAAGAACACATCAAAATGGACACATCACCATGATCAACCATTATTCATCTCAGGGATGCATACTTGGTTTAATATATGGTAATTCTTCAATGTAATCCACCATGTAAACATACTCAAAGAAAAATAATCACATCATCATTTCATTAGAGGCAAAAAAAAACCCCGTTAAAAATAGAACACCCTATCATGTTAAAAGTCTTGGGAATATAAGGAATTAAAGACCATACCTAAACATAATAAAAGCATCATACAACAAACCAATAGCCAACATCACAGTAAATGGAGAGAAACTTGAAGCAACCTCACTAAAATCAGTGACAAGACAAGGCTGCCCACTTTCTCCCTATCTATTCATTATAGTTCTCCAAGTTCTACCTATATCAAAAAGAAACAAAAGGAGGACAAGGTGATACAAATTTGAAAGGAAGAAGTCAAGGTGTCAGTATTTGTGGATGTTATGATAGTATATGTAGGTGACCTCAAAAATTCTACCAGAAAATCCTACACCTAAAAAAAAAAACAAAAAACAAACAAACAAAAAACTTCAGCAAAATGACTGAATATAAACTTAACTCAAACAGATCAGTAGCCTTCCTCTACACAAAGGATAAAATTGCTGAGAAAGAAATTAGTGCAACAGCACCCTTCACAATAGTCACAAATCATATAAAATATCTTGGTGTAACTCTAACTAAGCAAGTGAAAGATGTGTATGACAATAACTTTAAGTCTCTGAAGAAAGAAATTCAAGAATACCTCAGAAAATGGAGAGATTTCTCATGGAGATATTCACCAACCCTACATCTTATGGAGGGTAATAGCCAAAATAAAGAACGCAAGAAGGTAGACTCTAGAAAACCAAATAACCAAATTTAAAAAAAAAAATGGATTATAGAGCTAAACAAAAAAATTCTCAACTGAGGAATCTCTTTTTTTTCCTCCAATTTTTATTAGCTATTTTCTTCATTTACATTTCAAATGCTGTCCTGAAAATCCCCTATATCCTCCCCCATCCCCCACAAGGCTCCCCTACCCTCCCACTCCTACATCATGGCCCTGGCTTTCCCTGTACTGGGGCATATAAGGTTTGCATGACCAAGCGGTCTCTCTTCCCATATGGCCAACAAGGCCATCTTCTGCTACATACACAGCTAGAGACAGGAGCTCGGGGGGTTTGGGTTAGTTCATATTGTTCTTCCACCTATAGGGTTGGAGACCCTTCAGCTCCTTGGGTACTTTCTCTAGCCCCTCTATTGGGAACCCGGTGTTCCATCTAAGAGCTGACTGTGAGCATCCACTTCTGTGTTTGCCAGGCACTGGCATAGCCTCATATGAGACAGCTATATCAGGGTCCTTTCAGCAATATCTTGCTGGTGTATGCAATAGTGTCTGCGTTTGGTGGCTGATTATGGGATGGGTCCCAGCTGCAGCAGTCACTGGTTGGTCCATCCTTTTGTCTTAGCTCCACATTTGATCTCTGTGACTCCTTGAATGTGTGCTTTGTTCCTAATTCTAAGAAGGGGCGAAATGTCCACACTTTGGTCTTCATTCTTCTTGAGTTTCATGTGCTTTGCAAATTGTATCAAATGGACAAAAAACACTCAAAGAAATGTTCAACATTCTTAGTCATCAGGGAAATGCAAATCAAAATGACCCTGTAATTCTACCTTACACAAATCAGAATTGCTAAGGCCAAAAACTCATGAGACGACAGATGCTGGCAAAAATGGGTGGAGAGAGGAATACTCATCCATTTCTGTTGTGAGCATAACCTGGTACAACCACTTTGGAAATCAGTCTCGAGGTTCCTCTGAAAATTGGAAATAGTTCTACCTAAAGTCTCAGTTATACCACTACTAGACATATACCCAAAAGATGCTCCAACTTATAACAAGGACATATGCTCCACTGTGTTCATAGCAACTCTATTTATCATAGTCAGAAGCTGGCAACAACCCAGATGCCCCTCAACAGAAGAATGGATTCAGAAAATGTCATACATTTACAGAATGGAATACTACACATCTATTAAAAACTATGACATCACAAATTTTGTAGGCAAGTGAATGAAATTAGAAAACATCATCATGAGACAGGTAACCTGAACACAAATGTACACACATGGTATGTACTCAATGATAAGTGGATGTTAGCTAAAAACCTCAGAATACCCAAGCTATAAGTCAGAGACCATATGAAGCTTAAGAAGAAGGAAGGCCAATGTGTTGATGCAACAACCTCACTTATAAGTGGGAACAATATAATCACTGGAGGCAGAGGGAAGGGGGGTACTGGGTGGGAGAGGAGAGGGAGAGGGAAAAAGAGGAGGCAGGATCATAGGGACAGTATTTGAAATATTCAGATATAAAGTAATCAATAAAAAAGACATCTATGAAAGCATTATTCAAAGCAAATGGAATGGGGAATGGAAGACAGGGTAGGAGATGGAGTATGGAGATTGATAACATCTTCCATATATATTTAGTTGACTAATAAAGTGCAAGGTGATGAGTTAAGAAATCTATGTCATTAATTTCAAGACCCAGGGCCCATCATTGAAGGCATGAGAGGTCTGGAAAGATTACAAAAAACAGAGGCAACACAGGACTGAAAGGAAGCAGTGTTTTCTGTCATAAAGGCAAGCAAGCAAGGGAACTGCAAAATGCCTGTGGTTCAGAACTAATAGCTACCACATATGGAGAAGATATAGGATGCTTCAAAATGCTAAATAGGATGCTTCAAAACTCACCAATTAATTCAAATCTTCTTTTCCTACCTTCCATTTTCAGTTTTGCTTTTTAAATTATTTCATTTGCTATTTTAATTATGTTACATCATACATTTTAAAAAATCATGTAACTATTAGGACAAGTAGCAAAGATACTCCTTTGAAGTTTTCTCAAATAGGTGAGAAAGTGCTAGTGACTTTTTCTTGATTCCACTGACTCCTGCCACACAGGAGGCAGAAAGAGTATAAAACTCAGAGAATCGAGAAGATGGTTGTAAGACACTATCAGTGCACAAGGTCACTGCATTCATGGATGCAGAGCAGCTGGCTTTGCTTTGCCTGCACAAGATGAAATGAGGTAGCACTCCACCATGTGTGGGGAAGGTCCTCACTAGATGCTATCTGCAGCTGTGGATCTAATGACAGTTGATAGTTTCTGGGTGAGAGAAATTTTCTTCTGTGCTTGGCCTCTGGTAGGCTAGTAGTGCTTGTGAATGGCCCTACATGAATGATTGTGTAGATTATATAGTTGAACTCAGTAGATTGTAAAAATGAATGAATGAATGAATGAATGAATGAATGAATGAATGAGTAAAAATATAAATAGAACATGAACTTCAGAAGGACATGTGGTGGTAGGGCTGTAAGACTAGCTAGAGCTATGGAATAGTGGAACCATGATGAAAATATATTTTGTACATGTATAAATTTGTAAATAAAATACTAATATTATTTTTAAAAGTATAAAGATTAGACATCCTCTTTATCCTGTAAATAGCATATCTGACATCACAAGATTAATCCACTTGTTGCATAAAATTTAAATGCCAATGTTTAACAAGTCTCTCAACTAACAGTTGTGGTTCATATTTAGGCCTTTGTAATACAGATGAAACAAAATGTAGCTAAGTGTCTGGAGGATATGTGTTCACTGGACTGATGTCAAGCTTGCATAAGAGAATAATGGAAGAAGACCTTTAGCATTGTGAATATTAGGACAATGGCAGTTTCTTTGTAATAAAAATGAACCTTTTGTATTCGACAAAAATTAGATTAAATGAAGAGAATGAAGATCATTTGGTTTCATGTCAACAGAAACAAGCCTAAATCAAAACCTTAGTGTCTCAATAAGTTATAACACCCTTTTTCAGTGGCAACAGATCCTGATGCCCCAGCTCTCAGCCTCTGCAACTCAAGGCTTTTGGGAGTGACTGACACTGCACTTCGCTGTGGTATTCTTAGCTGCAGGGACTGAAGCTGCTGCCTGCTTTGGGATGATTCAGACCTTACCTGCCTCATGTAAGTGCATCAGGTTGTGCAATTCACAGTTCCTTCACATTACACTTTGCAAATGTTCTTTTCCCATTATAGGTTTCATCTTGGGAGTCAGCAACTCATTGTTGGCAAGGTCTCAGTTCTTATCTCTAGGGATCACAAAGGAGAAGAAACCTGTTCAAGAGACATTGCTTCATTTGAGGTTGTTTCAAATATTCTAATTAGCTTATCTACTAAAATAGATGTGCCCATGCAGCTGACTTAAATTGAAGAGGTATTTCTTAATTAAATGGCCTACAGGTCTTTTAAAACTCAGACTGCCAAGCCAGAGTATGCTTTCATTTGATAATTAGTCCTTGATATATTTTTCTTAGAGTGTTTATTATTGATTATGAAAGTTCATAGAAGGATTTTATTTTCCGTGACTTTCTATATACAAGATGTATACAGAAAGGAGGAGGAATTGTTGAGACTCTACTTCAATATCTTTAAAGACAGAAACTTCTTTTACTCATGAAAATTCTTCATCCTCAGCATTTCAGGATTGTATTTTTATATACTATTATATTTGTGATGTGTGACAAGGCTTTCATATCTCTTTTGAAATGTGGCCTCCTTTGAGTGCTTTACTTCAATTTATTTAAAACAAAAAATGTAACTATTTACATGTCAAAATTTTTGTGTAAGCAAATAATGTATTTGAACAAATTAGTTTTTATTTATTCTATTAACTTGTTAAATACTTGTATAAACAAAGATTCTTTTTTGGGGGGCCTGAAGATATTTTCCCAGATGAGACTACTCAACTGTCTTTTACAGTAAGTGTGGATGCAATATTTAAATATTTCTTGATTTTTGATATTCACACTGGTACACTTATACCTCTCAAAAGAGTATCATAAGATTGTTTTATGGAAATATACTGGGTATAGTCATTTGATAATATTTCTGTGCTTATTGAAGAGCTGTAAGTAATCAAGTGATCTCAAAGGTACACAGTAAATGGAGAATTTGCAATCAATACAGTAAAAAACCATTCAGTTTCCAGAATAAAAGTTAGAATATATATGTATATACATTCTATTCACATATCTATTGTATTGATATTTATGAAATTGTCCATATAAGTGATGTAGGCAATAAAGCTCATTAATTAAATAAAAATTTGTTAATATGTTAGAGATCTGTGTTCCCATAGAAAATATTTAAATTAGGGATATTAAAAAACACACAGAACCACACAAAAAAATCAGGGTATACATGATATTTTTATTATAGATTGATTTGATTTTTTTTTATATTTTGCCTAGTAAAAAGTGAAATGCATTTTGTTTATTAGAAAACAAATTGTTTTATTATATTATTTTATTGGAAATAAAATACATTTAAATTAGAAAATCTAGAATTTCATATCATCTAAGTGTCTAGCATATAGGAGAACAAATATCCATCAAGTTCTATCAATTGGATGTGATCTTTTATGTGTAATTTAAAACCATTCAATGTGATGGTATGCCTACAAGGAGAAATCCATGGGGAAGTACCTCATCTGTAGTCAGTCACTTTGCGTTGTTACCTTGTAACATTAATATTTTATATTACTGGCTTTCCTAAGATAATTTTAATAAGTTTATAATGCCCCTTGAGCCTACTTCCTCCACAACCATTTACTTGCATTTCTTTAACCCTTCCTTCTCTCTTGCCTCTTTTATTCATAGAGTTTCAACACATATGATTTGATATTTCTATGAAAATTCTGGATAAACAAGTTGAAAAAACATGCAACATTAGTGTTTCAGATATGAACTTAATTTACCTATTGTAATAATTTCCAGTTGCTTTATATTCCTGTATGTAAAACAGCTTGATTCACCTTTATGGTTGAAAAATATTCCAGATTTATAAGACTACCTTATGAAAAAGATAGTCTTATAATGTCCTTAATAATAATTTTACAATGGTTTAATTATTATGTTTCTGAACATAATTAAGAATTTAAATTTAAGGCATTCATAGTATTCAATTTTTGAAATCTGATTTTTAATAATTTATAGTATACTTGAGGTGAATTTAAATATGATACAACTGAAGAACTCTGTTCTCACTTTGCTGTGTTTGGATTATATTGGCTTATAGAAAACTTGTACTGGTGCAACCCAATGCTGACCAATGAATGAAAGGGGGTAAAGGATATAGAAAATAAGGTATGAAAGTGACAGCAATGGATGCTCTTCTAGGCTTATGCCCTCCAACATGGGTGCTTTCATCAGTCTGAAGATTGAAGATAGGCAAGATGTTCTGAATCAGGTAAAGCAGAAATATGCTTAAATCATGCAGAAGGTCCATCACAGCTGCAGTCTGAAGGAAGTACAGACTGCTTGTGCCTCTATACACTATTATTTCCCTGTGGATGTATTGTCCCTTTTTTGTTTCAAGGTGGAATGTATTACTTCACCATTAGCTTTTGTGGGCACTCAAACATAATGAGATTAAAAAAATTCCTAATGTATGTTTCACCTGTGTCTTAATGTGTATTACAAAACACTCAGAAAGTATTTTTTCTAACCAGGCACATGTTTCTAATTCTTGTTAACAGATTCTCATGATTTCTTGTAACTGAAAGTACAGTACTACTAAGAGCTAATGTTTATTTAAATGTTACAAATATGGAGTAGAGCTTAAAAACCAAACCAAACCAAACCAATAAACTTCAAAACTAAACCTACCACCCCAGATACAGACACTGTACATCCCTGTATTATTACCTCTTTAGTAAGTGAATGATCCTGACTCTTAACACAGAATTTCTCTCTCTCTCTCTCTCTCTCTCTCTCTCTCTCTCTCTCTCTCTCTCTCTCTCTCCCTCTTTCTCAAGTTTGTCTAAGGTTATTAGAGCAGTAGTATCACATTTATTCTTGATTAAAGCTGTGTATATAAGCTTAGAGATTGGTTATTTAAATGTGAAAAAGAAAACTATGACAACTTCATCAAAAATGGTAGTTTTGAACTAAAAAAGCTGTGGACTACTAGACTGGAAACTCTTAAATCATGTCTTCTAATTTCTTTAACTTACAGTGTGCTAGCTGAATCATTTTTATAGCATATTTATTAAATGATCCATACCATGCCTTCCCACACTAGTTGTGACGTTTTCTTTGAGTGTTCTGTGTTTGGAGATCTGGACTCTACATTTCTGTTCGATCCCCTCAGGACCTAGGAAGCATCACTATTATTCTCTCAGTTTTCATTTCTCCTGCCCCATCACTAGTTCCTCACAGGAGTTCTGGAAAGCAAAGCTTCACTGCTGGTGCAGAGGTCAAGGACAGCAGGGGGTCGTTTCAGTCCAGGTAAAAAGACTTGGGCAATTATGGTTCATTTGCGTGTGTTTAATAAATGTGGAAGCCAGTGATAAAGTGGACAGAATTGCAGCTCCTCACAATCAGATTCAGATAAAATAATTGCTACAGTCAGCACTTTGCTAAATACTGCACAGCTATGTGATACAGTCCAGAACCAGCTTTCTGTGACCAAATTAAAAAAAAAAAATTTAAAGTCCTGAACTATTTGAAAATGTACAGCATCTATCTAAAGAATTACAATATAATAACATGGCAAGGATGCTCCAGAACAGGTGTTGTTTTGGGCACTACACAGATCATATTGTGACATTTTTGTCTTAAGATATAAACACTTAACACTGTGTGTGTATACTAGCTTATGGTTTTATGGTTCATTGACATCACTACATTGCAGGATTATTAAAAAGAGTAATATTTCTGCATTTCATTGACATGTGTTCCAAGATGAAGTTTGTTTTAAATAAGCAGTTTAAAATGTATAAATAAAAGAATATTTTTGTCCGATCTTCTGTATATAAAATAAGTTGAAGTTTTGAAAGAACTCCTAACACATACAAAATTATTAGATCAGGACTGTGGAGATTCCCCAAGAGGAACTAAACAGATGGCTACTGAACAACTGATGAGTGTCACCAGTGTAGAAGATGCTAATGAAGTTGTATTTTTTGGAAGAATGGAAGTCTAGGTTTTGTTCAGAACTCATGTCAAGTACTGTTCTCCTGAGCTCTTAATCTCTGAAACGAACCTTACTGAAGAGTAAATGGGACATAATAACAATGTTACAGAATTTATCCTCCTGGGTCTCACTCAGGATCCTGTTGGGCAAAAAGTATTGTTTGTCATGTTTTTACTCATCTACATTGTGACAATAGGGGGCAACCTGCTCATTGTGGGCACAGTGATTGCCAGCCCCTCCTTGGGCTCCCCAATGTACTTCTTCCTTGCCTTTCTTTCACTCATGGATGCTGTTTATTCTACAGCCATTTTGCCCAAGTTGCTTACAGATTTACTTTGTGATAAGAAGACCATCTCAGTCAAAGCTTGTCTGGTTCAGCTTTTTGTGGAGCACTTATTTGGTGGTTCTGAGGTCTTCATTTTGGTGGTGATGGCCTATGATCGCTATGTGGCCATCTGTAAGCCACTGCACTATTTGACCATAATGAATCGGCAGGTGTGCATTCTCTTGTTGGTGGTATCCTGGGCTGGAGGATTTGCACATGCATTGCTTCAAGTTATCTCTGTGTATTTACTTCCTTTTTGTGGACCCAATGTTATTGACCATTTTGCTTGTGACATGTACCCATTGCTAGGACTTGCATGTACTGACACCTACTTCCTTGGACTAACTGTAGTTGGCAATAATGGAGCAATGTCTATAGTGGTCTTTATCCTCCTCCTTGTCTCCTATGGAATCATTCTAAACTCTCTTAAGACTCACAGTCAGGAAGGGAGGCGCAAGGCTCTGTCCACCTGCAGCTCCCACATCATGGTGGTTGTTCTCTTTTTTGTTCCCTGTATTTTCATGTATGTTAGACCTGTCTCCAACTTTCCAATTGATAAATATATTACTGTCTTTTATACAGTTTTTACTCCCATGTTGAACCCTTTAATATATACCTTGAGAAATATGGAGATTAAAAATTGTATGGCAAGGCTGTGGAGTAAAATATTCACTAAAGACATAAAAAGAATTTCTCCTCACTGAACATAGTAATAATGGTAAAGATATATTTAATAAAAACATTTAGCAGTTTGACTCCAACGTTCTATATTTTTCCAACACTTGACATTGTGTGGCATTTGATATTTTTGTGAATTCACTACATACAATCCTGGTATTCACTGATAATTTAGTTTTCTCTATTGCTACTGAAAGTGATCATATCTTCATGTTTTTTGGACATCCCAATTTTTCTTCCTTTATGATATTTCTATTTTGTCCAATTTCATAAAAATTTTACTTCTAACATAATTTCATTTATGGGGTTATTTTGACTGTACTGTGAACTAGTTACATTTTATATAATCACATTTCCTTTTTGTGAGTTTTGTGCCATCTTTGCCTTTTATTTTGATAAACACATATGTGGTGGCACAGGGCTTTAATCCCAGCACGGGGGAGGCAGAGGCAGGCAGATTTCTGAGTTCCAGTCCAGCCTGGTCTACAAAGTGAGTTCCAGGACAGCCAGGGCTATACAGAGAAACCCTGTCTCGAAAAACCAAAAAAAAAAAAAAAAAAAAAAAAAAAAGACTTAAAAAATTTTTTTAGCATTTATCAAGACATTTATTTCCGTTTATAATGTATAAGGTTTTTAAAAAAATGTTTGTGTTGGATGACCCAGACTACTGTTGGCATTATCATCTCTGGGAAAGTGTTTTTATAAAAAACCAAAATGATTAAGGAATAAGGAACAAACCACTTAATAAGAGTTCTTCATGGTCTCTGCTTCAGTAACTGACTCCAGTCTCCTGCCTCAAGATCCTGACTAGACTTCCCCTTATGATAAACTACAACTGTAAGATGAAATAAACACTTTCCTCCCTAAATTGCACTGGTTGTGGTATTTTATCATAGCAATAGAAATTTAATTAAGACAAAAAATTTCAGGAGCGTGATAGCTCTGTGACAGACCTGGATACTCGTTTTGCTAAGGATTATGGTGGCATTTGAACTTCAGCTGGGAAAGGCCATGGAGTGCTCAGGCCACAGTGGTTATTTTGTTATATCTTGTAATATAAGAATGTGGAGAGCAGCACTGATGATGGAGGCCTGGCTTGTGACGTTTCAGAGGGAAAGAGACTCTATCAAGGACATTATGTCATAGTTTGAAGTAAGAATCTGTGGTTCTGGTCAGTTTGAGCTGAAGAATTGGCTCTGATTAAGAAGAAATCAGACCCACTTTTGCTTTCATGGGCAATTTATACTGGTCAGCTATGGTAGAAGAACCAGATGTGATTAAGAAGAGACCAGCATACTTGGTAGATGTGCATAATTCACTTTTAAAGTCATTTTAATTTGGAAAACTTACTTTCTTACTATTGTGATAGTAAAGATATTTCCAACACATTTATAAAAATAACCCCTTGGCCCAGTTGATTATAATCCATATTCATTATACTTTATGTGCAAATGTGAATGTAGCTTTCACAACTGTTTATTTGATTGAACAGTTATAATTTGTTATGTTATCATCATATGTCAGTTAAGTAGATTTTTAACAGTCAAGCCTTCTCATGTAATATTTTTATTAAAAAACATACTCCAGCATTGAAGTAATTTTAAAGTCTGTATGAATGTAATAGATGTATAGACTAAGAATAAATTAAATGTAAATAATTTGGAAATTAATGATTTCTTCAGGATCCCCAAACAGTCTTTTGTGGGAGAGTATTTGTTTCATTAATTCTTGACATTTGAAGGTGCAGGCTCATTTAATTAGTTAGTTCTATAATGTTAATGTCCACTGCATTTATGTTTGTCCTGCCATTGTTTTGCTGGGGGAACAGGACAGTGGATGGGAGGCGCAGTGAGAGATGATGGAGTCAAGTGATGAATCCCAGGAAATCTGACTCTGGAGACCAGCAACTGGTTGCATATCTGAGTTTATGAGCCAATCCCAAGCCTCTAAATCCTTGGCCAATCATATCTTGCCATACTGTCAATATGCTTCAATGAAAGCCTTGCCTGATGAGGTAACTCAGAAAGAACAGGTGGGGGAGGGAGGACCATAACCTCTAAGTATGTCTGCAAAGATGGAGTAAGTGAGCACTGCCCTGGCCTTTGTTTTCTTTTTGCTGTTGCACCAGTGTGCCAGGTGCCATCTTATATCTAGTACCATGCATGGCAGATCAGGATCTCCCAGGAGTCACAAGAGTCTGTCACACCTCAGTCTCCATTCTATTTTTTTTTTCCTTCACAGGGCTGACTTTTATATTCCCCACATTTTGCTAATTCAATAATGCCCATAATTAAGTTATTTGAGTCTTCTCTGATATTTTGATGCTGCCACTTAAAGCTATAAACTTCCTTCTTCAGATTACTTTTAGCACAATATACAGGTTTTTGTGTGTCGTATTTTCATTCAATTCTAAGACTCATTGAATTTCCTTCATGATTACTAGAGTGATCCATTTATTACTCTATGGTGTTTTATATACTCTCCATAACTTTCTAAGCTTCATTTTATTGTGGTTACATAGAACATAATTATTTAATTTTTCTAAATTTTGAAATATTTGCATTGTCACCTAATATATGGTATTTTTATAGAATGTTCCATAGGCTGCTGAAAAAAATGTGTCTTCTTCAATGTTTTCACTGAATGAAAGTTGATTTTCTTTGTATATTATTATATATGTTATTATGGATATGAAAGGAGAAAATGATAGAAAAATATCATGTTATTAGTATTAAAATGATAGAGAGAAATTAGGTAGTAGAACTCTAATGACTCAAAAAAGTTCAGAGGAAGAGAATTTTGCCTAAATAGACTTAAGAGGGAGAGGTAATGATATGCTATTGTGTAACATAGAACACCCCAACTTTCAGGATTCTGTAGAAAGGATGCTGAACATTAGGCCCAAGAATATTTTGGAGAAAGAAGAAAATAAAATGAAGGATTAAGGAGAGATTGGTGAAAAGCACAAAAGAAAACCAACAAAAAATGTAGAGAAAGAACAGAGGAGAATCTAGAAGACCTGCAACGTTTAGCTTTTTAATATAACACTTTGTAAATCTTCTTTTCACATTTCAAGATTTTCAAATTTACTTATAGTTAGCCACTTGCTCTTGGCAAGATCAAGTCTTTAGGGATTATTTAGGAAATACATTGTTTAAGAGATTTTTTTTTTTAATTTGTTCCAAATATTCTAACAAGCAGCATATCTGTTAAAAGTAGTGATGATGTAAAATAAGGTAATAGGCTGTGTTGCAACTGCAAACAGAAGAAATATTTTTCTAATTTAATGACCCAAGAGAATTCTGAAAGCTCAAATCTGCCCGAGCTAGAGTTTTCTTCATTTATTATTTAGTCCTTGAGGCACCACACTTTTGCTGAATTTATTGTTTAAGGAAGTCTGTCGAGGGTCTCAATATCCTCGCATCTTCCACACAGAGACCACATGTTTTAAATGAGGAATAAACTAGTCTCAGAGAGAATCTGCTCAAAGGAGTCAGAGACTGAAAAACGTCTATTACAGTGTTTCTGAAAACTCAAATCACAGTTTTGATGAGTTGGGGACCTGGCTTCTTTGTGAGGCACATGGGTGCTAATTTACTTCCTTAGCTAAAACCTTTGGATGACTTCAGTGTAATTGTCTGTAAAAGAAAATTTCCTATAATTTCAGTGTTGTTAATTTTGTATTTATTTATGTGATTAAGAAAAAGTGCTGGGCAAGTTCATTTCTATTTATTAAATTGACTTTTTGCATATTTGTACAAGCATAGCATAGCATTGACTGTACAAACATGTTTTTTTCCAGATTTTGAAGATTTCCACCGACTTTTTCAGTAAGTTTTGACATTATGGTTTAGTGTTCCTTATACTTCAGGTATTTATTTGTATAGTACTTGACACTTCTCTGAAAGACCAAGTATAGTAGTGATATTAAAATGTGTTTGTTAGAGTAGTTTGGCACTCTTCCTACATCTGGCAAAGCCATAAGTTGTCACGTCTTCTGAGAAAACACATGGATATATGATGTATTTGTAGGCAATCCAGTAAAAAAGGCCTTTGGTTTATGGCAATATAAGATCACAACATTAATTTGTGACAGATAAGATTTGTAGGTAAAAATTAGTACGAGGAATTGAAATGTAGCTAATCAATTAAAGGTTGTGAAATTCTCATTAAAAACTTCAAAATAGAAAATATTAAAATAATAATACATAAAATTAATCAAAATTAAGAGTACATATTTGTTATAAACTGCTTGTTTTTATTTTCCATTTTGCCAAATGACAATGAAAACATTTTTCATGTAGTAAAAACACGGTGCTTCTGTTATTTTTATTGTATTTTATGAGACAGTAATTTTCATGTGATGTTAATGAAGATATATGATTATGTTTAGGTATATTTAAATTTGAAAATTCAAAATTGCTCAGCATCTCAAGTATTAGCATACGTGACACCAAAAGTCAATTAAGTTCCAGTAGCTGTATGTGGGCTTTGTCTGTTTCTTAAAATCTTTCCTAAAAAAAAATGTTAGTGTGTAGACATATAAAATTCAAGTGGATTAACTTCTCTGTATAGATTCTAAATTTGTTACTGTATATTATTTTATATAATATTTTATAATGCATTTTAAGTTTCATTTTAGTAGATTATACAAGAAAACATTCATACAAGTTATTTAGACATTTTGAGCTTTGATACCTACCCCAGTTTTCCTATTTTATCTGTTTTCTGTCCCTTCTTCTTTCAGTCCTTTAGTTTCATTAGAAAATTTCACTTCTATTTTTGGATCTTCAATACATGAATCTGTTAAATCTAGAACACAAAATGAAATAAAAATTTGATGTTTGTCTTTATTAGGCCAATTTAAATAACTTAATATGATTATTTCTAGGTATATCAATATTACTGAATAGTTTAATATCATTTTTCTAAATAGCTTTAAATAACTTCATGGTTACACAAGTTTTTTTTTTTAATTATAAGACTATTTTTAAATCTATGTTTTTCCATTGGTTAATTTATTTATTCACTTTATACCCTAATCACTGCCCCCCTCCCAGTCATAGTAAATATATTAAATCATAAGTTTTTAGAATAGCATTAATGACAGCTTAATCTGAAAGTATCCATATTATTTCTCAGATTTTATGAAACTAAATCTTTGAGAATTTATAATACAGTTTATACAAGAATAAAAATGATATAAAATAGCATAAGAACTCTATTTTCACTCTATTATATAAATAATTACAATGCATTTATTTTTGATCTAGTGAACTTAACATTATTGAATACATGATAGCAATATTATTAATAAATATTGAAAGGTGAATAGGAAGTGAATGAGGCAAAATTGACATCAATCATGTTATATCCCTGTGTTTCCAACAGGCCGGCCCTTATCAGCCTGTGGGCTGAAAGAGGTGTATAGATGTGACACAGAAGAAGCACTCACGTGACTGAAGAATGCAGAAGAATGTGCAGCACACCTAATTTTTAGAAACTTTTAACTCTGCACATATCCTCCACGACCAAGTCCACATGGATGGAAATTACTTGTTAAATCAAGACAAAATAGATCTCTTCACAGGTAAATGTTGGTAGTACTTATACACAATGAAAAGACTATCTCTAGAGATGTAATTTTAGTCAAGTCCAAGAACTCGCAGGTTAGTCCAGGTCAAGTAAAAATCAAATCAAAACAAAAAAACAACAAAAACCCAAACAAACAAACAGCCAAAGTACTATAAAAATCCCAATAGTATCTGTAATTGTGCAAACAACTGATATTGACAATGATGAAATGACAGAACTATAACTCTAGGAAAGCATGATAGATTGACAGAATTGCTATGAGCAGCAATGTATTAAATAACATTGGTGTTATTTGATACAGTTTAAATATTTCTTGAAATAAATGAGATATATTTGAAGGATAAAAGTGTTTTTGAGATTAGTGGGGCCATTCTAATAGTGCACTATCACAGACTATGCTAGTTACGCAGGAATGTTAGGAACTACACAGAATATACTGTAAAATATCTTCTCATAGTGCCAGTTCATAATTGGCCCTATGTAAATTGTCACATCTTCTGCAAAGGATACTATGACTTCCTTGAAGATGATAAAAACAACATTTTATTAATTCTTTGAGAATTTCTTACAATATGGTTTGATAACATTCACCCCAACCCATTCTCACCTCTCTACCCACTCAACATTGTTTCATTTTCTAACAATAATGCTTTGTTAACCCATTAATTGCAATTGGTGTTACTCCAGCTACTTTTGGAGTGGGGCCTGTGTTAATGTGTAGTAGATCTACTAGGGGGTCATGCTCTAAAAAGGCACTGAAGCCACTTCTCCTGGCAGGTATCAAATGCCCATAGCTTATCAACAAGTGATACGATTTCTTGGTCATCATCTCTTCTTTGTGCTGGATTTTGCCTGGCTTGATCTTGAGTACATCTTGTGAGTATTGTCACAATGGATATGAGTTCCTACATGCAATTCCTGTTTTGTCTGGAAAATTTCCTTGAAGTTACCCATTTTTACTGATTCTTACAATCTTTCTATCTGCTCTTCTGAGAATATCCTATAACCTTAGCAGGAAGGATATAATATTTCATTCTCTTGGGGAGTTTATGGTATTCAATTCACCAACAATTCCAAAAGTGGTAACCCATTCCTGATATTGGGAGTTTTAATTGTTAGCACAAGTTATAATCAAAAGAGGAACTATTCCTCCTTGTATATTTTTGTTTGTTTGAATATAAAGTATGTTTTAAATATTAATTATTGAGAAACCTCCATTTGCTCTTCTGTAGAGATATGCACAGATGTGCTGAGGTAAAAACATGTACTTAGAGACTTATTAACAGGAAAGGATGGACCTCTTTGGAAGAAGAACTGAATAGACATTTGTTACATGCTTTTCGTGGGTTCACCATTGTATAAGGTAATAATAAAAATGTGCTTCTGAATAGAATAAATTCATAGCCTTCTTTAGAATTTATTGCAGGTCCCGTTCTGAAGTATTATTGAAACAAGTCAGATCAGTAAATGGGAGAGACGAACAATGTCACAGAATTTGTCCTCCTGGGCCTCACTCAGGATCCTACTGGGCAAAAAGCATTGTTTGTCATGTTTTTGTTTATGTACATTGTGACTATTGTGGGCAACCTGCTCATTGTGGGGACAGTGATTGCCAGCCCCTCCTTGAATTCCCCAATGTACTTCTTCCTTGCCTTTCTGTCACTCATGGATGCTGTTTATTCTACTGCCATCTTGCCCAAGTTGCTTAAAGACTTAGTTTGTGATAAAAAGACCATCTCCTTCACAGCTTGTCTGGTTCAACTCTTTGTAGAGCACTTATTTGGTGGTGCTGAGGTCTTCCTTCTGGTGGTGATGGCCTATGATCGCTATGTGGCCATCTGTAAGCCACTGCATTATTTAACTGTCATGAATCAACAGGTTTGTATCTCACTTTTGGTGGTAGCCTGGGTTGGAGGATTTGCACATGCTTTGGTTCAAGTTCTATCTGTATATAAACTTCCTTTCTGTGGACCTAATGTCATTGACCACTTTGGCTGTGACATGTATCCTTTATTGGCACTTGTGTGTACTGACACCTACTTTATTGGCCTCACTGTAGTTGCCAATAATGGAGCCATGTGTATGATAGTCTTTGTCCTTCTTCTATTTTCCTACGGAATTATCTTAAGCTCCCTTAAGACTCACAGTCAGGAAGGAAGGCGCAAAGCCCTGTCCACCTGCAGCTCCCATATCATGGTGGTTGTTCTCTTCTTTGTTCCCTGCATATTTATGTATGTTAGACCTGTCTCCAACTTCCCTATTGATAAATCTATTTCTGTTTTTTATACAGCTATTACTCCCATGTTGAATCCTTTGATATATACATTGAGAAATTCAGAGATTAAAAATTCTATGGGAAAGCTCTGGTGTAAAATGATAAGTATAGATAGAGTAAGAATTTTTGCATGCTAAATGTGTTACTAATTGGAAAGGAAAAATTATAAGTAAAGTAGTGTGTGTTTCAAGTTCTTAAGTTGATAACAGAAGTTGAAATTGTTAATTTTTTTGTACTTTTGTAAAAATAATATGTAAAATACTGATGGTATTTTTCTTACTTTCTTTATGGCTACTGAAGGTGAGCACATTTTCATATGTTTGTTGGACATCCTACTTGACCAGTTTCTATGAAATATATATTTACATTTTTTAAATTTCCAATAAATTATTTTCCTATATAACTCGATTGCTGGAGTTTTTTTTATGAGTCCAGTCACTAGGCAGTCATGTTTATGTGTACCACAGAGTTTTGTCTAGTTTTATTTTATTATGCTATTATCACTAATCTTAAAAATATTAATTAAACCTCTAACTTAATTTTTGTAAAATATTTTTCATTAAATATTTTTGAAAATTTATAAAAAATACATTTTAAACATAATTATGTGTTATTTTGAAGTTTAAAAGTATTACAGAGTGGTAAAATTCACTTAGTTTGCCTATGTTCCATCACATATCATTTTGTTGTGGTTGGAACACATAACCTACTTTTAAGTTATTGATTATTATGATACATATTTCTAGTTATCATAATTGTTTTACCTTTTTTGGTTGATTTATAAACATTAAACATTTAAAAATTTATTTCTATAATCTGATATTTATTATATGTTTATTATCATATTATTTATTATTATAAGTTCAACAGCTTATATACAATTTCAATTAGGTTAACTAATCATTTTTAATTAAATGCTTTATTATTACATGTTATCAAAGTAGTTTTGGAGCTGTAATAACAAAGTTTTTCATTCTATATTTTTATTTAAACAATATTTTCAAACATTGAAACTTGTTTCAGAAGATGGTAGTAGTGTAATAGATTTATTTACATGCATAATGAGTTTATTGACTGTTATTACATTAAATCCATATTACATATGCCTCTGGAAATTGAGATCTTGAGCATATTAAATTTTTGACATCATGAAATAAAATCCTTTTATTTTAGCTCCTTTGATTCTTCAGTAATCCTTTTCTTCTTTTGTTTTCATTATATTTTTCCTATGATTTGCTTATGGTTATTGCCTTTTAATTAGTGTGATCTTAATAAAATCAAAGACTTTCAATTTATATTTTCCAAATGACTGTGTCTAGTCTTTGAGTAAAGTGAGACATGACTTTAGGTACTTTATTGATATTCCCCTATTCAATGTGTTAGATTTTCCATTAACTTTTAGATCACTATAAGCAACATTATTTGAAGTAAGGTTTTTAAACCAATAATTTCTTTATAATATTTATGACACAATTTATATTATTTTATTATTGCTGGTATTGAAGTTGGAAAACGTGAATTAATGACTAAAAATTATTTCTTCACCTAGTTCTCATGGTAATGCTCATGGTATCTCTCTATAAGAGAGTATCTGTGGTCATGACTACCTGTATGGCAGTTTTGTAATAGGAATATATGCATTCTTTTTAGAGTAATTAAAAACTACTTACAAGGTTTCTACACTAACAAGTAATTAAGTATGTTTTCTAGACATAAACCCTATGTTGAAAGCTGAAATCTATACTATGCAAAAATTAGTGAAGATAGGATTTATGAAAAAGCATGACTAAAGAAAAGTCAGGACACATAGTGGGCCACTCTCCTTAAGAAGAGACTTGAGGCAAAAGGGTGGGGGAGAAGGTATGGGATGGGGACTTTATGGAAGGGTAAAAGGGAAGGGGGATATTATTTGAAAATGCAAATGAATAAAATGATTAATAAAAATTTTTATTTTTAAAAAAATGAGACTTAACTGTTGGACACAGGACCCTTGAGTTAGAAAGTCCCATTGGGTCAGAAAAAAAAAATCCTCCTGCTGCATAATAATCAAAACACTAAATGTACATAACAAAGAAAGAATATTAAAAGCTACAAGTGAAAAAAGCTGAGTAATATATAAAGGCAAATCTATCAGAATTTTACTGATTTATCAACAGTCTCTAAAAGCCAGAAGGCCTGGACAGAGGTATTGTAGACTCTAAGAGACAATAGATGTCAGTCTATACTATTATACTCAACAAAACTTTCAATCATCAAAGATGGGGAAAAATATTCCATGAAAAAAAATTTAAACAATATTCTATCCACATATCCAGCCCTACAGAAGATACTAGGAAGAAAACTCCAACCCAAGCAGTCTAACTATACCAAAGAAATCCCAGGAAAGATATAACCCCATACCAGAAGACCAAAGGAAAAGAAGCATACATACATACATACATACATACATACATACATACATACATGCATACATACTACTACTACCACCACCACCACCACCACCACCAACAACAACAACAACAACAACATCAAAATAATAGGAATTAACAATTGCTGGTCATTAATATCAACAAATAGTACTGGTCTAACTGGCTGTCTACTTGTAGAAGAATGCAAATAGACTCATTTATCACCACACAAAACTCAAGTCCAAGAGGCTCAATAACGTCAATATAAACCTGGACACACTGCAGTCTAACAGGAGTGAAAGTGGGGAACTACATTGAACATGTTGGCAATGGAGACAAATCCTGAACAGAACAACAGTAGCTCAGGCAATAAGATCAACATCTCATAAAGGGGATCTCACAAAGAGGAAAAGCTTCTACAAGACTAAGGACACCATCAATAGAACAAAACAGCTGCCTACAGAATGGGAAAAAAAAAAAACTTTACCAACACTACATCTGACAGAGGACTAATATCTAAAGTGTATAAAGAACTCAAGAAATTAGACACAGACAAACCAATTAAATAGATACAAATAATCCAATTAAAAAATGGGGTACAGAACTAAACAGAGATTTCTAAACAGAAGAATTTCTAATGGCTGAGGAACACATAAAGAAAATTTCAACATCCTTAGTCATTAGGAAAATACAAATCAAACAACTTTGAGATTCCATATTACACCTGTGAGAATGGCTAATCAAAACCTCAAGTGACAGAACATATTGATGAGGAAGTAGAACATGTGGAATAATCCTCTGTTGCGGGTGGGAAACTAGTACATCCATTTTGTAAATCAATTTGGTAGTTTTTCTGAAAACTGAGAATAATTCTAACATAAGACCCAGCTCTACAACTCCTGGACATATACCCAAAAGATGCCCCACTATACCGCAAGGACACTTGCTCAACTTTGTCCATAGTAGCTTTATTTGTAGTAGCCAGAAACTGGAAACAACCTATATTTTGCTCAACTGAGGAATGAATAAAGAAAATGTGGTACATCTACATAGTGGAATTCTGTTCAGCCATTAAAAACAAGGACATCATGAAATTTTCAGGCAACTGGAAGGAACTAGAAAATATCATCCTGAGTGAAGTAAATAATACCCAGAAAGATGCACATGGTATATACTCACTTATAAGTAGTCATTAGCCAAAAAATATAGGATAATCATGCTACGATCCAGAGACCCAAAGAAGCTAAGTAATAAGGAGGGCCCAAGCAAGGATGTTTGAATCTCACTCAGAAGGGGAAATAAAATAGATATTGGAGGGAGGAAACTGGGGTGAGATAGGGATAAGGATGGATAAGAGAAAGAAGGCAGAAGAGGACGGGAAGAGAAAATGGAAATTCTTTGGGGCATCTCTGGGACTAGCTAGAGACCTGGGATGGGGAGCTGTGGCCAATCTATGGGAGTGACCCTAATTGCAATTTCTAGCAGTTGGGGACATGGAGAGTGAAGTGGCCACCTCCTATATTTGATCTTCCAGTGTAAGAAGGGGAATATCAACCCACCTAGATTACTTTTAACCCAAAATTTGTCTTGCCTACAAGAAAGAAGTACAGAGATAAAGACGGAGCAGAGATCAAGGGAATTGCCAAGTTGAGACCCATACCATGGAAGAGTGCCAACCCCTGACACTACTAGTGATACTCTGCTATGCTTGCAGACAGGAGCCAGTCTAACTGTCTCCTGAGAGGCTTCATCCAGCAACTGAATGGAAACATGAAGAGACACACATTCAAACCAGGAAGAGCTCAGGGAGTCTGGTGGAAGAGTTGAGGGATAGGACTAAGCAAACCAGAGAATTTGAGGACAACACAAGAAGCTCTACTGAGTCAATGAAGCTGGACCCATGGGAGCTCATAGAGACTGAACCTCAACCAAAGAGCATGCAGGGGCAGGACCTAGGCGTCCAACACATTTATAGATGTGTTGCTTGGTATTGGTCCTCTAACAATTGGAATGGGGACCCTCTCTGACTCTGTTATCTGCTGTTGGATCCCCTTATTCTAATTGGTTAGGCCACAGTAGGAGAGGATACACTTAGCCCTGCTGCTACTTGCTATACCAGGGAGAGGTGGTACTCAAGGGGGGGATCACTTCTGTTGAAGAGAAAATAAGAGGGTAATGAGGGGAGGACTCTGTGAACATGGGACTGGGAGGAGAGATACCTGGGTAAGGGATGTAAAGTGAATTTAAAAAAAAAAGAAAGAGAAAAACAACCACTAAATGCAATGGTAATTTGCCTTCCTAAAACAGTTATAATTATAACCAAATCATGGGTGTATGTGGTTGTTGTATCAACCACAGGTTCCTGTTGGTTTTATGTTATATTTTTCATCAGTGTGCATAGGAAAGTTTAGTAAGTTGATATTGTAGAGTGGAAAATATGCATGTGGAATAAAATATAGTATGAAAAATTTATTTTTTTGTCTTTTTTTAAATTAAGAAGTCAAACTGTCCTTATTCCCAGATGGAATATTTCTGTATTTGAACAATTCTCAGTATTCCACCATAATAAAACTGTTAGATTTGAAAAAGGATTTTTATCAAAGTATATTACAAAATAAAGACAAAATTACAAAAATCATAAATCAATAAACATAACATCAGTCAACTGGGAAAAAAGCAGGAAAAAGCATATGTTCTCAATAGACATAGCAAAAGTATTTAACAAAATTCAAAATCCTTTCATAGTAGTAGAAATCTGAAAAAATTTGGTGAGAATGCAAATCACCTCAACATTACTAAGAGAGCATGACAGATAAGAGCTTACCTGCTTAATTAGAAAAACCTGAAAGAGCTAAACAAAACAAGTTTGCCTACCCTCATCAGTCACTATACTCACTATAGCAATGTGATATCCAACAAACAAAACAATCAGGCGAGAGGAGGAAATAAAGAACATTCAAGTTAAAAGAAAGGGTGACACCATCCTTGTCAGCACTTGGCAGATTATATGTAGTAATCTCCACGGATTATAAAAAGAAATCCTTCAGAAATTATAAGTGAATTCAGTAGAGATGCAGAATATAATATTATACCCAAAGTCTTGCTATGCAACAATGCCAAATTAGCTGACAAGTAAACTATTTTAAAAGAACTACAAACAACAGCTGCAAAAACAAACTACTAAATAATAAACATTATCAAAGTGGCGAATTATTTCTGCAATGGTAAACAGGAAGATGCTGATGAAAGTTTTTGGAAAGAATGGACAAGTGAAAAAATTTCCTTGCTTGCTATTAGGAAGACATTATTAGTGATATTAAAATGAACATAAATTCTAAGTAGCAGAGACTGAGTATGGTCTCTAATAAAATCACAACTACATATATCACACAATAAAAACTAATCCAAATAGTCATAGAAATCAGAAAGAAAAAAAAAAAAAAACAAATAGCCAAAGCAATTTTGAAAGAACAGAGGAAGTAGCATCAAAATTCCTAACTTTAAAAGATAGTACAAAGTATAGATATAAAAATAGAATGTCACTAGCATCAAAAGACATACACAGGTTACTGGAACAGAACAGGAAATCCTGAAATCATCTCTCATTAAAACAACTCATTAATAACAAAGCAACGCATGAATTCATCAGTAAAAGACAATACCTTCAATAAATAGTTCAGGGGGAAATTGATATCTATATATAAAATAAAGAAACCAGATTCCCTTTACCAAATTTGTACAGACACTCTGGAAATCAGTCTGGGGTTTTCTCCATAAATCAAGAAATTGATCGTCCATATGACTCAGTTATTCTATTCTTGAGCATGGATGCAAATGCCTTCATTACTTCAGAGATACTTACCCATCCATATTCACTGATGTTCTATTCACTGTAGTTTGCAAACATAATTAACCCAAAGGTATGTCAGGTGGATAAGTAATAAAATTTTGGCACACAAAGACACACTATGCATATATTCAACTATAATGAAAACAAAATTACAATTTTTTTTTTTTAGCTAAGTAGATGGAACCGGAAAAGATATACTTAGGTACCTTGGGTCACTGAATATAAACTTCTTACTTTCTCTCTCATTAGAGATTTCCAACTTAGGTCTTTTGTTCATGTGTTTATTTGTGGAAATTATGAAACTAGAAATTGGCCATTGGCAAGAAGAGATTCATTTAGGGAAGAGGATAGTAGAGTTACATGAAATGAAAGTGGAAAACAGAAAACTTGGGGCAGAATGATTTATGTAGGCAATAGAATAATGAAGAAAGGGACAGGAGAGGCCAGGTGAAGGATCCGACAAAATTAAATGTACATACAGAAGTTATTAGAGAACTTGATTTTGCAATCCAAGTTAAAAATAATCCTAAGAGGGGCTAGTTCTATGAAAGTCCAGGTAAGACTACTGGAAGCTAAAGGTTTAAGCAGGAATAAAGGCAAGGAGGCAGAAGAAAAAGGTGTAGAGTTGGTTAACTAAAATAATGTTTGATGAACCCTTATAAGATCCCATTAGTTTGTAAGTAAGTGAAAATATATGTATTTCTCCTAATATATATATATAACATATAACATATAATATATGCCATATATTCTGTAACATACATATGTTATATTATGAATAATATATTATATAATATATGTTTATTACTCATAATAATAAAGGCCACTGCCATTGCTCTTGGCTTCAAACCATGACTAGATACTAAGAATCTATTGTTCAAGATACACTTGGTTGTAGGACACAGTGGAATGAGTCTCTTGAACTGACCAAGAAATTCTCTCTGTTGGCTAGAACTCAGTAATAGAAAGGTGCTTTGTAGGCAACTGAGGGAGAACAGACATCAATGGTCTTTTCCAGTGCTGGAGTATAAATGTTGCAAGGCTGACCTGCCAGACAAATGTGTTCAGCCATGAAGTAAAGGATAGACTCTTTATGGGTGTAACCAACAACTCTCTTGACTGGATATGAGACCTGTTTCATAGGAACAAAATCCTGCTTAGTACTGTAAACATGTCAAAACCCTTGACAAGTGAGGTCATGGAGGATAATCTGTTGAAGATTTTATAAATAGTCAAGTTATCTAACTGCCTTCTAAATATATACTCTCATGGGTTTGTGCTGCTCATTGCAGAGGGTAGTGGTCAATGCTAACTCATTACTGTTTAAAATGCTGAAAATAAGCAAGTATGAGTGATATAAATGGGGTGTCTAAGCAATTGTGAATGCTGAGGATGGAATATATGTATTAATCCTCTTCCCAGGCTCAGGTACAGTGCAAGAGAGAAGGTGAAAGGAGTTTAAGAGCAGGAGATGGGGAAGAGTCTTAATTGACTCTATATAAAATGCATTTCTTAACAGGTAAATATTGCCAATATTTACATATGATAAAATATATAATTCCTAAGATACAATTTTATTTATACCTCAAAAAGTATTCTTGAATTACAAAATAAATTACTATTTTTACATCCTGTGCCATTGAAATCATTCTTATTTTATGGACAGTGATTGTTATAGTTTATTGTCTTTGGTCAGAGTAATTTTTAAAGTATTGATAACTTTAATTATCTATGTATATTTTTATCAAATGCTAAGAGATTATTTAGTCATTACATATAGCAAGAATAACAAATTTTTGGGGAAAGTACATGATAAGCATGGCCACCTGGCAGAAATGAAGAAGTAGAAGACTAGGGCATTTTAATATGGCCCCGAAGTTACCTTCACATCAAGTTTATAAACCTGAGATTGAAACTTAAGCTGTATCACTTTAGAATCCCTCATCCACCACTGCTCTGTGCACTGCCTTCTTTCCTTCTCTTTAGATAAAATTCAATTATAGCAATAGAGTCAGTATTTGGTCACAGTAGTTATCAAATCTAATTTCTATATATTATATTTTTTCAGGATAGGGAAATAATCTTGAAACCTCTTGCATGACTGCACAAATACAAAGAAGAAAATAAATCAGCAGAATCCAAAGAGGTGAGGATGCATAAGCACACATGCAGATTAACTGAAAGTATGAAATAATTTTCCTTAGTGACTGACTTTTGGTGTGAAAATAAACATTTTAAAAAGGACCTTGTCACTTGCTTTCTCATACTGAGCATGAAGTTTATGCCTTTATTTTGATGCTCTGCAGTTTTTCTGGATTTCTGATTGAGTACTTCTTATGCAGGGAAATTTATATATAACATGAGGTCTGTTCTCTTAATGCTCTACCATTTTCTGTTTTGTTTTGTTTTGTTTTGTTTTCTATTTCACTGCTTCCTTTATTTTAAGAGTCCTAAACATATTAGTGGCTGATTAAATAGTTCCCAAGGGTCCTTGGGTAAAAGATTCCAGTTAAATTGCAACTGATTTTCTTGTTAGGTATCTAATGTTGTAGTGTTATGAAATTAGTAAAGGCAAGGATACAATGGAGAGACATATAGAACTTCATATTAAGATACTTCTGCTGAAGAAAACACATAATTGAATCATAGAACATGGATAAATCATGATGGTGGTAACTTGGAATGTTCATCCCTATTGGCTAACTTTCATAATACCAGAAGGTGCTATGCTTACCGCCAGGGGAAAAAAAGTCTCCTAAAACACAAAGTAACTAAGAATAAAATAGGTGATAAAAAGGGGACTGAGTAAATGAAATAGAAACATTGGGGCTCCATTTAATAAAGTTCTGGACTCATATATCATCGTTCCTGTGAAGTGTTCAGACTTAGAGTTGACTATCTTTTCAGTTATAATTAATGTTAACTATAATAGATTCTGTAGGTCTAAGTTCACTTTTCACAGCCATCTTGAGCAGTCCCTCCCTTCCTCCCTCCCTCTTTTCCTTCCTTCCTTCCTTCCTTCCTTCCTTCCTTCCTTCCTTCCTTCCTTCCTTCCTTCCTTCCTTCTTTTGTTCCTTCATTCCTTCTCTCTTTCTATCTCTCTTTCTTTCTTTTAAAAATATCTATTTATTTATATTTTGCTTCTTTTATTATTAATTAATTATTTTATTTATTTGCATCCCAAATGTTGCCCCTTTCTGGTCCCCATCACAAAATTCTTTCCCCTACCCCTCTTCTCTCATCTTTGAGAAAATGCTTCTGCCAGGAAATCTCCCCTCCCCGGGGCATCAAGTCTCAATAAGATTAGGCACATCCTCTACCACTGAGGCAGACAAAACAGTTCTCTATTACATACATGCTTGTATGATCTTTGGTTGGTGGCTTAGTCTCTGGGAGCTCCTAGGGGTCCAGGTTAGTTGACACTGTTGGTCTTCCTAGGGAGTTACAATTCTCTTCAGTTCCTTCAATCATTTCCCCAATTTTTCCATAGGGGTCCTTGACATCAGTCCAACGCTTGGCTTTGAATATCTACATCTGTCTCATTCAGCTGCTGGTAGAACTTCTCAAAGGACAGTCATATTATTCTCTTGTTTGCAAGCACAACATAACATGAGTAGTAGTGTCAGGGTTTGGTGACTGCCAGTGGGATGAATTGCAAGTAGGGCTGATCACTTGTCGATATTGGTTCAGTCTGGGCAGTCTCTTTCAAGTGTCTTTAGTAAGGTGTGTTCTGCCAGGACATGGCTGAGAAATGAGACAAGGTCAGCTTCCTTTAGACTGATTTGTATACCTATTCCTACCTAAAGTATTCCATAATGTGTAACATTTTTCTATTATTTTAGATATGATATTATTCATTTTACACTATAGTATTTTAATCTATTACATGAGAATTTCACATACACATGCAACAAAGTTTATCCTATCCTCTCTCTATTCCCTTTCTTCTATACCTCCTGAGCCCCAATCTGAACATTTACCCTTCTAACTGCATGTCTTCTTTGAGATCAATTAGTGTTGCCAATGTTTATATGAATACAGGCCAACCTCAACTTTCAATCACAAATAGCTCTTCAGATAAGTGTGAGATCAAGAATGTTGCCTGATTGAATGATTTGATATTGTAAAGGTCTTATGGAGGTAACTATGGCCTCTGTGAGTTCTTGGTGTGTGGCTGTTTATATCATGTTTGGATAACAATGATTTAACATATTCCTCACCAATCAGTGGCACTTACAGACTTTGGATCATGCCTTTGGTTGTGGAGGTTCTTTTGAGCTTTGGAAAAGATATGAGAGAGATGTCCTATGTAGGGGTAAAGACTCCATAGTAACTTCTTTCTCTGTCTAGTTGTGGTTCTCTTTAAAATATTTGTTTATTGAAAAGAGAATTTGCCTTGATACGTGGGGGGGGGGGGTTGCACTAGTCTATGAGTATAAGGATAAGCACTTAAAGGGCAAGTTGAATATTCTTATCAATTTAACAAAATTATGGTGGTAGGATTTCCTGTAGTGTCTATGAACTCCCAAGCCCTTGTCCTTGGCTGGTTTAATAGTACTAGGTATGAGTTCCTTCCCCTTATTGCATCATTTGGCATATCTTGATCTGCCAGCCATTATTTTAGGATTACAGATGTGTAGGGCTGTTGATAATTTTCTCCCCTCACTAAAATGCAGAGTACCTTCTGATAACAAGAATGGTAGCTATCAGGGAAATAGGGAACCTTTGGGTTTATGTGTATAGCATTACAGGTTTTTCATGTCCCTTGGTGTTTAACTCCTCTCCTTGTAATAACTTTGTCCTTTTTCCCTAGAGATTCTTCAGGAAAATAAACCTGTCTAGAAGAGATTTCATTTAAACGTCTTCCATGCCTTCTAACAAGCTCATCTATTGGAAATATTGATGACATAAAGACACACACACACACACACACACACACACACACACACACACACACACACACGTGAAATTATCTGCATGCAGAAACATGAAAATTATTTTAACTTTAGAATGACCCAATAGATATTTGGAAACTCAATTAAACTCAAAGTGGAAGATGTCTTAGTATTTAGTCCTTAATTTCTCGTCTTCCCTCGTGTTCATCACTGCTTACTGAAGCTTGTGGAAGATGTCAGTTGTCATGGAGTTAGTAAAAGACTGAAGAGGTCTCTCCATTTAGGAGGAAATGCTCATCAGATTTGACATGTACTTAATCTCAGCCTTTTGCTGTTATTGTAAGTGTTAAAAATATTTAATAGCTAAGCACAGGGTAGCTCCTATAAATACTGAAATAAATGCCCTATTTTGCTGCTTCAACAAAATACCCTGAAAGGAGAAAAATTCATGCAGCACTCTTTGATTCTTATCATTTGATTCTTATCATTTTATGGGTTTGAATAATTAGTTTCCACTAATTTAGTCAATTTTACACATATTTGTGCAAACTAAGTGTTTTTACTTTTGTTTGTTATTTTCACAGGAGCCTAGAAGTTTGAACTGCATTTCTACAATAAAGTAGTGGAAATGTTTTACCATCTTTTTGTTTGTATTCACAGATGTGATTGTATAATTCACTGCATCATTTATTAATAAAAGAAGTCGTGATTTCCTCCACTGAAGACAGATGCAAGGTATATGTTCTTAAAGTCACAAACTTGGAATACAAGGTAAGTATTCTTATGTTGCACTATGTTATTTCCTTAAGGTTAGAAAGTCTCATGAGGGATATGTGAACAAGGCAAAATAATGTGTGTTCCACTGGTAAAATGATGGAGTGGAGCATTGGTGGGTTTATGATGTGGGTCAATGTCACTGTCACAAGGAAATCTACTTGAGATTGAAGTATAGACAAAACACTGCAAAGTCCTTATTTTTCAACACTGACTCATGCTCTTCCTCGAAATATGTTATGGGTTCTTTCTACACACTATCAGTGAGGTAACTGGAGTCATGACTTGATCACTACTGTTACTATATACCATTTATCAGTGATTATAACTTCTCTAAAAGGAGTAATGAACTTGGGAATTTTTGTATGACTGTACAAAAATGAAAAATAAAGAAAATCACAGCCAAATGAAAGATGGGTTGATTAATTCTCTTTTAGACAGTTTGTAAAGATTATGAAATCATCCCATTTAATCCTTTTATTTTTTTTGTGTAAATTGTAGCCCATCTGTAAACAATTTAGAAAATAATGCTGACTTATGCTTTCCTATAATAGGGATTGACTTTTCCATATGAGATATTGCTTTCATGAATGTGGACACTAAATTTCTTTTGTTGTTGTTGTTGTTGTTGTTATTTTCGAGACAGGGCTTCTCTGTGTAGCCCTGGCTGTCCTGGAACTCACTTTCTAGACCAGGCTGGCCTTGTACTCAGAAATCCACCTGCCTCTGCCTCCCATGTGCTGGGATTAAAGGCATGTGCCTTTTATACCCAGGAAGATGATACTTAAAACTAATAATGAATGTTCTCTATTGAAGTTCTGTTTCTGTTTTCTTATGTTTTACTACCTATGCCATTTAATAGAAAAACTTATTGCTGATTAAGAAGTTGATATTATGGGCTAGAAGATTTCTGAGCTATTTGAAATAAAAAAATCATGGATGTGTAGTCAGAATTGTGGTTTCTTACAAGTCTCATAAAAAGAGTTGAAATATTTTCTATGGACAGAAATATGCCAAATGCATTTGTAGTTACTTGATGCAATTTCAAGTCAAACCTCTTAAGATTTCCTGACAGTCCTATGCAGACTGAAAGTCTTTTGAGAAGTACAGGTCACCTGCCTAATGTTACAATATTATGGGAACAAGCTTTAAAATCAAATAAATCAAAATTACATTTTGAAGAGATTCTTTTTTTTTTTTTTTTTTTTTTTTTTTTTTTTTTTTTT
>LR749768.1:1554668-1638906 GCA_902729485.2 Mus minutoides
AGCCACCAAAATAAACACTATAGCATATGCCAGCAAGATAATGCTGAAAGGGACCTGATATAGCTGTCTTGTGGGAGGCTATACCAGTGCCTGGTAAACACAGAAGTGGATGCTCACAGTTAGCTATTAGTTGGAACACAGGACGCCCAAGGTAGGAGCTAGAGAAAGTACCCAAGGAGCGGAAGGGGTCTTCAACCCTTTAGGTGGAGGAATAACATGAACTAACTGGTTCCCCCTGTGCTCATGTCTCTAGCTGCATATATGGAAGAAGATGGCCTAGTTGGCCATCACAGGGAGGAGAGGCCCTTTGGTCATACAGACTCTATATGCCCCAGAACAGGGGAATGCCAGGGCCATTACGTGGGAGGGGGTGTATAGGGGAGCAGGGCGGGGACGCGGGAGGGTAAGAGAAAATTTCTGGATAACATGAGAAATGTAAATGAAGAAAATATCTAATAAAGAGAAAAAAAATAAAAAAAAAAGAAAACTTAGTTGTAATTTTGATTGGGATTAAATTGAAAATCTCTCTCTGTGTATAGTGTTGAAGCAAATATACACAATTTGATATTGAAAAAAAAAAAAAAAAGATCCACTTATCAGTGAGTGCATATCAAGTGACTTCTTTTGTGACTGTGCTACTTCAATCAGGATGATATCCTCCATATACATCCATTTGCCCAAGAATTTCATAAATTCATTGTTTTTAATAACTGAGTAGTACTCCATTATGTAAATGTACTTATTTCCTGTGTCCATTCCTCTGTTTAGGGACTTCTGGGTTCTTTCCAGCTTCTGGCTATTATAAATAAGGCTGCTATGACCATAGTGGTGTATGTGTCCTTATTACCAGTTGGAACATCTTCTGGATATATGCCCAGGAGAGGTATTGCTGGATCTTCTGGTAGTACTGTGTCCAATTTTTTGAGAAACCACCAGACTAATTTCCAGAGTGGTTTTACAAGCTTGTAATCCCAGCAGCAATGGAGGAGTGTTCCTCTTTTTTTCACATCCTCTACAGAACCTGCTGTCACCTGAAGTTTTGATCTTAGCCATTCTGACTGGTGTGTGGTAGAATCTCAGTGTTGTTTTGATTTGCATTTCCCTGATGATTAAGGATGTTGAAGATTTTTTCAAGTGCTTCTCAGCCCTTCGGCATTCCTCAGTTGAGAATTCTTTGTTTAGCTCTGTGCACCATTTTAAATGGGGTTATTTTATTTTCTAGAGTCCAGCTTCTTGAGCTCTTTGTATATATTGGATATTACTCCCCTATCTGAGTTAAGATTGGTAAAAATCCTGTCCCAATCTTTTGGTGGCCTTTTTGCCTTATTGACAGTATCTTTTGCCTTATAGAAGCTTTGCAATTTTATGCGGTCCCATTTGTAAGATCTGATTCTTGATCTTACAGCATAAGCCATTCATGGAAGGAGTTACAGTTTGGAGCTAAGATGAAAGGATGAACCATACAGAGACTAGCCCACCCGGGGACCCATCCCATAATCAGCCACCAAACGCAGACAATATTTCACATACCAAAAGATTTATCTAACAGGACTCTGATATACTTGTCTCATGTGAGGCTATGCCAGTGCCTGGCAAATACAGAAGTGGATGCTCACAGTCATCTATTGGATAGAACACAGGGTTTCCAATGGAGGAGCTAGAGAAAGTACCCAAGGAGTTGAAGGGGTTTGCAACATTATAGGAGGAACTGTGATATGAATTAACCAATACCCCTGGAGTTCGTGTCTCTAGTTGCATATGTAGCAGAAGATGGCCTAGTCATCCATCATTGGGAAGAGAGGCCCCTTGGTCTTGCAAACTTTATATGCCCCAGTACAGAGGAACGTCAAGGACAAGAAGTGGGAGTGGGTGGGTAAGGGAGCAGGGTGGGGGGGGGCATATAGGGGACTTTTGGGATAGCATTTGTGATGTAAATGAAGAAAATATCTAATAAAAATAAGATATACTGAAGAACATGTGATGACTAAGTTTATGGTTATATTAAATCCGAGCATCACATTCGTGGGGAATCAGAATTGTATTTATAACTTAAGAAATTTGAATGTAGTAATCTTGAGAATGAAAATGCTTTCTGTTAATTTTACTTCTGTACTATAGGGCAGGTGAGAAAGAAAGCAGAGTTTCCAGGAGTCCTCCACACACTGAAACTTCAAGGACAGGGTGTTCCCTGTTTTCTCTCTGTAAGAAGGTGGAGCCAGGGTAAATAGGAATACAATTAATTTATTTCTTCACAGAAGTCCAGAGAAACATTCATCTGCTGAGGATACAAGACCCAGGTAACAAAATAAACAAATAATTTAATAATAAAAGGATAACATAAAAGACACACTTATTCCCATTAATTAAATGAGTACGTAGGAAAATCAAAGCAATACAAATCTCAAATAAAAACATTTTAAAAAATCTCAACATCACCCATCATAAGAATGAAAATTAAAAGTCAAAAGGACTCATTTTGGTGGGTTCTTTAAAAAAAATTTATATTAGACATTTTCTGTATTTACATTTCAAATGTTATCCATTTTCCATGTCCCCTCCAACTCTCCATCCTATCCATCCTCCCCTGCTCCCATAAGGGTGTTCCCCCACCCACCAACCCACTCGCGCATCCCAGCACTCAAATTCTCCTACACCAGGGCATCAAGCTTTCACAGGACCAAGGACCTTGGTCGGGAGACTTTTAATGACTCCATTTTTGGTGGGATTGCAAGCTGATACAAGCACTCTGGAAATCAGTATGGCAGTTCCTCACACAATTGTATATAATATTGCCTGAGGACCCAGCCATTCCACTCTTGGGCATATACCCAGAAGATACTCCAACATGTAATAAGGAAATATGCCCCACTATGTTCATAGCAGCATTATCTATAACAGCCAGAAGCTGGAAATAACTCATATGTCCCTCACAATTTAATGGATACAGAAAGTGGGGTACATGTACAATGAAATTCTACACAGTGATTAAAAAAAATGAATTCATGAAATTCTTTGGTAAATGGATGGAACTAGAAAATACTATTCTGAGTTAGGTAACCCAATCACAAAGAACACACATGGTATACATGCATAACCAAAAAACTCAGAATGCCCAAGATACAATTCACAGACCACATGAGGATTAAGAAGACTAAAGTGCAGAACTTTCTGTCCTTCTTATAAGGGGAACATAATTCCCATGGAAAGAGTTACAGAGGCAAAGTTTGGAATGGAGACTGAAGGAAAGGCTGTCCAGATACTGCCCCACCTGGGGATCCATTCCATATATAGTCACCAAGCCCAGATACTACTGTGGATGCCAACAAGTATTTGCTGACAGAAGTCTCATATAGCTGTCTCCTGAGAGGCTCTACCAATGCCTGACAAATTCAAAGGTGGATGCTCTCAGCCAACCTTTGGGCTGAGCACAGGGTCCCCAATGGAAGAACTAGAGAAAGGAATCAAGGAGATGTAGGAGTTTGTATCCCCATAGGAAGAACAATAAAGTGAACTAACCAGTATCCCCAGAGCTTCCAGGGACTAAACCACCAACCAAAGAGTACAAAAGGAGGTACTCATGGCTCCAGCTGCGTATGTGGCAGAAGATGGCCTTGATAGTCATCAATGGGAAGAAAGGCCCTTGGTCTTGTGAAGGCCCTATGCCCCAGTGTAAGGGAATGCCAGGTCCAGGAAGCAGGAGAGGGTGGATTGGTGACCAGGGAAAGGGGAGAAAGAATAGGGGGTTTTAAGAGGTGAAACCGGAAAGGGGATAACATTTGAAATATAAAGAAAGAAAATATCTAATAAAAAATAAATAAAAAAAAAAACCAATTACTTCGGATGGAAATAGAAAGTATCATTCTGAGTGAGGAAACCCAGACACAAGAGAACCCACATAGTATGTACTCATTAATGAGGGAATACTAACCCAAAAGCTCACAATGCCTAAGATACAATTTACAGACAATATGGAGAGTAGAAGGACAGAAGACCAGTGTATTAGTCAGGGTTCTCTAGAGTCACAGAACTTACGGAGTAAAGGAATTTATTGATGACTTACAGTCTGCGGTCCAATTCCCAACAATGGTTCAGTAGTAGCTGTGAATGGAAGTCCAAGGATCTAGCAGTTACTCAGTCCCACACGGTGAACAGGGAAGGAGCAATAACTAGTCTCTCTTCTTCCAGTGTCCTTATATGATCTCCAGCAGAAAAGTGTAGCCCAGATTAAAGATGTGTGCTATCACACCCTTAACAGGTTAAAGGTATATGCCATCACACCTTTAATCCCAGATGATTTTGAGCTCGGAGATCTCTCTGTCTTAATCTCACACCTTTAATCCCAGATGATTTTGAGCTAGGAGATCTCTCTGTCTTAATCTTCTGGAATCCATAGCCGCTATGCTATCAAGATCTCCATACCAAGATCCAGATCAGAAACTTCTATCTCCAAGCCTCCAGGTTAGAGTCACTGGTGAGCCTTCCAATTCTGGATTGTAGTTCATTCCAAATATAGTCAAGTTGACAACCAGGGATAGCCACTACAACCAGGGAGTGGATGCTTCAGTCCTGCATTGAGGGAGGAACAGGACAATTTTGGTAGGGGGAAGAAAAGGGAAAACACTGAGGGGAAAAAGAGGAGGGGGAAATAAGGTTGGGAGTATCAGAATCTGGAGGAGATGTGAAAGAGGTACTGAGGTTAGAAAAAAAAAAAGTAGGGGGACAAGGAACTGGGAAAACCCACTGGAGTGTCCCAGATACCAGAGAAACATGAGGCTCCCAGAACCCAGTATGAATGACTTTAGCCATTATGCGCAGAAAAGTGGGAGATTGAACCTGTAGAGACAACCTCCAGTAGATAGGCATGGCCCCTGGGTGAGGGATGGAGCCTCACACCCATTTCAACATTTTTAATCCCAAAATGCTTTTCTCTAAAGAAAAAACAGGAACAAACAAACAAATAAACAAAATGGAACAAAGACTGAAGGAAGGGCCAACTGGGGAATAGCCTTATCTAGGGATATATCATGTCTGCAGACACCATGCACAACACTGTAGCCATGGTCAAGAGGCACTTTCTAGCAGAAACTCAAGTATGACAGTTCATGGGGAGATCCGGCCAGTATCTTACCATAGCATAGGCAGATGATTAGAGCCAACCATCACACTGAACTCAGAGAACCTGGTGGTAGAGCTGGAGAAGGACTGGAGGAGCTGAGGGAGATAGCAACCCCACTGGAAGAACAACATGGGCTTGCCTCACCACCCAGTTCTCCCAGAAATTAGAACAATAGTACTTAAAGGGATCTTTGGTTCCAGATACATATGTAGCAGAGGATTGCCTTTCCTGACAGCAATGGGAGGGGAGGCCCTTGATCCCAGGGTGGTTTGATGCCCCAGAGTAGGGGGATGTTTGAGTGGTGGGTCAGGACAGTATGGGTGGGTGTGGAAGCATTCTCATACAGGCAAAAGGAATCAGGGAGGGCAGTTGTATGATGGGTAGGTGTTGGAGGTATAATAGGAAAGTGGGATATCATGGGATGGGGGTTAGGTGGGAGGGTTAAAGGAAGTGGGATATCATTTGATACATAAATGAATAAAATAATTAATAATAATAAAAGCCACAAGGAGACACTACTTTTTCACAACTATAATAACTTCCATTAATAATGCTAAAGATAAGAATCTCTGATAAAAATATAAAGATGTGTCAACTTACATATTTACATTGTCAGAATGTAAATTAATTTAGTCATTATGAAGAACATTTTGGGGTTTCCTAAAAAACAAGAAAACAATAAAAAACAAAACAAGCAAACAAAGAACAAACAAAAAGTAAACACACAAATTCCCATGATCCTGCTGGAAACATATGCATAAGAAGATACACCATATGCTCTAATAGCAACATTACCATGATCATTGCATCTTTATTAACAACACTCAAGTTATAGAACCAATCATTCTTTTCATCAATAGTATTCTAATTTGTTTGCTATTGTTGTCAAAAAGCTCTGGGGAAAACTTGGGGAAGAAAGGATTTATTTGGCTTAGAGATTAAATTTACATCACTGAGAGATACCAAGACATGAACTGGAGACAGGAACTGAGGAGAAAAAGAGAACAAAAGAAAACAAACAACAAATGCTGGTGTGGGTTAGGGGGAGATGCTTTCTGTCTTGGAATCTCATTGATTACAGATCCAATAAAGTTGACACCCAAGATTTGTATCACTGATGAAAAATTACATATAGAACATCTGGCTTAAATGGGCAATGAAATGATATAACATAAATCAGAAGGAATTTTTGTAATTTGCAACAACATGAAGAAAGCTGGGGGACATTATTCTAAGTAGAATGAGTGGGACCCAAAATTAGAAATGGAACTTATACCTAAGATGGATTCACAGCAGAGTGTTGTTTTTTAAAACATTGGTGGAATGGAGCAGACAGGTATTGGTCAAAAGACAAAGTTAGGTATGTGTAATAACTTGAGATTTATTATATTAACTTTCGCCATAGAAAATAATAGTAATAATTCAAAATTGTCAAAGAGAACATTTTAAGCATATTTGACTAAAATATGTGAGATGATGTATCAGGTAGCCATTTAAATTTCTATTAGTCTATTATCAATCTTTTCATATATCTAAGATAAATTTAGATGAGATATATTTTTCATATGTTTTAAGTCCTCTGTCATAAAATCATCCTTCTTAACTCATAACTATATATAATTTTAATTAATTATAAAATACAAGATATTTAACATGATAAAGGAAAATTAGATGAATATTTGATATTTACTTTATTTCATATGTTGATATATACAGGAGGTTAAATAGTGGTAAGATGAACTAAGAATTCATAAATTTCTAATAGACATTCAATAAAATCACTTCTATTTTATTCTCACTGGAATATTAGGAAATCCCTTATATTTACCCAGAGTCACCTTGTGTGTTTTGAAATTCATTTTCACACAAAAAATTTGAGAATAATATTTTCCTCTGCATTATAAACAGGAATATTTGACACTAATGATAATATATGCAGGAGGCTGGAGAAAATTATATTGTACTGCCCTATCCTCTTAATTTGGGGTCCTATCTCATCAGAGGAGGGAAAGGGGAATAGAAAAGAAACTCTGTAAGTGGGGAAGGCAGCATTTGGGATGTAATCAATACTTCAAAAAGAAATCTGTGGTAGCTACATTGAAATTTTTCTTCAATTTATCTTCTTATATTATGGTAAAGATGATGCTATCTTCTTATGATTAAAGGTACTAATACACTAGCATAAAACCTGAAAGACATCTAGTATCTATATTTGTTATTATTCTGTCATTCTCAGTAAAGTGACTGAGGACATGTTATAAAAATATTTGAACATGAAAATATCTCCACTCATGAAAACATCAAAATCTTTTCAACATAATTATTCTATTTTATTAGATATTTTCTTTTGAAATGTTATCCCCTTTCCTAGTTTCCCCTCCCAAAATCCCCTAATATCTCCCCCCTCCCCTTGCTTCCCAACATACCTACTCCCATTACTGGCACTGGTATTCCCAATACTGGGGTATAGAACCTTCACATTACCTAGGGCCTCTCCTTCCATTGATGGCCTACTAGGCCATCCCCTGCTACATATGCAGTTAGAGACAGGAGCCTTGGATGTCCTGGTTAGTTCATATTGTTGTTTCTCCTATATGGTTGCAGACCCTTCAGTTCCTTGGGTCCTTTCTCTAGCTCCTTCCTTGAGGAACCCGTGTTCCATCCAATAGAAGATTGTGAACATCCACTTCTGTATTTGCCAGGCACTAGTATAAGCTCACAAGATACAGCTTTATCAGGGTCCTGTCAGCAAAATCTTGTTGGCATATGCAAGTATCTGGGTTTGGTGGTTCTTATGGGATAGATCCCCAGATGAGGCAGTCTGTGTATGTTCCTTCCTTTGATTCAGTTCTGAACTTTGTCTCTGTAACTCCTTGCATGGGTGTTTTGTTCCCTATTCTAAGAAGGAAAGAAGTATCCTTCTTTTTGAGTTTCTGTGTTTTGTAAATTGTATCTCGGGAATTCTAAGTTTCTGAGCTAATATGCACTTATCAGTGAGTACATTTCATGTGTGTCTTGTGATTGGGATATCTCAGTCAGGATAATATCCTCCAGATCCATCCTTTTGCCTAAGAATTTCATAAATCCATTGTTTTTTATAGCTGAGTAGTACTCCATTGTGTAAATGAACGACATTTTCTGTATCCATTCCTCTGTTGAGGGACATCTGGGTTCTTTCCAGCTTCTGGCTATTATAACTAAGGTTGCTATGAACATAGTGGAGAATGTGTCCTTATTACAAGTTGAAACATCTCTGGGTATATGACAAGGAGAGGTATTGCTGGATCTTCCGGTAGTACTATGTCCAATTTTCTGAGGAACTGTTGGGGGCTGTCTGCAGTCCCCCCATAGAACAGACTAGGTACCCCAGAAGGCAGATTGGGGTTGGGAGACTAGATGGGAGAGAAGTAAAACACTGAGTCAGTTCTCCGGTCAAAACATGTCTGTTCTTTACTGAAAAATCTCCCTTTATATTTATATTCAATTCCCTTGAGGGAAAACCCCCACCCCCAGTCAGTTCTGCACAGGTGCCTAGAATGTGGTTGACTGGTTGAGGCACAGGTAGCAGATTCTGGAGAAACACAGAGGTATTTAGCAGGACAAAGGAAGCCAGCCTAGCTGCAGAGCTATGCTGTAGGTGGCCTGCCTTCAGAGGCTGAACTCCCAGCCTGGAGCCAGCATGTGGGAAGGGAGATCACATCTCCTTACTTATATCATAAAATTAAGCAGGACTAAGGCACAAAACTTATTTATGCTCTATAGTCCTGCCTGGGAGTTATGGTGGTTGGCGGCCGGCTGTGTCTTAGGATCTTAGACCTTCCCGGACTATCAAGTTCTGTCTTTGAGAATATATGCAGCTGTTTATGAATATTTTTCACAAACATGGCTCTGTGGCATAATATTAATAAGCCATGGCCTCTTGGCATATATCACTGTTTTAGAATGGTATAGCTCCGAAATCTGGTTGCCCATCGTAGGCTAACGACCTTCATCTCACACCTAGTTCCCAAAATCAGGCCAAAGCCACAAATATATATTTTATGTGCACCGTTGTAATCCTGCCAGCTGTGCCTGCCTGCCTCCTGGAAGGGACCTGGGTGCTTGGAGCCTTGCTGCAGGGGAAGGCAGACCTGCCTGAAACACAAAAGCTGAACAAAAAGTTGAAACACAATAACTTCTCTTGGGAGAACTAGGAAGTCTTATTCGGTTGTAAATTAGCAAGGATCAAGCTTAGTGTGGGTGAGGTGACTTGGAGAATCAGCAGAAAGACTGTTTCTTATGTAAAATAGACCAAGCTCCAAGTTAACTCTCATGGCTGAAAAGGAATTTTAGCAATCTTAATAGAAAATCTCTCATATTGGAATAATTCCTAGACCAGTCCAAGATTGAGTTAGACTAACTGGTCACACTGAGGAAAAAGAAGAATCATTATAACTCCTTCTTATGACTCATTTTTTTAAAGTCAATTGTTAATGGTCTCTAATGTACTCTGTCCCGTAAGGTTAAAAAGCTTGAAGCAAGGCAGCTTATCTTGTCCAAGATTTGGGACAAGTTAAAAGTATATACCTGTTACCACAGCCAGGGCATTCAGCGAACTCACATGTCAGCCTGTTGCACGAATCCTTCTGGGAGTTTTCAGCTTCTGTAGCACTCTGTGAAGAGAATCTAACCACTCCCTCTTTTCCAGATTAGACAAAAGCAAGATTTTTGCCTTTGGTGGCCTTGGGGGAGCTAACTGCCCCTGTTTTTTGTTTGTTTGTTTGTTTTAAATTTAAAATTTTAAAGCCAATAATTTTTTGTCTTTGAGAATTATAAAAATTCCCAGTATAATGGGTAACATTAATTGTTGACAAAACATTTCAAATACTTGACTGTTAAAGCCAGTTCTAATATCTGTATAATTCTGATTAGGAATGTCAAGCACATAAAAATTTTTTTTAACATAGGCAATAACACTTTTAGTTGTTACTCCTGAAGAGTATAACTGGAATGCTTGAAAAGTTTTAAGTCACATGTGCATATTTTATTTATCTATAAATCAGAAATAAGAGTATCTAATTGCAGCAATTGATTAAGTCCTCAAGAATTTATACCATTATGTGGAAACAAGTGGAAACTGAGGACACTAAGAATAGATTTTTACAATTTGACATGTACATTCTGTAAGAATATTAAAACATTATCTTAAGCCATTAGTACTTTGATAATGTAAAGAATGAGATTATATGGCCAATTATGAGATTTCCTCTTAGGAATGCTTTCTTTGTGTCCCATAAGTTTGGGTATGTTGTGCCTTCATTTTAATTAAATTCTAAAGTCTTTCATTTCTTTCTTTCTTGACCAAGGTATCATTGAGTAGAGTGTTCTTCTGCTTCCATGTGAATATTGGCTTTCTATTATTTATGTTGTTATTGAAGATCAGTCCTAGTCCTTAGTTATCAGATAGGATGCATGGGATAATTTCAATATTTTTGTATCTGTTGAGGTTTGTTTTATGACCTATTATATGGTCAATTTTGTAGAAGGTGCCAGGATGTGCTGAGAAGAAGGGATATCCTTTTGTTTAGGATAAAATGTTCTGTAGATATCTGTTAAATCCATTTGTTTCATAACTGCTGATAGTTTCAATGTGTCTCTGTTTAATTTCTGTTTCCAATATCTGTCCATTGGTGATAGTGGGGTGTTGAAATCTCCCACTATTATTGTGTGAGGTGCAATGTGTGCTTTGAGCTTTACTATAGTTTCTTTAATGAATGTGGATGCCTTTGCATTTAGAGTATAGATATTCAGAATTGAGAATTCATCTTGGAAGATGTTACCTTTGATGAGTATGAAGTGCCCCTGCTTGTATTTTGATAACTTTGGGTTGGAAGTCAATTCTATTTGATTTTAGAATGACTACTCCAGCTTGTTTCTTTGGACCATTTGCTTGGAAAATTGTTTTCTAGCCTTTTACCCTGAAGTAGTGTATGTCTTTTTCCCTGAGGTGGGTTTCCTGTAAGCAGCAAAATTTTGGGTCCTGTTTATATATTCAGTCTGTTAGTATTGATAAAAATATCAGTGTGTTTGGGCGAATAACCAGGCAGCAGACCAGGCCGACGGGATTCCATGTGGAGAGGTTTATTGAGCGGGTGGGGGAGGGGGCAGAGAAGAGGAGAAAGAGACAGAGGGGGGAGAGAAGAGAGAGAAGAAGAAGAGGACAAAGAGAGCGAGGAGGGGGTGTCTTCCCAATTTATAGGGAGAATGACGTCACACCACTGAGGGTGGAGACTGAGCCAGGTGGGCTGTGGTATTGAAGGTGGTTGCCTTGGCAACGCGGGTAGAGGGTCACCTGGTTAAGTGGGGCTTGATGCTAACAGTTAGTCTATGTCTTTTTATTTGGGAATTGAGTACATTGATATTATGAGATATTAAATAAAAGTAATTGTTGCTTCCTATTATTTTTTTATTAGATATTTTCTTTATTTACATTTCAAATGCTATCCTGAAATTTCCCTACACCCTCACCCAACCCTGCTCCCCACTTCTTGGCCCTAGTATTCCCCTGTACTGGGGCACATAAAGATTGCAAGACCAATGGGCCTCTCTTCCCAATGATGGCTGACTAGGCCATCCTCTATGTAGCTAGAAACATGAGCTCTGGGGGTACTGGTTAGTTTATATTGTTGTTCCACCTATAGGTTTGCAGACCCTTTGAAACACAGGGTCCCCAATGGAGGAGCTAGAGAAAGTATCCCAGGAGCTTCCTGTTATTTTTGTTGTTAGGGTTGGGATTCTGTTCCTATGGCTGTCTTTTTTTTTTAGGTTTGTTGAAAGATTACTTTTTTGCTTTTTCTAGGGTGTAGTTTTCATCTTTGTGTTTGTGTTTTCTCATTATTTTCTCTGAAGGGCTGGATTCATGATAAGATATTGTGTGAATTTGGTTTTATCATGGAATACTTTGGTTTCTCCATCTATGGTAATTGAGAGTTTTGCTGGTTAAAGTAGCATGGGCTTGCATTTGTGTTCTCTTAGGGTCTGTATAACATCTGTCCAGGATCTTCTGGCTTTCATAGTTTCTGGTGAGAAGTCTGGTATAATTCTAATAGGTCTGCCTTTATATGTTACTTGACTTTTTTTCCTTACTGCTTTTAATATTCAGTCTTTATTTAGTATATTTGTGGTTCTACTTATTATGTGTCTGGGGGAATTTCTTTTCTCATCCAGTCTATTTTGAGTGCAGTAGGCTTCTTGTATGTTCATGGGCATCTCTTTCTTTAGGTAAGGGAAGTTTTCTTCTATAATTTTGTTGAAGATATTTACTGGCCCTTTAAGTTGAAAATCTTTATTCTCATCTATACATATTATCTGTATGTTCAGTCTTCTCATTGTATCCTGGCTTTCCTGGATGTTTTGAGTTAGGATCTTTTTGCATTTTGACTTTTCTTTGGTTGTTGTGTCCATGTTCTCTATGGAATATTCTGCACCTGAGATTCTCTCTTCCATCTCTTGTATTCTGTTGCTGATGCTTGCATCTATGGGTCCTGATTTCTTTCCTAGGGTTTCTATATCCAGAGTTTTCTACATTTGGGTTTTCTTCATTGTTTCTATTTCCATTTTTAGGTCTTAGATGGTTTTGTTCAACTCCATCACCTGTTTGCTTGTGTTTTCCTGTAATTCCTTGAGGGATTTTTGTGCTTCCTCTTTAATGGCTTCTACTTGTTTAGCAGTGTTCTCCTGTATTTCTTTAAGTGGGTTATTAATGCTCTTCTTATAATCCTCTACCAGCATCATGAGATATGATTTTAGATCCGAGTCTTGCTTTTAGGGTGTGTTGGGGTATCCAGGACTTGCCGTGGTGGGCTTACTGGGTCCTGATGTTGCCCAGTGGTCTTGGTTTCTGTTAGTTAGACTCTTTTTTTTTTTGCCTTTTGCTGTTTGGTAATCTCTGGTGTTAAATGTTCTAGCTGTCTCTTGCTGGAGCTTGTCCCTCCTGTGATTCTTTAACCTCTCTCAGCACTCCTGGGAGACCAACTCTTTCCTGAGTCCTAGTGGTCAGAATAGTCTCTGCAGGCAAGCTGTCCTCTTGCAAGGAAGGTGAACAGAAGTCTGGATCTCAGATCCCCTTCTGATTCCTGGGGTCAGTGTCCGTCCTGGTGGCCAATTCCTCTCTGGCAGGGAAGGTGTCCAGTGCTCTGGATCTCAGCTTTGTCTCCTTGCTGAGGATGAAGGTCGGAAGGGACCCTGTCCAAGAAGCTCTGTTGCTTCTGCCACCCACATGCTCTCCTGAATAGACTGGTCTCGGTGATCCAAGATTCTGGGTGTGCTAAGGCCTGCCTTTGCCCTTTGACCCTGTTGCTGCTATCACAAGACCCTCTGGGTTTTTTTGGAACTGATGTTGAGTTCCACTCACCAGTGATCTCAAAATCCCTGAAGTGCTAGGGTGCCTACAGAGAGGAGAGTCTTCTGGGGACCTTGGGGCCCTCAGCTGAGATGGCGCTGAAGTTGGTACAGGGGTGGCGCCAACCAGAATGAACTCCAGCCACTGGTCGGGCAGGTGTCCTTTGTCCCTGTTTCTGCTAGCACAAGAGCCTCTGAGTTTTTTTGGAACTGATGCTGCATTCTACTCACCAGTGGTCCAGGGTATGCTAGAGTGTCTATAACATGGAGAGTCCTCTGGGGCCCTCTACTGAGATCACACTGAAGATGGTGCAGGGGAGGAGGGTGAGCCCACCAGAATGAACCCCAGCTGCTGGTCAGGCAGGTGTCCTTTGACCCTGTTCCTGCTAGCACAAGACCCAATGTGTATTTTACTTACCTTTCTTAATGAGATTAATTTTCCTCCCTTGTGCCCTTGTTACGTAGGCTCTTTGGGTCTGTGGATTGTAGCATGATTTTCATGTACTTTATGGCTAATGTCCACTTCTAAGTGAGTATATCTCATGAGTGTCATTCTGGGTCTGGGTTACCTCACCCAGGATGACATGAGCTGCTTCTGATAAGGAAAAAAGTATTTCCAAGTATTAAAGGTAAGGACAATATATTAGATGCTGTGGAACTTTGTAGTTTAAGAATTGCACTAGTTCTAGTATCTGTTAATACTAGTATTAGCCATGCCTTCAAAGTTTCCAGTGTTCATAATTAAACACTGAGGAAGTATTTTCAAATTTCCACAATAAAAAAGTTTTATGATAATATTTATAAGGATAATAGTAATAGTCAGGTTATTCTCGGCACAGTGATATAGTGATATGAGAAGTAATCCATCATTTATTATATGAGACATATAAAACACCAGCATTTTAAGTCTTTAAACAAATTTCCTGAGCAAAAGATCCTAGGATTTCATCAACATCAACAAAACAATGGAGCATTTAGAACATAGTTCATATAAATAAATAAAAAAAAGCCTTAAAGTGTAACCACTGAATAGTGTTGGCTTGACCCTCAGACCCATATCTACAGCCTAGTGTTCTTTCTAAAAGTGCCCCTGAGACTGCTCCCCTTGGGTATCCTTGCCTGTTTGCTTAAAGTATTTGAGGCAGTGAATCTTTAAAAACTGCATTCAGTTAAAGATTCATGGGAGCCTAGGTGGTTCCCACATTACTGTTGTTTCATCTAAAGGTCACAGAAAATAAAGAGAGCCCACGTTAAAGGACACATGACAGTTTGGAAAAATTTGGATCTTGACAGAAGTAAGTATTATGAATACTATACATAAAAACACACACACACATACGTATATGTATAGTTCATCTGAAATTACACAAAAAAAGGAAGAGAATGTGGCTAGGAAGGAATATTGTAGGGACGATGAGAGGAATTACCAAGGAAAGAATGAAGCAAACAAAAGAAGTAGAGGATTTTGAGAACAAAATAAATTATAGCAGAGAAGTTATAGCAGCAAGCAAAGCTCTAACCATGGACTCACAAGCATGGAGTGGATGAAAATGCTCGTGTCCCATTAGTATCCTTTTCACATGTAGATCTCTCTATTCTCCTCTTCTGCTCCTTCCTCCATCCTGCTACCTTGTCCTAATACTGTTTTCTCCTTTTCTTGCAGACAAGTCTATGGATGACTGTTATATCACACGTTATACTATTCTCAACTTTTATCTTTCATTTCCTATAATACTGAAATTAGTCTCTCTCTCTCCTTCTCTCCATGTCCCCTTATCCCCATTATTCCTTTCTCCCATCACTTACCTCTCTGTGTCCCCTTTCCTACTTCTACTTTCTCCTGTCTTCTTCTGCCCCTCTTCCTTACTCTTCCTCTCTTCCTCTTAATCTCTCCTCTTCTCTTTTACTTTTCTTCTCTGCTACCCTCTCTCAGTATCTCTCTGTATCTCTGTCTCTGTCTCTCTCACACACACACACCCAGCACACATAACAAAACACACACACAGCACACACAACACAACACACACACAGCACACACAACACAACACACACACACACACACACACAGTGGGGGGAGACAGGGACACACAGAGAGAAATTTATATACTCACATTTAAAATAAACACATTTTATCTTAGTTACTGACACATCTTTTATTTAAACCATATTTTTAAAAGTCTGCAATTTTAATTTTTTAATGGGAAGTTCTCTGGTATATATCTTTTATAAAGCTACCCCAACTGCATCTTGATTGTAAGATTTTTTTTTAAGGGAAGCATTGACATTTAACTCTTTAGACTTAAATAAAAGGCCAACACCATGAGAATTTGTTACTAGTGTTAATGGTCAGCAAGAATTTTCTATGATTTTCTGCTACTTTAAATAAGCTTACCTTAGAGAAAATTGTAAAACATCAAAACCTAATCTCCATGATTTGGATAATACAAATAGTGAAATAGAAAGTTTTATATACTTTATATTTACCACCTATAATGGTCTAAACATAGTATTCAATAGCTTTTATAATTTTTCCTATTTTACTTTCATTCTAACTTCATGAGTCCTTAGTCATTGTATTTCTGCCTGTTTTCTAAATAGACATAAAACAGTGTAAAACTGCTTTGAAAGAACATGTGATTCGTATCTCAGCAGCATTTGCATATTTCTGAAGCTCATGGTTATATAAAAGGGATTTTAGCCTTGGCTATCAACCTAATTTTCCATATGATTGCTGTATAATTTTTGAATATCTTCTTATTAAAAATATCTGAGAGAAAGATATATCAGAAATTGAATTTATGTGTGGGGTTTTCTAATATCAAATTTTATAAAGGATAAAATTAGTATACCAAAGATTTTATTATATTTATAGCTTTGATAAAGGGAGCACAGAGAAGTGAGCAATGGGAGAAAGGAATAATGGGGAGAAGGAGACATGGAGAGAAGGAGAGAGAGAGACTAATTTCAGTATTATAGGAAATGAAAGATAAAAGTTGCGAATAGTATAATGTGTGATATAACAGTCATCCATAGACTTGTCTGCAAGAAAAGGAGAAAACAGTATTAGGACAAGGTAGCAGGATGGAGGAAGGAGCAGAAGAGGAGAATAGAGAGATCTACATGTGAAAAGGATACTAATGGGACACGAGCATTTTCATCCACTCCATGCTTGTGAGTCCATGGTTAGAGCTTTGCTTGCTGCTATAACTTCTCTGCCATAATTTATTTTGTTCTCAAAATCCTCTACCTCTTTTGATTGCTTCATTCTTTCCTTGGTAATTCCTCTCATCTTCCCTACAATATTCCTTCCTAGCCACATTTCTTCCTTTTTTTTTAATGTGTAATTTCAGATGAACTAAGTTTCAGCTGTGCATGTGGATTCACCTACAATTCATGGAAAATCATAAAAACATCACAGAGTTCATTTTTACAGGTCTTTGGGAGAATAGACAAATAGAGCTGTTGTTCTTTCTCTTGTTCCTGCTTTGCTACATGGCTGTCTTAATGGGGAACTCTGTCATCCTTCTTACCATCACCTACAGCCACCTAATTGAACAACCAATGTATTATTTTCTCTGCCATCTTTCCCTCATGGACCTCTGCTACCCCTCCACTGTGATTCCCAGACTCATCAGGGACTTGGCCACAACAAGAAAAAACATTTCTTATAATGAGTGCATGACCCAGCTCTTCACTGCCCACTTGCTGGCAGGTGTGGAAATCTTCATCCTGGTGTCCATGGCCTTGGACCGCTATGTTGCCATTGTCAAACCCCTGCACTACATGGTTATCATGAGCAGGAAGAGATGTGACATGTTGATTGTCACGGCCTGGATACTGGGGTTCTGGCACTCCATTGCTTTACTACTGATGGTGCTCAGTCTGCCGTTCTGTGGTCCCAACCACATAAATCACTACTTCTGTGACATCAAGCCTCTTTTGAAGCTGGTCTGTAAAGATGTTCGTGTTGTTAGTATCTTAGCAATTGTTAACTCTGGGATGGTGCTTTTGGCCATTTTTACTGTACTACTTGCCTCTTACATACTTATATTGTATTTTCTGAGGACAAGATCATCTGCAGGGCAGCGTAAAGCACTCTCAACCTGTAGCTCACACATAATGGTGGTAGTTTTATTTTTTGGGCCCTGTATTTATACCTATGTTTTACCTGCAGGAAGTGAGAACAAAGATAAGGAAATTTCTGTGTTTTACACTGTGATTGCCCCCATCTTAAATCCCCTCATCTACACCTTGAGAAACAGTGAGATGAAAAGTGCCATGTACAAGGTGTGGTCTCGGCTGTTACATTCGGAGTTGAAATAAGTGAAACAATCTTGTAATTCTGTTCTGATGTTCCTAGGTCAGCTACTGTGTAACAGGTCACAGAAACTACAAACAATTTAGGGGAAAGTTATGAGTCAAAGGAACAACTAAATCCTCTATCCAATCTATATATCACAAGTTCATCCAGGGGTGATTAGGTGATGTAAAGGCCTCAAGAAATGCTTTCATTTGGTAGAGTACATGCTTTAGATGGGGAAACTTTAGGTTCCTTTCCCAACCAGCCCAACACACACAGAGATGGAGACACACACACATACACACACACACACACATGTGCACACACATGCACAAGCATGCATACCCACACATATATACAATCACACTAAAAATGAAGTATAGCTTCACCATGTCAGTCCTCTTTCTCAAAAAAATACATGAAACCCTGTTACTACTAGGAATGTAGTTCCATTTTCTCACTTGTTGTTTTTTACATTTATTATTATTTAATGATTCCTTTTGCTATATATTCATTACCATGATGCTGGATTACATAAGGTCATCTTCATATGTCCATGTAACATACTTAGAGCACATAAATCTCCCATATTTCACTCCTTTCTTCTTGGTATACCTCACAGAGAAGATATAGATCTGTATCCTCAGAACTAACTTCGGTTGAAGAGGTATGATATTATTATTATAGGCTTTTGAATGTGGTAAATTCAGGGGGACATTTTGCCTTTTAAAATCTTCCCACCTATGCTCTAGTAGTTTTCAATAGTCCTATGAATATATTTTTGGTACATGTAAAGTGATATAATATTTCACAACTAGAAGATGACTCTGTTAACACACAAAAGTCTTAAGAGTGTTTTTATTGAGACACTTTCATGATATATGCTTCTATCTCTTATTTTCTGCCTTCCTGTGATAGCCTTTGTATGGTTGTAAAACAAAGTCCTTCCCAGATCCAGTGCAGTTTTCCTTTATTTCATATGCCCAGCTTATTCTGGTTACTATAGTTGAAAGTCTGTGCCTTATATATACTACCACCTTTGCTCTTAGTTTCTCAAGAAAGATTCTGGAGACCCATCAGCAAGCCAAAAACAAATAAACAAACAAACAAGCAAAAAACAAACAAAGAAACAACCTAAATTCCTTCAATTTCCAATGCTACTAGCCTCAAGATATTTACTATTTTTCTAGTAATCCTGCATTTGAGATCAATTCTTCTTTAAAAAAAAAACAAAACAAAACTGGCTTTTCTTAGATTGAGTCATGTTTAAGTATAATAGGCATGTCACATAAAAATGCATAGTTTTTGATGCCTTATTTTTCTTAGAAATGACTCATAAAAATGGGCCTCTTTTGGACTGTGCTAGGTCATCTGCATGTATGTTATGGGTGTTAGCATAATGTTTTGTGTGACTCCTAATAGCGGGAGTTGGGGAGTCTCTGATTCTTCCACTTAGTCTTGGAAGCTACTGGCTTGCTTTACCCAGGCTTGATATGAGGATTTTTGTCTATTCTTAGTGCACTTTGTTATGCCAGGTTTCATAGTCTGCTATTTTCTGGAAGACAATGGAGAAGTGGAAGAGAAGATAACTGGAGGGAGGGGAAACTGCAATCCGGACATATTGAAAATATGAAATAAATAATAAAAAAAATTAAGAGCTAAATAAACACACCAAATAATACCCAAATGCATTTTGATTTTACATGTTGATATTCAGTAATATTTACTTAGGATTTTTAAGTATATTCAACACGCAGTATATCACTTAGTTACAACCTCAACTTTTTGTCTTTTATATCATCATATTTACTGTCCTTCAAATTATAGAGTACCTCTCTTGTCAATTAAAGTCATATATTATTAGAAGTAATTTTTAGAAAAACGAAAACAATCAGCAATTATCTCCAGTTACCTCAAAGAGAGAATGAAAGTCAGCCTTTGCATGTTTCCCTGTTAACCTTTCTGCACGAGAGAGATATTGTTTCTCTACTTAGATGTTTCTCTCATGTGTTATATAGCGTTGTCACTATGTACTCTATCTCTGCTCACTGTTTTAATGCCTTACCTCTACTTATGTCAGAATTCCTGAACTTATTCTGCACATAATTCCCTCACTGAGGTATTCCTCTCTTAGAATCATGTGGAAATTGGGAATGGAGAGAATTCTAAAGTCAACATAATTCCTCATTTATTTGAATCAATCCTTCAAGCATGCAAGCATTTAAAGTCTAGAATAATAAGGAGCAATATATTGCCCCTTCCATAGTGACTCTATTTGTAATTAGCCAGAAGTTGGAAACAACTTAGATGTCCCACGACAGAAGAATGGATACAGAAAATGTGGTTCATTTACACAATGGAATACTACTCAGCAATTAACAATCCTGAGTTTTGCAGGTAAATGCATGAAACTAGAAAAGATCATCCTAAGTGAGGTGACTCAGACCCAAAAGGACAGGCTGAAGGGTTCTAAATTAAATATGCATAGGGTTAAACCCTTGTTGGTCAAGAAGGGAGTAAAATACAATAGAGGCTATTGTTTGTGTGCTAGATATTTTTGTCTGAAGATGCCATATATTTTTTGAAGCAATTAAACATTTTTAAGTGAATATTTTCTTTATTTACATTTCAACTGTTTTTTCCCTTTTCGGGTATCCCCTTTGGAAACTCCCTATCCCATCCTCCCTACCCTGCCTTTATGAGTGTGCTCCCCCATCCATCCACTCCTGTCTGCCCGCCTTGGCATTCCCCTACACTGGGGCATCGAGCACCTCAGGCTCAAGAGCCTTTCCTCCCATTGATGTCTTACAAGGGTATCCTCTACCACATATGTGGCCAGCATCATGGGTCCCTCCATGTGTATTCTTTGGTGGGTGGTCCAGTCCCCAGGAGCCCCAGGGAAGGAGGTGTCTCAGACTCCATATATTTTTATATATCATCACATGAAATGTGACATTCTCCATTGTTTCAATAATATCATGACTTTTATGGATGAAGCATAGTATATTCTAATTGGAGTTTAGACCTACTCCATAGCAGAGAATATGAGCATAGCACTGTGAGTTAGGACCAAAATATATAAATAATAAACTTGTGTGGAGTTGTCATAGGTTATGGCTAAGAGCCAACTTCTATTGTTTTGTTAAATACATGTGATAAGTATGTCAAACATCTTCTAAACTTTTGTGTTTACATTAATTAATTAAAAAATGTCTTTATATAATGGGTGGCAGTTACAACAGGGAATCAGTTCTAACTACCTCAGATCCCTCACCTTATTTTTATAAAGATAACACCCAATTATGAGGATCAGCAAAATTGATAAGGAATACTTTCTCCCATGCAAAATGCAATGTTTTTTCCTGAGATGAAAAAGCAAAATATTTCATCCCAGAGACCTATACAAGTCCATATACATACAGATGTAAGCTCATCATCATGCTAAGGATAGTCTGTTAAAACAGCCTGCATCCTTCTTAGGCTTAAAGTTCAAGCTATAGTAAAAACAAACTAGGTTTAATCCTGGTTATTATTGAGTCTCCTCAAGGACTGGGCTAAGCCCCAACTCTAATCCTAATTACAGATGTTTCAGTACTCCCTGTTCCAGGAATAGGTAATCACGGCTTTGTTTCAAAAGCTTATTGTAATCACTTGTTGTTATGACCACCTGCTGTTATGACTACCTTGTTATGACAAACTTGAAACCATGTCTTTGTTTCACAAGAGGTTATTACCAACTTGTTAAGTTATGCTTTTGTAAAACTATTTATTTGCCTGCCCAATTCCCCATTTGAAAAACAACAACAACAACAACAACAACAACAACAACAACAACAACTTCTCCCTCTGAGCTATAAAAACATTATCTTCCCTACATCCAATGCCATTTTTTGAACACACCCTTTAAGGGGACACAGCCCATGTAAAAGAATAAATAAGTGTGTTTTAATTAATTTGTCCCTGGACTTTTGGGTTAGTGGTCTTTCTCCTCATAACTTTGGAATTAATATATTGTCCTTATTTATAGAGTTAGTTATATCTAACTCTATAGGCACAAACCATCATTTTAATGTCCATTTCTCTAATTGTAAATTCTACCTAATTTTATTCAGAAACTAGTCAACAAGCATGCAGAAACATGGGTAGCTTCCACATTCCTTCTAATATTAAACATTATTACTATTGCCAAGAACTGAACATCACTATATATTATGGTTCATTGTCATAGCTACAGACCAAACATACTTCAGGTTATTATAGTAACTTTTGTCTTAATGACTGGTGATCTATTGGTCACTAACACATGGCAATAGAGTAGTTGTACTTCAACAGAAAGCAATATAATCTTTATAGTTTCAATCTCTCTTACATAAAATGTCATTTTGTACTTCATGAACTAGTAATATGGGCAAAAAGATAAGTGTATATAAATGTCAGTGAGAAATTATTACATGAATGCTTTATAAATTTTCATTGTAGATGAATTTTAATCCACTACCATGGCTGTTTTGGCAAAGGATCACAACCAAAAACCTTCTAGGTCTATGTAATTTAGCTGGAATGGAGACATGCTCTAGGCTACAGTATGACATGGCTAGACTACTGTGGGGCAGTGGGTTGCGCAAAGACGGCTTGTTCTCCAGTCAAGCATAGGTCTTGAACCCTAGGGGACACAATTTCCACCTGCATGGGACTGAAGATGTTTGATCATGTCTCCTGGACCCCTGGGTCCTGTCGAAGTTACCGCCTCCCCAGCCCCCCCCCCAAAAAAAAAGAGGTGTGTAGCTATCAGTCACATAGGAGCAGCACCAAACCTTCCCACATGCAAATAAGGTTCCCCCAACTCTCAGTACCTGCTGTCAAACCCTGAATCATCACCAAAACTGTATATAAATCCTATCCAGGGAATTAAAGGTGTTTGAGAACTATTCCTTTGTCTGAGTTTTTTGTTCCAAGAGCTGTAACACTTGGGAAGAGATCTCTTCCGAAGTGCCACCTGAGGTTCCCCTGTACTCCTCACTGGATAGTTGGCTTCTCCTCAGCCCAGCCTGACCCAACTCAGTGCAGAGCAGTTCAGAGTTACCGAGTGACCTGGAAGGCATGGCAGAGACTTCTTCTCCCTGTCTGTACTCGCTTCCCTTCACTGGAACCCTTGCACTAGGTCTGACCAGAGATCTCCATGGAAAGCATTTGGTAACCAGGCCCACAGACTACAGATATGCCTTTAGTACATACTTTTTATCGCTTACATTGATATAAAGTTGTTTTGTAGAAGGAAGAATCCATCTTTGAAAACAATGCCTGAGTTGCAAAGTAATGAGTCAGGAAAGATTTAACTGCATGAGTCAGAGATGGTATATGCCATACTCTCACAAGAATAGCACAGGAAGGAGAGGCTACCTAAGATTAGTGTAGGGAGAAAGATAGTATGGCTGTTTTACCCAAACCATTTGAAAAAAAAATAAGTGGCAGAAAGAACAAGCTAGACACAGGTGAAGACAGAATGTTCCAGAGAATGAGAAGGAGCCATATTATCAAAGTTAGTATGTGGCCAAACTTAGCAATTCAATGAGATGTTGAGAGAAGCCAGATTGAATCAGTCAGCTTGATAGATTAGATTGCACAAAGGTTAGACATTTTCGGTCTTCTTTCTAGGAATAGTTACAACACAGAATGCTCTAGACTCTGTCCTAGCTATGTATTTGCACAGCCTGTATATGACTCTCATCTCATCTTAACATCTGAGAAAATAAAGTGACATTTAATAGGATGTTATTTTAAAAAGGGGATATTTTTCATATTTTTACTGAAATTGCTAGTTAGTTAGTTTTAATGTTTTTTTCACTGAATTTGCTAGATACCTAGAAAAAAATAAGTGGATTTGAAAGTTGAAGCTGGACACCTACTTAGCCTTGACTTGTGGTTAAGCATAGAATTGTGGTTAATTCTATGTGTCCTTGTTAACAGTTTAATTTGGAAGAAAGAGAAACAAACATCGTTCCTCTGATTTTGAAATATCATGGTTAATCACATGTAATTTGAGATATCATGGTTAATCAGCAGAAATCACTTTTACAAATGGATCATTAAGTTGATCATACCCTTTCACAAGGACTGCATAGGTCAGTTGAGTCTGAATACCTCCTAGGAGAAAGAGAAAATACTATTTTTTATAACCTTCACACATAGGCTTGATTTCATAGGTAGAAAATCAACATAATGCACATGAAAACATTTTTAAAATTGGAGAGACTGCGTGTCTTCTGAATGTGATAGGCATTTGTATACTGCAAAAGCCCTTCTTACTAATACAGTTGCTTAGAAACCATCACTGTTAAATTGGCATCTTTTATGCCTTCCACCTCAGAAGCATATTTTTTCTTTCCAATTCCTTTTTCTAGACAATCTTAAAATGTGTGTCTTGATACTCTAGGCATTCTCTCTAAACACACTGCTTTGCCCATTTTTCTGTTTACATAACTAATTACTGAGTCTATTCACTTTCTTGATTGATAACTTAGAATGACTAATTTTCTCCACTTATCCTACATGACGTTAGGGACATCTGTAGGTAGCCTACTCAATTTTTTTCCTCTCCTAAGTTCTGACTCAATCCACCTCAAGTTTCCTAATCTTTTTGCTCTTTTATCTATAATACTGAATAATTTTGAAAAAGGAAGTGATTGTTCTCAGTGACATGTTATTAAAACAAATGGAAAGATTATTTTCTACTTTCAAATTTAGAGCTCTGTATTCATATTAATTCTAAAAGAAATTAAACAATTTTGAGATCTTGAAAGGTATCTTCTATAGGCTGCATAACAGACTTTTCTGGTTTCATCATTCAGATCTTCTCTCTCAATTATTGTTTATAAATACATTGTTAGTTCACTGTAGGTAATACAATATTTTCCTCCCTCCTGTGCTCTATTCCACAGCTTTGGCAGACCAAATATTAATAGAATCAGAGATTCCTGATCCAAATTCTTTTATCCTAATTATATGTTATCTCTTCTTTCTTGCTTGCTAGTGTCAGCTTCACTATCCATTCCCCACACTCCTTTTTCTTTCTTTCTTTCTTTCTTTTTTTTTTCTCTTCTGGCAACTTTGTTAAAACTGACAACACCTCTGTAACCTAACTGTATTTTGTTACTGAAAAGGATGATTCATTTAATATTGCAATATTGTTATAATTGTCTAATCAGACAGTGCAAATTTAATGCATTATAGCCCCTGAAGAGTTTCTGATTAGCTGAAGAAGGGAAACTTTGGGTGACAAAGCTTCCCACAATGTCAATGTAACGTCCCATTTTGTGCTAGCCTATTCCATCTAGAGGGCAGAAATAATATTTGTCTTTCAATGTCCCTTGGAAAGCTGATACCAAAAGGTATTGGGCTAATGAAACTTATATAACTAGTCCTATTACAGGTGAGAAATATTATTTCTGCATTTGTGAATTCAGACATACAATATTACAGATTTGGTAAATATGTATATTTTACTATGTTTCTATATATTGTATGAAAATATTATTAGAATACTCTACTAGCCCCGGGAGGACATGCATTAAATTAAATAACCCAGCATACTTTTAAAGTATTATTTAAAAGATGTACTCTTATGATAAATATAATTGTTATTGTATATATTTATTATAATATATAATTGTTATATATTTATTATAAAATAAAATGTTATTTTAAAGATGTACTCTTGTGATAAATATAAAATACTATCTTTGTAAAGAAGCAATTGTCTAAAATCAGTGAATTTTTTTATAAGAAATTAGTATGTAGTGTCAGAACATACTTCTAATGCTTTGAGTAAAATGTTTTTTACTTAGTAACACTTGGTAAAATTGATGATAGTTTATATAGAAATATTAAAAAATGATTGGCCTTTTTCCTTTAAAGAGTTAATGATAGTATGTTGTGGAAGAAAATTCTATTGCAGAATTTGTTTCTATCAATGAAGTTATCAATAAATTTATTAGTATATACAATATATGCTGATAAAATGAAATAAGTATGTAAAAAGGCATCAATAGTATATGGGAAGGAAAGGGTGAATCTGATATACTATTATTTGTTATCATGTCATAAGGTATTAAACTATGAAAATATTCCCCATATACTTTCATGTAAAGTGGTAAAATGAGATTAGGCTGAGCAAAAACTATCTATGTACACCCAAAATTTAAAATACATTATACCTAACTAAAATTTAGAGGAATAATGATCTTCACAAAATTTCTCAGAAGTATCTGCTTTGTGATGAGCAAGTTCAGTACTAGTGGAATAGTGTATATTAGAGAATAGGATGATTATTTTCCTTATGTTTGTGAAATGAAATTCCAAAGCTTTCACATTTGGTGGGCATGCACCCAAAATGTACTTTAAGAACTTGATTAACTTCTTCCCAGATAAAGTTCAGACCAACTATGTTACTGGTGATGCTTAAAGTATATGTAATGAAGTAGAAGGGAAAATAACATGTATGGGAGTGCTGCTAATGTCTCACTTATCTGCTACTTCCTTACAGAAATTAGGTATCATCTTATCAACCTTAAGCCCCGAGAAAGAATGACTACATTGTAATTTTTTCACAATTGTGGAAACTATTTAAGAAAATAGACCTTACATGTATTGAAGAGTGTAAGTTTCTGTTTCTCTGCCCAGGTTATTTCCCAGTGTTTCTTTGGTTGATATGATATGAATCATGAAATTAAGTCATAGATTGAGAGAATTGAAGATGATTTATTATGTAATGTTTTAATTTAAGCTTTTACAGGGTAAAGGAATTGGGACAGCTGGTTATAATTCATGGTAAGCTATGAATAGAAGTCAAGTTTAGTGTATGAGTTTCTGAAAGACACAAATCTCATATCATTAAGTTCAGCACTGGTGATTCCTTAAGATTGCCTGCTGGAGAGGCAGATTCTTTCTAGCAGGGGCGCTTTAAATCAATGTAGAGCCATGGAAGGAAACACCAGATACTCATTTTCAACATCCTCTATTCTCTGCCTTTTCATGTTTACTATTATTCAGATCTCCTCTATCACCTACCACACCTACATAGCATGAAGTCACTATTATTTTTGACCAACATAACCAATGGAAATTTTATCCATCTTGTTTGAAAAGTTGGGGTAAGTACAGTTGATTTTTCAAGATATATTGCATTTTGGTGCTATTTGTCTTAAGGACATTGAGGTATATTGTAATGTCTGAAGAAAACCTGATGGATTGTACTAATTATTACTTTTGGAGAGCTATGGGGACAGCAATGGTTCACATACAAAGAAAAAAAGAAGTATTAAAAAATAAAAACCAAACCAAAACAATACAAACAATAAAAAAAATCCCAAACCAAATTAACAAAAAATTCGTAGTACAGTTCAGGGAGAATACAACTTATTTTATATTCTTTTTGCATGTCTCAAGAATCAAGAATTCAAATCTCAGTTTGTATTGTCAAGGTGTTCATTCTTGTGGATGTCAACATCTCATGTTATATGATGTTGTAGAGAGCATGGGGGTCTTTCATTCTGAATAATTTAGAAAACTTAAGATATTTTGATATATTTCAATTTTCCTATTGCTTCAGTTTGGAATTTTGTCTTAGCTTTCTAAATTATGAATATAATTGCCATATACTGCCCATGATATATAAAAATTTACAACAAAATAATTATGGAAATAAATCTATAATCTGAATGACATTAGCAGTAATAGATAAGGATCATTTCATTCAAAATGCAATATAAAAATTGCACTTGAAACAGTCAAGAAACATCCATATCTCAACAGAAACTGCTTTTATGTTAGAGAGCAATAAAGACTGGAGATGGTAGATTTTCAACTGTCTCTGTACAGAAATTTTCTTGACTGATGCTTGAAGATAAAAGTCACATGAATAGTAAAAGATTCAAAAAGTAAGACAACATTGATTAAACTAGTCATTAAATAAATACTACATTTAGACTCACAATTACTTTTAATTTAATTTTATGATTTGTTATTTATTTTAAATAAGTTGCATTCACTTAATGAAATATTAAAATCTTTGTAAACATTCACAGTATATAGATTAATGGTAAAAGTTACCAGAGGTAATATAATCAATGAAATTATTAAAATTATGTAGCATTTGACAAAAAATTATCCTATCTCTCTCTCTCTCTCTCTCTCTCTATATATATATATATATATATATATATATATATACATATATCATACAAATGTATACTTATAGATAATATAAAATACCTTACTATTTGAGTGCAATTTCAGTGAGTATGAATAACCTAAGGTATGAGGTTCAGAAATAGAAGAAAACTAGATGTTGAGATATTTGGTAGTTACTAACAAGGAACATTCTTTTCTGTTTATAATAACATTTAGAAAATACCACAAAGATTGGTTGTAAACACTACCAGATTTTGTGTAGGTTACTGGCATTTCTTGTTCTTCTCTCAAGAAACAATACCTAAAAATAAGTATAGTATCAATTGTAAATGTTGGTAATAAATATGTAACATAAATGGAAAATAGGAATTTTATAAAATATGAGGGCTAGGTAATTTCACCTTATCACTGCAAAGCATAATAAGATTATTCTCAATAATAGAGAGAAAATATTACATAATTATTGCCACCAGAATTTTTTTTTTACTGTGGGACAATGTGAATAATACAGGAAAGTATACATTACATCTTAAATTAATTGAACTGCAAAACTAATCAGAATCATATTGACTTCAGCAATTTTGTGATGGAGAGTTCTGTGGAGAAGTTGTCAATTTTATCGGGTTTCTTGAAACTGCAGACAGAGTGTGGGAACAACAGTTTAATAATCAATAGGTGGAATTTTTTCTCCTTTTTTATTAGATATTTTCTTCATTTACATTTCAAATGCTATCCTCAAAGCCCCCTATAGCCTCCCCCAACCCTGCTCCCTAATCTTTGCTTAAAATAATCCACCATACCATGCAGTAAAACTAGTTCCTATATCTTTTGCAGATGACACATTTCATTTGGTTTCCTTCTCATTCATGAACCATGCAGCTGAATATCAATGTCACAGAGGTCATTCTTCTTGGCTTGACACAGGACCCCAGTAGGAAGAACATAGTGTTTGCCATTTTCCTGCTCTTTTACATGGGGACATTACTGGGTAATTTGCTTATCATTGTTACCGTCAAGACAAGCCAGGCCCTTGGGAGTCCCATGTACTTCTTCCTGTTCTACTTATCCTTGTCTGACACCTGCTTCTCTACAACTGTAGCTCCTAGAACAATTGTGGATTCCTTGCAGAAGGAGGCCTCTATCTCTTTCACTGAGTGCATAATCCAAATCTTTACATTTCATTTCTTTGGCTGTCTGGAGATCTTTATCCTTATCCTCATGGCTGTTGACCGATATGTGGCCATCTGTAAGCCCCTGCACTACATGACCATCATGAGCCACCGGGTCTGTGGGATGTTGGTGGCCATAGCCTGGGTGGGATCCTGCGTGCATTCTTTAGTTCAGATATTTCTGGCCTTGAGTTTACCCTTCTGTGGTCCCAATGTGATTGATCACTTTTTCTGTGACTTGCAGCCACTATTGAAACTTGCCTGTTCAGACACATATTTGATCAACCTGCTTCTGGTGTCCAACAGTGGGGCTATTTGTACAGTGAGTTTCCTTGTGCTAATGTTCTCCTATGTCATTATTCTTCATTCCCTAAGAAACCACAGTGCTGAAGGGAGGAGGAAAGCACTATCTACCTGCATATCCCACATTATTGTGGTCATCCTTTTCTTTGGACCTTGCATCTTTATATACACACGCCCTGCAACAACATTTCCTATGGACAAGATGATATCTATATTTTATTCAATTGGAACACCTCTGCTCAATCCTCTGATTTACACACTGAGGAATGCAGAGGTGAAAAATGCCATGAAGAAGTTGTGGAGAAAGAAAGTGTCAGATGATAAAAACTAAATGAGGCCTCCAATATTTTTTCATATTTAGCATTAAATTAGATATCAATAAAATGATATTTTTATTAGGTTAATATATCAGTTTCTTAGGGAATGGGGACTATAAGTTCATACAATAAAGAGACAATGTAAAACATACTTTGGTTGAGTTGATTTTATGTAGTAGGATTAAGTATGAAATACAAATAAGTATGACGTCCCTTGGTCTTTATTCATATTTAATACTGTGTTTCTGACTCTCTATCCTTTCTGTCCTAACTCTACTTTTGGTTGTGATTGTCTGACCTTCTTCCTGTTGACGTCTGAAGTTTCTTCCAGATAACTGTTTATCGTTATAATCACATCTTGTATTCAAAGCCTGATCAGGTTTACCTCTCCCAGTTACTTATGCTTTTAATTGATTATTTATTTTTGTCATTTATTTATCTATTCATTTATTTAAATTTTATTTATTATTATTTTTTGTTGTTTTTTTGAGACAGGGTTTCTCTGTGTAGCCCTGGCTGTCCTGGAACTCATTCTGTAGACCAGGCTGGCCTTGAACTCAAAAATCTGCCTGCCTCTGCCTCCTGAGTGCTGGGATTAAGGCATGCGCCACCACTCCTGGCTTTTTGTCATTTTAATATAAGCTCATCATTCTTCTTTCCCCTTCCTCTGTCAAAACTCTCCTATCTATACCTTACTGCTGTCTAATTAGACCTAAAAAGAGGTCTAATTCATGACCTCATTTTTTTTACTAAATGTTACTCCATTAATGTATGTATATACATGTACATACATATTTCAAGTAATTATTTTTTATAAAAACATTTTGATCATCTCATAAATTTGTGCTAATTTTTGAACTCAGCAGATTGTAACAGATTATAATAATTGTAGCAAGTACTAGCAAAGATGAAATGCTTACAATTGAAGGAATATCTCTTATATTTGGAGATTGACTAAGAACTTTTACCTTGTGCTTATTAAAATAGAATACTAGAATGCAAGCAGGATTCAGAAAGAACAACTTACTTGAAAATCTCTTATGCTCTGTTCTCAATATTGGAGCTGTATTCACAATGGCCATTAATTCTCTTCTTTTGAATTGATCTCCTCTAATTTAACTATTAAGATTTACCTTAGAATCAAAAGAACAATCACATCAAAGTAAGGCATTTGGATATATTCGAAGAGTAAACAAAAGCAGAATGAATCAAATCTGTATTTCAGATTTTGAAACAGAATTGTTTTATTCCAGACATAAATTATTTTAGTGAATTTTGAATTAAATTCTGAAAAAAGTAGTATTAGCAAAGAAGAGGCAGACCTTTTTATATTAGAAGACTGTTAATTTCATCATTATCATTTATATTCTAGTATTGAAGAATAATGCTAAAAAGATTTAAAAATTTGAATAATTTTAATATTTCCTTGTATATTTTATTTCATAGAAAATATTAAACACAGGCATTTTTAACCTTAAGACCTTTTATTACTTTCAAAAACTAGTAAATTAAATAACAAAATTTATATCAATTTTGCTGTATGAGAGACCACACAATTTCTTCATTTTCTTTTTTCTATTACTTGAACTTTTGTTTTTCTAGTGTACCTGAAATTAAACATAGGTTGTCACTCCTGCTGGTCATGGGCTCTACCACTTTCAACCTTAGGTTTACTTTAGCCCAAAATAATAATCATATTTGTGTGTTTGTGTTTGTGTGTTTAGAAATCTATAAAATCTACAATGAACTATAATGACAAGTGTATTATATATCTCTGCTTTTTACATTCTTTGAGTTTTAGTCTCAATCTTGACCATGTCGTCCTCATGCGATACCTAGAGATTGACTCTTTTGTTGTAGCATTTTTAGTTTTAAAATCTTGTTGACAGAATCATACTTGGTCCAGTTTCTTTTATATAACAAGGAAGATAATGCACATTGAATGTATATCCATAGTTATTTATTTTTACTTTATTATTTGAGCATTATGATTATCTGTGCAGTATGTATGTGCCTGGTATCCACACAGACATCAGATGAGAAAAATGGGTACCTGATATTGGAGTTGTAAATGGGTTTGAACTCCAGTGTGGATACTTAGAATTATATCTGGGTCTTTTGTAAAACCAACATGAGCTTTTATCCACAGAGTCATCTCTTCAGTCCAATATGTACCTTCTTTGTCTCACATTACTTAGGGACAAATGGTGAACTTAGCTCCCCCATGTTTGCTGTCATACATCTCCCATAGACTGTGACCCTACACGAAATCATTTCCAGTATTTTATAGTAAAAAATGCAATTAAGACTGAATGTGCAACTTCAGTAAGTATATTGGTTGAAGTAAACACTTTAACAAGGGAGAGGATAGAAATCTGAGTAGGGAAATGATGACTTTGACCTGATAAACTATTTCATATCCCTTGGACTGTCAAAACTAGATTTCTCTTCTTTGAAAGAGAAATATGTTTTTCACATCTATACAATGCAGTTGACTCTGCAAAGTGGCTGTCATTCTTTAGTGTTTACTTTCTACATAGGCATATTACTATCCCACTTATTGCTTCCAACAGCAATGTATTCCTGTGTAGTAAAGTACAGACTTACCTTACGTAAGCATAAGCCATAGCATGAAACCTTAGGAGAGATAACTAATAAGTACAGGAAGGAATTTGATAGAACTTCAGTATCAGAGTAAGTTATGAAAGTTTTTAGAGAGGTTGTCAGAATACAAGGCTAGAGAACAGAAATTGATACAACACCCAGACAGGACTTTAGAATGGAAATGACCATGTTTCCCTTGATTGCCCCTAGAAAACAATGGGACGAGTCCTTATTCCTCTATCTCAGCCTGTGACTTTATTTATAAATAGAGATATTCAAGCTAATGTAGTCCATTGTGTGAAATTAAGACATAGGCACACTCAGAGGAATGTTGTGTGCAAATGACAACTGATTGAAGTGATGTGTTTACAAATGAAAGAACATACACATTGGCCAAAAAACTCTCAGAATCTAGAATATACGTGCCACAGATTCTCTTCAGAGTTCTCAGCATGAACCTATCCCACTGCTAGTGTGATCTTTGACTTTAGCCTTTGAAACTGAGAAAATAAATTCTTATCCTCTAAGCCTCATGGTACTTAAGGACCCTTGGAGAGTCATCAGAGAAATTTATAGGGAGCCATTTTTGCCAGCTATTGTGAGGTCCTGACTGCCAGGCAGATTCAAGGAAGGTCTAGGTCTGCTGAAAGACTTCCTGGCCAACGGATGCATGGAACAATAAGAGGAGCTACCCCTGAAGCTCAAGTCGAAGGAATGAACATTCTATTAATCTTGCTGGAAGGAACAGGACTCAGGGTGGGAACAAATATCCATGTACTTCAGCCATTGTTTCTGCTAGCTTGTGACTTTGTTTCTAACAATACTGAAAAATATATAAAAAAGCTTTGAGAAATGCATTAGTAGCTGGTGTGGTATAGACCTGCAGCCCTCTTGATTTCTAACTTTTGCCTCTGAGTCTTCTTTATGTCTTTCCTATAAACATCCTCATTCCCCACAGTCGTTTGACTTCATATCAACAGGATCTGTGCAATAATTCTTTTAAGATTCTTGGGAGATATCACTTACTGTAACATATGGGAGGATGTCATATTATTTTCCCATTATGCCTGCCAAAAAGTAATAATTTGGAAAGGTCAGCAACATAGATTTATTATATGCCAGTTTCACATAGTCTTAATGGTGAAACATTTTAGCAGAGACCAGGTTTTGATTTTATGTGTTACCCTTTGCCCAGTCTGCTCAAATTTCTTGGTACCTCTTTTGAAACAGTAAATGCCATGCCAGAAAATAAATCAAAATATATACATTAAGAAAAAAATTCCTTGTAATATCCAACCACAAATTCATATTACCACAGCTGTTCAAAATTACAACATTTATTTTTCCTAACATACAATTTAAATAATTTCTTAAAGACCATGAAAAATTCAACATAATGTTTGTTAAAAATACAGAAAACTAAGGATTGCTAGAATTGAGAAAAATAGTATACTCCAAGGAAGACTATTATCAACTAGTTATCTCATACCAAATATCAGCCTAGATACATAAATACAACTAACTATATATAGACTGAGCAGGTTATATTTATATAATATATGTATTTGTATGTATGTATGTATGTATGTATGTATCCTATATGTGTACATTTATATCTATATTATACACATGCATATAAATTATACATCATACAATATAAAATATACAACATACACAAATTCTTAAGCATATTTATATGCATATTCATAGACACATATACATATATATTTACATACAATGTATTTAACAAGAGTTAATGAAAAAGAAACTGAATTGGAAATGGAACAAGAATGGATTTATGGGAATGTTTAGTGAGAGAAAAGCAAAAGTGAGGAATGGTGTCATTATAATCTCAAACAATAAGAGAAATAAATGAAGAGAAAAAAAATCAAGTAGACAATATTATTAAATAAGATGAGGTAAAAGATATCACATGAAAGATCATATAATCTAAAAGAAAAATAGATGTTTTGAACCAGATTGTATAATTTGGAACTTGGAATGATATTGTGAGATGTATACCTTAAAGGAATTTGAAATGGAAGCATTTAAATTTGAGCTTAATTATATTATAAAAAAGACAAATCTGTTTATTATCAATAGGTTATTTAATAGTATATTAATTATTAATTATTAATATCCTTTATAGTTAGGAAGACTATCAAGATATAGTTATTATGTAAATGTTCAATTTCTGTGAAGACAGTGGTAAATAGTTTAGCTTACATTTTTCCCTTAACATAAATCTTGTAGTATGTGGTGTCATAATACCTAAATAATTTAAAATATTTTTGAAAGTACATATGAAAAGCTAAATATGGATAATTAAAATAACCATGAGTTTACTTTTGACATATTTCTCCCAGAATGTCCTTGGGGAGTGTCAAGTGGGATTTCATCCAGTGCCCATAAATTCTCTTCTTCTGAACTGCAGTTGCACCAGAAACATTGAACCCTCCAGGACTGGACTTAAAGCTTCATTATCACAGAGAAGGAAGGAAGGAAGAAAAGGGAAACAGATCAGGATGCATCTCCCACTTTTCACATGAATCTGATGAGACTTTTGTTTTCATTTTCAGTAATAATATAGTAAGTGCTAAAGACACCATTTCTTTTAACTACAATCCAACAAGCACACAGAGCATACTGCTTATTAGATTTAATTTTCACCTCCTAAAATATCTACTTGTTATTTTGTATTAGGATAAATATTTAAAGTTCATTGTCACAGATAGTTAGGAATTGGTCAACACTGAAAGGTAAGCTTTGTTATTTTACTTTCTTTATGCTGTCCTTTCCTTTTGTGCTTTAAAAATATTTGTCACTAAAGAAATATCATAAGATAATCTAATCTCATTTTCATTCTTTCCAGCAAAACCACAATTCTCATGAACTATGTATTCTGAAAATATAGCAGATTAATAGCTGTTTTTGATAGCCTTAAGTTCATTACATTTGTATTCTAACTTATTTTTAGAGTTTGGATGAAAGTTTCACAGAAAATTTTAGAGGATGTTTTCCAACAAAAATCAGTTACATAAAAACATCATCGACGTCTTAATTGTGAATTTTAGTGTGAGAAAGGTGGAATAAAATGTGAAGGGAAGTGAGGATACAGGTTTATTACTTAAGATAGAAAAGTGATGATAAAACCAAATATTTGTAAATAGTATAATGTAAATCAAAGACCAAAAATAAAGTATATTATACATCTAACAAATTTCTAAATAAACAAACAAACAAAAAATCCTAAGAGGATATCCTAAAGGATATTTTTGTTTATTTAGATGTTTGTTAGATGTATAATGTACACTTTCTTATAAGTTTGGAGCTGAGACAGAAGGAAGGACCATCCAGAGACTACCCCACCCGGGGATCCATCCCATAAACAACCAACAAACCCAGTCACTATTGCATATGCCAGCATGAGTTTGCTAACAGGACCCTGATTAGCTGTCTCTTCTGAGGCTAGGCCAGTGCCTGGCAAATACATAAGTCGATGCTCACAGTCATCTATTGGATGGAACACAGGGCCCCTAATGGAGGAGCTAAAGAAAGTACCCAAGGAGCTGAAAGGGTCTGCAGCCCTATAGGTGGAACAACAATATGAACTAACCAGCACCCCCAGAGCTCATGTCTCTAGCTGCATATGTAGCAGAAGATGGCCTAGTTGGTCATCATTGGGAGGAAAGGCCCTTGGTCTTGCGAAGATTATATGCCCCAGTACAGGGAGGGGAATGCCAGCACCAGCAAGCAGGAGTGGGTGGGCTGGGGAGCAGGGCGGGGGGAGGGTATTGGGGACCTTTGGGATAGCATTTGAAATGTAAATGATGAAAGAATGTAATAAAAATATCATTTGGTACAGAAACTAAATTGTCATTTTCTGCAAGTGTTTGGTCTGATTATTCCACATGATAAACAGGATTTTTTTTTTTTTTTGCAGGATTTAGATGAGGGATTTCTTAGTAAATTTGACCCCTGATTTCTGTCCCTCTATCCATGACATCAGGATGTACTATGCTCCCTGTGATCTTATTAGTGCAAGCCTTTTACTACAAAGTAGTTGTCAAAGTAGCTTCTAACTTCTACAGAAACCCACATTTTGTGACACATTAATACTGCTGAAGAGAAAAACAATCGCTAGAGAGTCCCTTGTTTTTGCCTCATAAATTTTCACAATTTTTGTTCTTAAAAAAAAAGATAAGCCAATTAAAGACAATTATCTTACACACACACACACATACACGCACACACACACACACTAGCTAATTTTAGTTCTTACAACATATTTAGATATATGCCTACATAGGACATGCCTGTTTGGATATATTTGAGATGAATACCTTGTGATAGAAAATATTCTATAGTATTTTTTACATGAGGAAAACAAAGCTCAGCATTCCATATGACATGTAGTCATTATGAGAGCCATTCTATGCACAGGAGCAGCACAGTCATAAAGATGACCTACCTTTCTTCTGGACTGACTTCGTGATTGAGTCTGAGGACTTAACTGACAAAGATTATTCCTGAAGGGAATAATTTATGTAAGAAAATAACTAAGACTGGGAAAGTGCGGTTGAGTATCTCCCCTGCCACCTACATTTGCATTCTTTTTGTGGAAAATTCGAAGTCAAATTTACATCTAAAAAATCATAGATTTTATTCCAATCCTATTAAGAACTTAAAAATATAAGGGGATTTAGTTTTATTCATCCAAAGATCAAATGCAGAATTAAGGATATTTCTGTAAATATAGGAGCTGATTCAATGTGTTTCTTGGTTTTTTTGTTTTTTGTTTTTATTTCTTTGGCCGTTCATTATGGGACAAGAGTGTATCTACTTATATCCACGTGACATGTGACAATTGTGGACTAGAGTGCATAGGCAATCCCTTCTGCAACTTAATTTACATCAGGAAAGGAGAAAAATCACATGTAAAATAATAAAGAACAAGGCCTTCAAGTTTTTGCAGATTTTGAATAAAGATTATAATATCTTCTTTACTGACCCAAATCCCTCCTAATATATAACATATTGTTTTCTGAAGCCATATTAAAATAATTAGGTTGAGTTTGGGGGGTTTTTTTTTGTTTGTTTGTTTTTGTTTTTTTATTAAAGAAGCAAGGAAAATCTCACTGGTGAGGAAATTAAGATATACTTTGATTATAATACCTTTTGATTATAATATCCTTTGATGATTACCTCTTTTATACCTCAAATGTAACCATGGCATTTCACACATTGTAAAATTCATTTATAAGCACTCAATTTCTCATAGACATGACTTTTTCAGATACCTTTAGATTTTGGTCATTTATTTAAAACCTTTTACTTTATGCTTACATTATATGGTTTTCCTTACTGTCATACAGATTCAGTTTTTGCTTTGCATTGTATGAACATATGATACTCTATTTCTGCTTTGATACTACTATGTATTTGGTATTAATATTTAGTATTTAGACCTTTTCACTTTTTCAGATGTTCACAAGGTTGAAATGAATGTTCTTACTTTATAATTTGTCTTTAAAAAAAATAACTTATATGTGCACAATCCCAAGAACTGAGAATAATATGACATTGATTTTTAATTGCATTTCCCTAATTTAAACTTATAACTGGACCTTTTCTCACGTAACACTTTCAGAGATTTGGGGAATAATTAGAAGAGATGATATTAACTTGAGATCAATGGGTAGAACATGAATCAAGCCATAAGATTCTATTCATAATCTTTTTCTGTGTTAACTCTACTTTTCTTAAAGATTTACTTGTACAGTACAAAGTGTATTATTATTTCACTCTTTAAATTCTTTATATTATACTGACATTTTCATTCATGGATAAGGTTGATTGAGTTACTTTTGTAAAGCTGTCTGAATTGAACATCTATGTGACAAATTTTAGACCAGTTACAAGAGTTACAGAAAATAAATAAGAAAGGAAGGAAATATTTTTTTTTTCTTTTCACTGAAATACTTTAAGGTTTTTTTCATTATGCAAATGCAAAGGATCTGGTATAGTGAAAACAGGTGGTTCAATTTAAAGACACATGCTGTTTAAACAGGTGGAGGGAAGGCAGTCCTCTGGATGTATTCTGTGTCCCTGGAGGAGCTAATGCCAGAAGCTGAGCAATTGTTGCTTACAATGGGGGCCTCAGAAGTGACTGGAAAATGAGCTGGGAAATAAGGTGAATGGGAGGGAGGCACAGTCTCTTTGGATACTGGACAAGAAACCACTCTCTTCTCTACAATTTTGCTAGTTGTTCTTTATCACATATATTATTCTTTTTAATTGCAGTAAGTTTCAATGACATCTCTGAGATTGCTGTGAAGATACTCAATAATGTGACATGTTTAGTCCACTGAAGTAGAGTGCCAACAAACACTTTCAGAATTCAGGTATTTTAGTCACTATGAAGGACTGAGAATTAGAATAGCCTTCTCATCCAAAACAAAACAAAACAAAACCCTTCATGCTGTCAACTTGTGAACTCTTATCTCAATTTGGATTTAGAGTGCGTGTTTCAATTCACTAACTTATTTCTAATAAGTATAAAGTTTTAGAATTTCTCCAACAACTAAAAGTCATTTACCATTTTCATTACAATCAATTTTTAGTTGCTCTCTGTGCATATGTTCTCATGAAGGGACTTATTATACTTTCAACTATTGCGTGCATCTTACTTACATACTTATTGGTTCAAAATGACTTTGAAATAAGTAGAAGGACTTGAAACACCAAGGTTTCAGACGCAGCCTTTTCTCCATCTAAATAACTAGGCATGCAGAAGTGATGAGATTTGGAAACCTCACAGAATTTATTTTTCTGGGACTTTTCCAGAATGAGGATGTCAAAGCAATGTGTGCTGTGTTGTTCTTGCTTTGCTATCTTGCAATTCTCTGTGGCAACCTGGTTGTTCTTATTACTATTAGGGGCAGTCGCCTTAGTGAGCAGCCAATGTATTATTTTCTCAGCTATCTGTCTTTCATGGATGTCTGCTTCACTTCCACAGTGGCCCCTAAATTGATAATAGACTTATTTGTACAATGTAACACAATCTCCTACTATGGCTGCATAGTCCAGATGTTTTATGCCCACTTCTTTGGTGCCACTGAGATATTTATCTTGGTTGCCATGGCCTATGATCGGTATGTAGCCATTTGCAGACCCCTTTACTACATGATCGCCATGAGCAGACATGTATGTTACATGCTTGTGATAGCCTCAGCAATCGGTGCTTTTATACACTCACTTGTACATGTATTTATTATTATCAGACTTCCCTTTTGTGGCACCAATGAAATAGACCACTATTTCTGCGACATATTCCCCCTGCTGAAACTGGCCTGCACAGACACAAGACTCCTGGTTATTGTAATCATTACCACTACAGGAGGTCTGTCCATTTTGACCTTTCTTGCCTTGGTCATTTCTTACATCATCATTTTGTCCGTCCTGAGGACCAGATCATCAGGGGGCCGCCGCAAAGCTCTTTCTACCTGTGGCTCACATATCACCGTTGTCTTCATGTTCTTCTTGCCTCTCATCTTCACCTATGTCCCAATGGGTGATTCTGTTGGGGACGACAAGGTATTTGCTCTGTTTTACACCATGATTGCCCCGCTGTTCAATCCCCTCATCTACACACTGAGGAATACAGACATGAAGAATGCCATGAGGAAGGTGTGGTGCCAAGACAAGCTGTTTGAAGGAAAGTGAAGCCTATGATGGTGAAGCTTATTTCTCAGTCTCATCCTATCTACAGAATAAATGTGAACAACACAGCAAGATAACCAGACAGTGTATAGTCAACAAAAGTTGCAAGACCCAAGAAGATAAGACCCAAAGCCACGAGGACTGTGTATATGGATGAATCAATTAATCAATTCTTTTCCATTTTAATAAATAAAGATTTTTTTGTCCTTCATCATCACAGACATAATGGCTGTTTGGAAAAATATTGTTATGGAAAAATTAGAAAGTCTGTGTACCTCAACAATTTTACTCTAATTTAGGAAGTGGATATTTTCTCAGAGATAGCTATCATAGAGAAGTTCTAATCACATCATCTGTGGTGCCTTTTCTATAGATAAATAAATAAATGTGTAAAAGAACAACACTGTATTTGACATGTCCATTTGTGTTTTTTTTTTTTTTTACCTCATGTTTCACAACCATGTTGTTGAGACTTTATGGATATAGCTTCCATTGTTACCAGGAGACACAATCTCAAAGCAAAGTCCTCTATTCTCTGGTCTGAGTCTTTTCCTCCCTCTCATCTGCAATGTTGCCTGAGCCTTAGTTGTGTGAGTAATTTGTGTGTGTGTGTGTGTGTGTGTGTGTGTATAATACATATAACATATGTATTATATTTATTTTAAAATTAACTTTTAATTAATTAATTTTTAATTAATTTTTTCCACACCACATTTTATTCCTCCATCCACCTTCGACTGTTCCACACTCCATACCCCATACCTCCTCCCCACCCCCTTTTTCCACTTGAATGTCTCCATGTCCCCACCCCACCCCCACTCCACCCCCACCCCACTTGACCTCTAAACTCCCTGGAGCTTCTAGTCTCTTGAGATGATTTAGGTTTATCTTCTCTGAATGAACACAGACCCCACAACCTTCTACTCTATGTGTGTTGGAAACCTCATATTAGCTGGTGTATGCTGCCTATTGGCCCAGTGTTTGAAAGTTCTCAGGGTTCCTGATTAATTGAGACTTCTGGTTATCCTACAGGATCACCCTTCTCTCAGCTTCCCTAATTCAACAACAGAGGTCAGTTCCTTCTTTCCATTGGTTGGGTGCAAATATGTGCGTTTGACTCTTTCTTTCAGTTGCTTTTAGGGTCTTTTGGAGGGCAATCATGCTAGGTCCCTTTTTGTGAGTGCTCCATAGCCTCAGTAATAGTTTCAGACTTTGGGAATCTTCCCTTGAGCTGGATCCCACTTTGGGTCTGTCACTGGACCTTCTTTTCCTCAGGCTCCTCTCTATTTCCATCCCTGTAATTCTTTCAGACAGGAACAATTATGGGTCAGAGTTGTGACTGTGAGATGGCCTCCTTGTGCCCTTCCTCTAGCCCTGAGCAGATTAATCAGACCTTAATTTTTTGCCACAGTCAGTCTTCCAAAGACCTGGGTGGAGTCTTCTGACCCAGGTGGAAGTCTCCTTTGTTGCCCACCTTCATAAGCAAACTGCCTGCTGAGCTGCTGAGCTTGTTTTGCAACAGAATCCAGCTGAAACAAAGCAACAGAATTCAGCCAAATCAAAGGATGGGTCTTTGAGTTTCCCCTATATAAATGCAAAGCTAAACTTAAACTTGGAGCCAAGATCAGAAATATTTTGTCTTAGCTTCATTCTTCTTTTGCCTGCCCTTCCTTTTTCATTTTCAGTCTTCTTTTCAGGTATACCCAGTTCTTTGTGGCCACTGAATGGCTACACCTCCCTCTCCCTCATTTGATGCCCTGTCTTCCTGCTGGAGGTTGGCTCTATAAGTTCCCTCTCCCTACTGTCTGGTTTTTCATCTAAGGTTCCTCCCTTTGAGTCCTGAGAGTCTCTCACTTCCCGGGTCTCTGGTGCATTCTGGAGGAGGTTTCCTGTTTCCATTCTTTCTGCTTGCTCTCAGGGCTTTAGTCCTTTCTCTCACCCAATACCAGATGCCCTCTCCCTCCAGCCTATCCACTTTCCCTCCCAAGTCGGAAAATATATACATACATATATATGAATATATATATATATATATATATATATATATATATATATATATATTCACGCATATATATGTACATATACATATGTGTATGCCTATATGTGTGGTGCCTAGTTCTCTCTCTCCAATACATTGTAGTTTAGGGAGGACAATGTGAAGTATTTCTGGTTCAGGTCTACAGTCTGTTTCCTTCCAGAGCATCAGAGATCCACTGTAAGCCAGGATAGAAGGGGAAAGCAGAATCTTGGCCAAATCTTGATTTGGGTTCTCCTCTCCTCTTGGAATGTCTGGGCACTGCCAGTAGACTAGTACAGAGAGGAAAGAATGAAGTCAAGACAATGTCCAAATTTCCCTTCTGGTGTCAGATGATATTGTCCTCCTGACGAGAAGAGTGAAGCAGAGTCTGGAAAGAGTGGGATCCCAGTTTGATTAAGAGCAAGTAAGTGTGGGTGGGAGTAGGGAGAAGAGAGAGGCCTCCTAAGATAATGTACTGGCTGGTTTTATGTGTCAACTTGCCACAGGCTGGGGTTATCACAGAGAAAGGAGCTTCAGTTGGGGAATTACCTCCATGAGATCCAGCTGTGGGGTATTTCTCAATTAGTGATCAAAGGGGAAAGGCCCCTTATGGGTGGGACCATCTCTGGGCTGGCAGTCTTGGGTTCTATAAGAGAGCAGGCTGAGCAAGCCAGGGAAAGTAAGCCAGTAAAGAACATTACTCCTCTATGGCTTCTGCATCAGCTCCTGCTTTCTGACTTCCTTTGAATTCCAGTCCTGACTTCCTTCAGTGATGAACAGTAGTATGGATATGTAAGCTGAATAAACCCTTTCTTCCCCAACTTGCTTCTTGGACATGATGTTTGTGCAGGAATAGAAACCCTAACTAAGACAGAAATTAGTACCAGCATAGTGGGGTATTCCTGTGACAGCCTGATCATGTTTTGGGAAGGATTGTGGAAGGACTTTGGAACTTTGGGCCAGAAGATCCATACAGTGATAAGAGCTCTGTCGAATGTTGTCTAGGAGCTTGGAAGATCATGTTGAGAACAGTGGAGTAGATGGAGGCCTGGCTTGTGAAATTTCAGAGGGAAGATTAAAAACTTTTTTCAGGGCCATTGATAGTTTGTGAAGAATCTGTGGTTCTGGTTAGCTGGGGCTGAAGAATCAGCTGTGATTAACAAGATACCAGAACTACTAAAGCAAAAACTTTGCATTACTGGGAATATTGATGCTGGTTAGCTGGCGCTAAGAAATTAGCGGTGATTAAGAAGAGACCAGCATCTTTGAGGTGACATCTTCTCTGTGTTCCAGAGATAGCCAAAGTTGTACCTCGTGCTGCAGCAGGACTTGGTAATGTGTAAGAGTCACCCAGGTGGTACTGGTTTTGAAGGCATAAAGATAAAGGGGTCATGCAGAGCAGCTGAGGCTTGGCACTGTGATAGGCCATGGAAGGCCATTGGTGAAGGTGCAGCCTTTGCAATTGATGGCCCAGGACTGAAGGGGTCATGCAAAGGAGATGAGACTTGGCACCAAGAAGAGAGCCTATGAGAGGTTATTGGTGAAACTTAGTTACAGTGGAAGACAGATAATTTTTGTGTTATGTCTCCTTTAGGTGAAGGCTTCCCCTGACAATCTCTAATGAAACAGCTCTCTGAGATGATCTTAAGTTGTTCCTACATTTTGTATTAATTTTAGGTGAGTTAGAATACCTCCAAAAAATCAAGGATTATGTAATTTTGAGGAAGGGCATGCAAAAATCCGGGCAATGAAATATGAATTTCCAACACTCCTCCCCCTCTCATAAACCATCAACTAGAATGACTATGTGCATACAAATCTGAGCCTGGGCATTAAATGAGCTCTGGGATCCAGAGACCTATTCATTAGGCAAGAACCACAAACTGAACTTCATTTATACTTTGACCTGTAATGTTTCTCTTAGGTTCATAGGTTATAGACTGGTTCTCCAGCCATTGATACTATGAGAAGGTACAAAATAGAGGAGACAGATCATTCAAGTATGTTTGTGAAAAGAACACTGAAATGTCCATGTCCTTTCTCTCATTTTGTTCTTGTCTATCACAAAGTGGACAGCTCTACTCTACTATGCATATTTTTTATTTGGATATTTTCTTCATTTACATTTCAAATGTTATCCCCTTTCTTAGTTTTCTCTCTGAAAACCTGCAATTTCATCCCTTTTCCCCATGATTCTATGATGGTGTTCCTCTACCCAGACATGCTGACCTGGCATTCTCCTACACTGTGGCATCCAGCCTTCACAGGACCAAGGGCTTCTCCTCCCATTAATGCCTACCAAGGCCCATCCTCTGCTACATATGCAGCTGGAGCCATGAGACCCTTCATGAGTACTCTGTGGTTGGTGGTTTAGTCCCTGGGAGCTCTGTGGGTCCTGGTTGGTTGATATTGTTGTTCTTCCTATGGGTTGCAAACTCCTTCAGCTTTTTCACTCCTTTCTCAAACTCCTCCATTAGAGACCCCATGCTTAGTCCAATGGTTGGCTGTGAACATCCACCTCTGTATTTGCCAGGCTCTGGCAGAACCTTTCAGGAGTCAACTCCATCAAGCTCCTGTCAGCAAGCATTTGTTGGCATCTGAAATAGTGTCTGGGATTGGTATCTGTATATGGGATGTATCCCTAGGTAGAGCAGTCTCTGGAAGGCCTTTTCTTCAGTCTCTGCTCCACACTTTGTCTCCATATTTCCTCCCTTGAGTATTTTGTTCCCCCTTCTAAAGACTGAAGCATCTATAATTTGTTTTTTTGTTTTTTTCATTTTTTCTTTTTTGAGCTTGAAGTGGTCTGTGAATTGTATCCTTGGTATTCTGAGCTTTTGGTCAATATCCACTTATCAATGAGTGCTTACCATGTGTGTTCTTTTGTGATTGGGTTACCTCGTTCAAAATGACATTTTCTAGTTCCATCCATTTGCTAAAGCTTTTCTTGAATTCATTGTTCATAACAACTCCATTGTGTAAATGTACCACATTATCTGTATCCATTCTTCTGGGTTCTTCCCAGCTTCTGGCTATTATAAATAAGCCTACTATGAATATAGTGGAGTGCTTGTTATATGTTGGAGCACCTTTTAGGGATATATATGCCTCAGAGTGATATAGATGGGTCCTCAGGTAGTACTACATCCAATTTTCTGAGGAACCTCCAGACTAATTTCGAGAGTGGTTGTACCAGCTTGCAATCCCACCAACAATGAAGGAGTCTTCCTCTTTCTCCACATCCTTGCCAGCATCTGCTGTCACCTGAGTTTTTGTTCTTAGCCATTCTGACTGGTGTGATGTGGAATCTCAGGTTTGTTATGATTTGCATTTCCCTGATGACTAAGAATGTTGAACATTTCTTTAAGTGCTTCTTGGCCATTCAATAATCCTCCATTGAGAATTATTTGTTAAGCTCTGTAGCCCATTATTAAATAGTGTTATTTGGTTCTGTGGAGTCTAACTTCTCGAGATCTTTGTATATAATGGATAGTAGCCCTCTATCTGATGTAGTATTGTAAACTCCAACACAAGGAGGGAAACTACATCCTAAAAAAAGCTAGAAAGTAATCTTCTTTCAACAAACCCAAAAGAAGATAGCCACAAAAACATAATTCCTCCTCTAACAACAAAAATAACAGGAAGCAACAATCACTTTTTCGTAGTATCTCTTAAAATCAATGGACTCAATTCCCCAATAAAAAGACATAGACAGCCTGAATATGTAAACAGTTACAGTTTGTCGTTAGGTTATTTTCTCTTACTAGGAATAACTCATTAGTATCTTGGTTCTCAAGGAGAATATAATTCAGTGGGCTCTACTGCCAGAAAGGAATGGACTTCCTAGTGAGAGTGCAAAAATGCAGACAAAGGTAGAGAGTAAATTCCTTCTCCCTTAATCCCTCATGTAAGTGCCACAGAAGGTGTGTCCCAAAATAATGTTAATATTCCCACCTCACCTCAAAGATGAATTGGATGTGGGTCTTCCCATTTCTAATAATTGAAATATGGCATGGGGGAAATACCTCTTCAGTGTGCCCACTTGTGTTTTAATTAATTCTAAACGTGGTCCAGTTTACAACCAAGAATATCCATTATACATGATTCTTCAGTCATAGGCCAATCTTAACCATCTCTATAAAAGGTACTATTTTTTTCTGTATTTTCTTCTTCTAAATACTCATATTTCTCACTTATGCTTTCAGCTCCAGTTTAAAGTGTCTTAAGAAGGATTTTATTGCTGTTCAGAGAAATCATGATCAAGGCAACTCTTAGAAAGGCAAATATATAATTGGGGCTGGATATCAGTTTCAGAGGATCAGTTCATTATCATCATGGTGTCAATCTTGGCTCCATGCTGGCACCCATGGGTCAAGCATACTCAAACTACCACAGTAAGTAATATCAAAATTTGTTTATCTCTTTGATTATAATAAGTATGAGACAGGGAAATTGGATGAGGTGGGGGGAGAGGATAGTGGGTAAAGGAGATCCTGATCTGTCATTGGGTGAGGGAAAAGTTCTGAATCTCTGAGTGCCAGCAGAAAGAATGTAAACAGGCAACCTCAGGAAATAGGATTTTTGGGGGGTGACCCTCCAGAATGCACCAGAGACAAGTGAGAAACTTCCTGGATTCGAAGAGAGAGACCTTCTATGAAATACCTGACAGTAGGGAGAGGGAACAGAGCTCACCAGCAGGAAGACAGTGAGGGATGGGGTTTCCATCCCATAGTCACATCTCTGACCCATAATTGTTCCAGTCTGAAATAATTACAGGGATGGAAATGAAGAGGAGCATGAGGAAAAGAAGGTCTAGTGACAGACCCAAAGTAGGATCCAGCTCAAGGGGAGGTCCCAAGGCTTAAGCATATTTCTGCGGCAATGGATCACTCATAAAAAGGGATCTAGCATGACTGCCCTCCAAAGACCCAACAAGCATCTGAAAGAGTCAGATGCAGATATTTGCACCCAAACAGTGGACAGAAGCAGCTGACCCCTGTTGTTGAATTAGGAAAGGCTGAAAGAAGGTGAGGAGAAGGGTGATCCTGTAGGAGGGCCAGAAGTCTGAATTAATCTGGTCTTCTGAGGTCTCTCAAACACTGAACCACCAACCAAGCAGCATATACCAGCTGATATAAGGTCCCCAACACACATACAGCAGATGTTTTCTGAGTCGGTTCATTCAGAGATGAAGCACCTAACCTTCAAGAGACTGGAGGCCCCAGGGAGTTTTTATGTTAGGTGGGGTTGGGGGTAAGGGCATCCATATGGAAATGGGGTGGGGTGGGGAGACACTGTGGGATGTGGAGCAGTCAGAGTGTAGATGGGAGTGGGGAATGAAGTATTGAGTGTAAAAAATAAAGAAAAAAACAATAGCTTTTGTAATTTTTTTGTAATTTACATGATATGCATATTTTATATGTGAGGGATAGAGGAAAATCTATCAATCACATATGACTAGAAAACAAAGTCTAGAAACAATGAAGTATTTATAAATGTGTGGAAATTCAGAAAAAGATTGCAAACAAAACCAACAAAAAATCTGCATGAGTTTGAAGGAAGCTTGACAAGGAACTGAGTGAAGGAAACATGGGTGGATATTGAGGGCTTGAAGCAGAGTAAGACAATCTCATAAACTTACCTCAAAACTGTAACAAACTGAAAAATGCAAAGGCTTTAGAAATATCATTTATTAAATAAAGCCAGCAGTGGAGTAATTTTTTTGGGACATTTATTTTATTTATTGTTAATGGTAAAAGTAATAAAGGTCAAAATTGCAAAATGAAAAAAAAAAGAATGAAAAATGGTAAAAAAAATTCTAAACACATTAAAATACCTTGTATTATATAAAAAAAACTTCTATTTGCCTAATATAAGTGTTGTCTCAGAGAACATCTGACAGAAATGTTGCAGAGGACTGGAGACATCTGATAGTGACACAGGAGAAATTTTCTTGGGATCAGCTCTACAAAAAGGATAAGTTCTTTCAGTTTGGATGGAAATCTAGAGAAAGTTAGGACATTCTGGAGGCTTGAGGCCAGATCAAAGAACAACATAGGAGCCTCTGAGACAATTTTAACTGTACAGACAGACTTCCCCTGATTTATGCATGGGGAATTCCATTTAATATCTGTTAAGACCAAGGGTAGGAATTGAAAGGATGGAAATGTTACTTGAAAAAGCTATCATATTACTTATTGCAACTATGACCATTAGAATATACTCCTCTCTTCTTTCAATTAAAATCTTAATATATTTCTTCTCAAAAAAAGGTTAAAAACATGATTGCCCAACAACAAAATAGATGTACAAGAAAAGTTAGCTATGGTAATGCAAAGACTTGAGAGATAAGGGATAGATAAAGAGAAGTGTTTAGTTTGGTATCTATGGTAACTAATAACAAAACAACTAGGCTGAACTCCTGTTAAAATGTACAGTTTTAAACATTTTAAAGAATCAATAGTAGCTTATGGAATACACCCATTGAATGTGAGACAGATATTAAATACCTGAGCTACACATAAGAGAACTATTCCCCTAAGGCTGGAATGTTTTAGCAGCAGTTAAAATGTTCTCAATAACAACAACTGACTTGGTGGCTAGAAGAAGCTGCAACTATGGAATATTATAACATGCCTAGAGGTGTTAGTATTGTGAAAGATCCGTTGTTAGGTGAAGGGAAATTTGCTGATTTAAGACAGTAGATCAAATTTTGATGACTCTCTTATATACTGTTCTTGAATAGTTTTAAGAGCCTGGAATCAGGTATAGGAAAATGAAAAAAAGTCTATATCCTTCACAAAGTTTAAGAAAGGTCCTAGAGAGACTTTCAATGACTTCTTACATAGATTAATACATATAGACAATGTTTTATAAAGAGGACAATATCAGACCCAGATGTCAGCTGGGTATTAATTGAAACTTTGGCTTTCAAAAATACAAATGCATAATGTTAAAAAGTTCTTAGACCTTTAAAACCTCAATCAGCAACCAGGGATGAATGGATTGTGACATGGCTGATAATGACTCTAATAACTGTGGAATTGGAAAAGCAGTGGCCAATAGTCCTAGATATCAAATGTCTATTGTATTTACTGTGGGAGAAAAGTTCATTTGAAAAGGGTTTTTTGACAAAGTGTTCCTATAAAATTCTCTAGAATACCTTACCTTTCTGGGATTCATAGAAGGTTTGGTGAGTATATGGATTGAGCTCATGAAGACAGTTCAGCAAAAGATATTTGAAATAATGCCTTATAATGGGAAACTCCCTAAGGAGGTTAGCTTGTACCCAGGCAACAAACAATGTGAGCTAGATATTTTCTGTCAGCAATCCACAAAGCAACTAGAGAAAATTAAACTAGGTATTAAAGATACTATATTGATATCTTATGCAATATAGTTTGATTGATAAATATCCAATCTGAATAGGAAATACTTCCACATAAAAGGCATGATTCAAAAAAGGAAGAGAAAGATAGCAACACAGATGATCCAGAAAACTGAAATTTACCACTATGCATGAGGAAAGCTCAGTAAAGTGGCTGCAAAAGAACAGATCAATTATCATACTGGCAGATTGGAGAACCTTGATGCTGATTCTGACATTTGCTGAAAGACAGATGATAAGGACTGCAGTAATGAAGGACCACCACATCAATAAATCTTCCTTAAGGCTATTTGGACTGTTAAGTGCATGGAATTGATTATTATTTCTGTTGTTATAGTTAAAATGTGTACAAATTTTAGTTTAAATTGAAAAGGGAAAGGTATAAAGGAATTTTAATCTAGCAACATCCCTACACTTGAAGGGAATAACATCCAAAGACCTTCTAGGTCTGTGTGACCTGGCTGGAACACAGAACTTTTATATCTCTAGCTAGAATACAGATACACCCTCAATACACACATTCAATCCCAAACAATGAATTTAGGAAGAAGCAGCCATGTTGGACATCTCATTGAAGGACACATAAAGTGACAAATCTGAGAAAGATTTGACAAAAAGTATCAGAGATAAGATATGCCCAATTCTCAAGGTTTTTAAGGTGTTCCTATAAAATTCTCTAGAATACCTTATCCTTCTGGGATTCATAGAAGGCTTGGTGAGTGTAGGAATTGAGCTCATGAAGACAGTTCAGCAAAAGATATTTGCAAAAATGCCTTATAATGGGAAACTCTCTAAGGAGGTTAGCTTGTACCCAGGCAACAAACAATGTGAGCTAGATATTTTCTGTCAGCAATCCACAAAGCAACTAGAGAAAATTAAACTGGGTATTGCATAGGAAAGAAAGAAGTTAAGAAAGCAATGCAGAGAGAAGAGGCAGTTTTTACTTTTCTTTTTACTGGAACAGTTTTACAAAAATAGATTGGAGAGATAACAAGTTAGACACAGGTGAAAGAGAAAACCCAGAGAATGAAAAGTTCCAAGAAGATTAGAACCAATGACCAGAGTTAGTTTGAGGTCAGGCAGATTAATTCAGTGAGAAGCTGAGAGAAGTCAGATTCCAGCAGCCAGCTAGGAGAGCAGTTTGAGCCAAAAATATTACTTAAACCAGCCAGCCAGATTTCAGAAAGAGCAAGAAAGCAGTAATCCTCCAAGAAGACAATTAAATCAGGTAAATACAAGTTTCTTTTACAATGTGTTTAAACAATGTTATGAATTTCATTAGTCTTAAATGATAAAGTGCTCTCTAGAGTCTGCCCTGAAATTGACTATAAAGGTATGTAGTAATCAAATGACATGAGGATAAGAAAGTTAATCCAACTTAGTACCATTTTCTTGTTTAGGAATAGAACATGTTTTTACCATTATGGTAAATGGAAATTAAATAAAGAGTATATTTAAGAAGGTATAAAGTGAAATCATGAAAAAGAATTTTTATATATTGAAATACCACAAAAAACAGAGGTAAATAGGATTAATAAAGGCAAGTAAAAAGGAAGGAAAAATAGAACCAAAATAATTTTAAAGCTAGTAAATGAAATATATACAAACTTATGTGTTGCTTTTCAACTGTCTCAAGTTTGTTTTTCAAGCAGGTCAGTCAACGCCCTACAGCCAGTATTCAGCAACCATGCAGCCTCATCTCCAACAAGTGCAGGTGGCAGAAATTCATCGATATGAAGAAGCATATTGAGTATATATTTTGGCTTTGGTCTGATTTGGGAATAAGGTGTGCTATGAGGGCTGGTTAGCTAATGACGGGCAGCCAGATTTCTGAACTATATCAATCTAAGACAGAGGTATATGCCAAGAGGCTGTGGTTTATTAATAATATACCACAGAACCATGTTTGTGCAAAATAAACACAAACAAACTGCATATATTCTCCTTGACGGATAAGAGTAGTTTGGGAAAAATCTGAGTCCCCAAGATAGGCATGGCCTCCAGCGACCATAACTCCCAGGCAGGACTATGGAGCATAAATAAGTTTTATGCCTCTGTCCAGCTAATATTTAATATATATTTAGGGAAGAACTGTAGCCTCCCTCAGCCTTGAAGCAGTCTGATTCAGACTTTGACCTCGCTGCCACTGAGTGTAGCCTTCTGACCTAGATGGCTCTATTGTTCTGTCAACTACCTCTGCTCTTCTCCAATACACTGCAACCTGTTGAGAGGCCCTTGAGATTTTCCAGAGACAGCATGGCATACCTACAGGCTGGCAACAGATACCAAGAATAGATTGGAGGGAGATGGGCCTTCCTTCTTTATAAGCACAGACTCTTAGTAAACTTCGGGGCCTTGAACAGAGAACTTTGACTTGGCCTCTATTATTTCTCTCGCCATTTCCTTCCATACAGTTCTGGCCTCCCACTCAGGAACTCAGAGTGGCCGCAGGCTGCTTACACATACGGGTAATGACTTGTATGTAAATGTGTGAGAATGGTATATTAGAGCAAACTATTTCCCAGAATCCTAATAAATAGTGTTATGTGTGCCATTTTAAGACAGAGCCTTACTATGTATTCCTGGTTGAAGTAGAACTCAGAAGGAACACAAAGTTGTCTTAAAACTTATGTCAATCCTCCTGACTCAGTCTCCTGAGTGATGCATGATTGCAGACATATGTCAATATGATAAACTTGCATTTACAGTTTTATATCCAGATCTTATCATAAGTAGGTAAATATTTGGTAGGACAACCAAATTATAGGAAGGAACTATTTATAAAAATGCACAGGCTCAATTGCCCATATTATTCAAGCTGCTTCTGGTAAGGGTAAGAATAATTCCACAAATCAAAATCAATGACAACACATTATATCTTATAGGATTTTCCACTTTCAGCATTACACTAATGCTTGTAAGTCCCCATTAACACAAAGTATTCTGCATGTCTTCTAAATTTCCAGTTGGCATAATTAAACATTGAGAAGTATTTGCAAGTTTTCATAATAACAATGATTTTTAATATTGATTTAATATTGATTTTAATATTGATATCAATATTGATAATATTAATAGACTTAGGTTTACTCTTTTAGCACAGTAATACAGTTAAATGAAAAGCAATCCAGAATTTATTACATGTCATTATGTAATTCCATTATATTATGCCATAGTTCTTAAGACTACATAAAAGAATGCCTTAATATGTGACCACTGATTAGTGTTGGCTTGACCTTCACATTCATAACCATGGACTAGACATATTACAAAAAGTGCTCCTGAGACTGTTCCCCTTGGGTTTTTTTTTTTTTTTTCAGCTTAAAGTACTTCAGGCAGTGAATCTTTCAAAGCTACATTGGGTTAAAGCTTCATGGGAAAGATAGGTTCTTTCAACATCCACTGTTTTGCTTCACTTACAGATCAAAGATAAGAAAAGATGAACTCCTTTTGAATGTGAACTGTGACATCCCAGAAATATTTGAATCCTGACAGAAGTAAGTGTTATGAATAGCATGTGTGTGTATGTCTGTGTGTTTCTTTGTGTTTAGAAAGACAGCTATGACTATAATCAATTCTTCAAGGTAATAATTTTATTCTGCACAAAATATGGTATTTACAAATTCCACATATAAATCCAATTCCTGATATATCTTTACTCACAGTTATTTAAGTAATATGATATTTTAAAAAATTATGTGGCAATTACAGTGACAATTAGCTTATTAGCTAAGCTTTTAATTCCCTTTTATTTAAACATGAGCTTCAGAAATATGTAAGATAAGTATGTTGAGATACCTTGCATCTTCCTGTGCAGCCCTGTCCTGTTGTATGTCTAGAAAACATGCAAAAATGAAATGGCATAGGGCTCACCAGGTCATGATGGAGATAAAATAGGAAAAAAGATAAAAATGATTTAATACTATGTTTAGAGCATTGTTACTAGTAAATATAAAACATATAAACTTTTCTATTCCTTTAATTGTACATGTGATTGAGATTAGGTTTTGCTGATTTACAATTTTCTCCAGGAAAATGAGCTTATTTAAAGTGGCAAAAAAAAATCATAGAAAACACTTCCTGATGGTTAACTCTAGCAACAACTTCAAATGGTCTTAGCCTTTTATTTAAGTCTCAGGGGACATATTTAAATGTTTTTTTCTTTTTGTCTATTTTTTCCTTTCAAGATGCAGATAGCAAAGCATTGAAAAGAATATGAAAACAATATGTATTTGAGGACATTCTACTAAAAAGTAAATTGTAGACTTTTAGAAAATAAATAAAAGGTATGTTACTAAACCTAAAATAAAATTATGGAAGTTTCTATTTGTGCCTTCTTCCCTCCATCATTCCTTCCCATCCTACTTCTTTTCCTTTCTTCTTTACTTAAATAATAATTAACTTAAAATGAAAAAATGGGGGGGGGGCTTTGAGATAGATTAGAGCTTGTAGATGATTCTACATACTGAGATTTGTTTGATCTACTCATAGATACTCTATAAAACAACCTTGCAGCTTCTCTGTCCACATAGAGTTGCGTTTCTTAGAACATCTGAGTAATGTAAGTACAATTGAACTATATTATTATATTATAAAGTTTCATGCTTACATCAATATCTACATAATACTTTGAAACAATAGAATTTGTGATTACTATGGTTTTGTTTCTTTCTTGTTTATGCTTTTCTTTTTCTTTTCTTTTTTTTTTTTTTTGCCTCTTCAATCCACAAATTATTCTGTATAGTATGAATCTGGAACAAATGTTTATAAAGTCAGTATTTTATTTTGTATAATAAATAGTGGTTGTCAAGTTGTTGTCAATCAACCTCTTAGTAGTAAAACACAAATCAAGAGCCTTAATTCTTTTCACTCACTGATGCAGGGGGAATGAAGCTAATCTCATTTATAGAATCAAAACCACAGAATTGAGTGCTATAGTGCATTGGCAAATTTCTGCCCCTACTACCTCTACTCAAAAACCCATTATATTTCATATTCTACTGGAAATAAAGTATGATTTTGTTGAGAGGAACATTGAAATATTATTAAAACATGATATAGTTAACTTATTCCCTTGATATCACAAGATATCAACATCACCATGGCTATCATATTCTCGGTATGAGAGTAAATAAACAAGACAGACCAGAGGAATGATTAGCACTCTGGAGTGACTATAACATGTTACCAGTTATCTCTAAAATGTGCCATTACATTCTTAGAGAAATATAAAAATTTTACTTTCTATTTAAATGCCAGACATAGTTACCTCAAATTATTTATTCCTAGACTGTTTGTGTCTTGAGATTTTTTGTTTGTTTGTTTGTTTTGTTTTTTGGAATTATCTAAGGAGAAACACTGAAAGTACTGTCAGACTATTCATGCCCTTTCACTTGTGTGATTAAGACCATTACAATCTTTAGAAAATTGGTATTAATTCCAAATATTTTATAAACTTCTAACCATGAGATAGGAAGATATAGATAAATCATATGTGACACACAGACTCAAGACTTACAAAATTTTTTATATTTAATAATGCAGAAACAATGTAATATAATCTTTTGAAAAATATAAGAGAAAAATTAGTAAAATTGAATTGAGCAAAATATGCAGTGTTTAGATTTGTGTCATCTTAAGGAGTTTCTGTAATTCTGCCATTTCTGTATTTGTTCATATGTAAAATGTATATAAGCACAGAAAACATTTGGCTTTACTGGAGTTTAATATGTATAAAATATTTATAAATTTTTCTATGGATAGAATATCACTATTAATAATATTAAATTGAGATTTAGGTGTATATTAGTATACTTTCCTAGGGGGCTTAATTAATGCATATAAATAAATCAAATATGCCTAATGTTATTCAATATATGATCTTATAAAAGTTTAAAAAATCTATCCAATTTGCATTTTTTGTTGTCTAATTTCAGATGAACTAAGTTTCAGCTGTGCATGTAGATTCACCTAGAATTCATGGAAAATCATAAAAATGTCACAGAGTTCATTTTCATAGGTCTTTGGGAGAATAGACAAATAGAGGTGCTGTTCTTTCTCTTGTTCCTGCTTTGCTACATGGCTGTCTTAATGGGGAACTCGGTCGTCCTACTCACCATCACATGCAGTCACCTAATTGAACAACCAATGTATTATTTTCTCTGCCATCTTTCCCTCATGGACCTCTGCTATACCTCCACTGTGATTCCCAGGCTCATCAGGGACTTGGCCACAACAAGAAAAAACATTTCCTATAATGAGTGCATGACCCAGCTCTTCACTGCCCACTTGCTTGCAGGTGTGGAAATCTTCATCCTGGTGTCCATGGCCTTGGACCGCTATGTTGCCATTGTCAAGCCCCTGCACTACATGGTTATCATGAGCAGGAAGAGATGTGACATGTTGCTTGTCACGGCCTGGATACTGGGGTTCTGGCACTCCATTGCTTTACTACTGATGGTGCTCAGTCTGCCGTTCTGTGGTCCCAACCACATAAATCACTACTTGTGTGACATCAAGCCACTTTTGAAGTTGGTCTGTAAAGATGTTCATGTTGTAAGTATCTTAACAATTGCCAACTCTGGGATGGTGGTTGTTGCCATTTTTATTGTACTAGTTGTTTCTTACATACTCATTTTGTATTCTCTGAGGACGAGATCATCTGCAGGGCAGCGCAAAGCGCTCTCAACCTGTAGTTCACACATAATGGTGGTAGTTTTATTTTTTGGGCCCTGTATTTATACCTATATTTTACCTGCAGGAAGTGAGAACAAGGATAAGGAAATTTCTGTGTTTTACACTGTGATTGCCCCAATGTTGAATCCCCTCATCTACACACTGAGAAACAGTGAGATGAAAAGTGCCATGTACAAGGTGTGGTCTCGGCTGTCACATTCGGAGTTGAAATAAGTGAAACAATCTTGTAATTCTGCTCTGATGTTCCTAGGTCAGCTACTATTTGACAGGTCACAGAAAATTCAATCTATTTGGGGAAAAGTTATTAGCTAATGGAACAACTTAGTGCTCTGTCTAATCTACACAGTACAAGTGTATTCAGAGGTGATCCAGTGGATATAAAGGTGGCAAGAATTACTTTGGTTTGGTAGAGGACATGGAAAGGATGGGGAAAGCCTAGATTCCTTTCCTAGCAAACCCAGTGTGTGTGCGTGCGTTCGTGCGCGCGCACAAACACAAACACAAACATATACACATATACCCCACACTGATAATGAAGTAAATCTTTAACAGCTTTAATCATCTGTCTCAAAATAAATTACAAAGAACCTTGTTAATAGTAGGAATTTAATTCAGTTTTCTTACTTGTTGGTTTTATTTTTAATGTTTCCTCTAGTCGAATATTCGTGAGCATGATATTGGATTATATAAGAGCATTTTCATACATCTATGTAATATACTCTGAATATATTAAGTTCCCATATTTCCTTCCCTTCCTTTTCTCACCTCTTACAGAGCAGATTTAGATTTAATTCTATACCATCAATACTCACTATGCTTGAACAGGTATTCTGTTGTGATTATTGGCTTTTGAATTTTGGAAATTCAGCGGGACATATATCTTTTGTAAATCTTCCTGTTAATGCTTTAGCAGCTGACAATAGTCATATGAATATATTTTTTGTATACATGAAGAGATATAATATTTCACAGCTGAAAGATCATTCAGCTAATGTACAAATGTCTTATGGCAGCATGTCTCATGAGACATTTTCATGATATATGCTTTGCTTTCTCGCTCCATATATTTCTTCTTGTGATACACTTTGGATATAGACAAAATTTTCTTCCAGTTCCATTTCATTTTTCCTTAATCAGCCTCGCCTAGCTTGCTTTTGATGCTGTGCTTGGGATTCCATGTCTCATATATACCCCCTCCCTCACTTTTACCTTTTCCAGGAATATTCTGGTGGCAAATCAAAAAATTAAAACCAACCAACCCACCAACCAACCAACCAACCAACCAACCAACCAACCAACCAAAGAACTAACCAAACAAACAAGCAAGCAAGCAAGCAAAAAGCAGACAAAATAACCAAATTCCCTCAATATCCAATGCTGCTAATCCTGAAGATATTTACTATTTTTAGAAAATCCTGCATTTGATAGCAGTTCTTTATAAAAACTAAAACAATCAGGTTTTCATAGTTAGATTGAACAAGATTATAATATACATGTGTCACATAAATTAAATGCATAATTTTATACCTTATTTTTTATTTCAGAAATGTTTCTGATAAAATGAGTCTGCATGGATTTGTGCTAGGTCCTCTGTAAAGATGTTATGGTTGTTACATTTTTGATTTATTGGAGCTCCTAACAGTATGTGTTGGTATCTCTGACTCTTTTATCAGCTCTTGGGATAACTTTTCTCCATCTGGGTTGCCTCATCCAGACTTGATATGAGGGTTTGTGCCTAGACTTATTGTATCTTGTTAAGCCATGTTCTGTGGATGGCTCTGGGAGGCCTGCTTTGTTTTCTGAAGAGAAATGGAGGAGAAGTTAGGGAGAAGTGAAAGGAGGAGAAACTGCAGTCAAGATATATTTAAACAGGAAATAAATAACAAAAAAATAATCAAACCCAACCGAAACCAAACTAAGAAAAATACAAGTGCTAAATTATCACAACAAATGTTACTCAAATTTATTTTAATTTTATAAGTTTATGTTCATTCATTTTTACTTAGGACTTTTAAGTACACTTGACATAGAGTTTACCAATAAATTTTAACCTCAACTTTTATTTGTCTTTTATATTCTCATACTTATTGTGCTTCTAAATATAGATTATTTTGATGTCACCTAAAGTCTTATATTATGAGAAAATATTTTTTTAGAATAATAAAAACAATCAGTAAATAACTCCAGTTACCAATCAAAGACAGAATCTAGTGTGCACTGGCTAGTTTTTGTGTCAACTTGACACAGCTGGGTTATCACAGAGAAGGGAGCTTCAGTTGGGGAAATGCCTCCATGAGATCTAGCTGTGAGGCATTTTCTCAATTAGTGATCAAGGGCCCCTTATGGGTGGGACCATCTCGGGGCTGGCAGTCTTGGGTTCTATAAGAGAGCAGGCTAAGCAAGCCAGTAAGGAACATCCCTCCATGGCTTCTGCATCAGCTCCTGCTTCCTGACCTGTTTGAGTTCCAGTCCTGACTTCCTTGGTGATGAACAGCAATATGGAAGTGTAAGCCGAATAAACCCTTTCCTCCCCAACTTGCTTCTTGGTCATGATGTTTGTGCAGGAATAGAAACCCTGACTAAGACACTAGTGTTTGTACATCCTTTGTAAAATCTTACTTGTTTATTATCTGCACTATCAAAATATTTCTGTTGTACTTACAGTTTTTCTCATGTATTATGTAGTGTTGCTGCAATATTCACTCTGTCTCAGCTTAGTGTTTTAAATTTTTTTGTTTATATATTTTCCTTTACTAAGGCTTTTTTCTTATCTCTGTTAGGATTCACCAATTTATTCTATACATAATTCCCTTACCAAGGTATTCTTCTCTTAGAATCATGTAGGAATTGCAAAGGGAGAGAATCCCAAAGTCAACACACTTTTTAATTCATCTAAATCATTCATTCAATCATGCACATTTTCAAAAGTCTAGGGTATTACAAAAAATATTTCCCCTTCCAAAATAAAATGAGCTCTGTCATTATTTATGCGCGTATATTTTTGCTTGAAACAGTATAGCATCTTTTCTTGGAACAGTAGGATTTTACTTAGTAAATTAGATTATGCAGACATGTGCTTGTTTGCATGCATCTTAGTATGATGAATATTTTCCTACTTGTGATATTTGATGATTGAGAAAATTAGTCACAAGAAATTTCTACATCAAAAGGCTTTTTCAGAAAAACAAACTACAAAAAATCATGCTATGATTTGTTTTCTTTTTTAAATATGAAATTTCAGGGGAAATATCATGTTATAATATTAGATTTAAAAATAATATTGAACTGGAATTAATTTTCTACTTTTATGTTTTCTTAATAAAATTTAAATTTCTGATGAATTCATTTTTCATTGTTGATTTATTTCTTAATGACATGTTTCCTACAATCCTTGGTAATATTGTTTTATCACTTTTTGGTCAATCATTCTCTCTGATGCCATGTTAAGATAGATTTATGATAGTTAGCATTTATATTCTGACTCAAATGCTGTTATTCAATATTCTGTGCACTCCCCTTGCCTTTATTTTTATCCTAAACCTCTTTCAAAATTTTCCTTGAGCCCCAGAACTACTTATACGTTTATGAACCTTTCAGAACACTTAGCTTCTATGCTACAAGATTCAAGTATTTCAGTCTTTCAATTATGTCTGATTCTCTGTTTTAACTGTCAACCACTATCTAAAGACATATTCCTCCATGAACAAGGCTGTTGGCAACCGTAGTCAACTGACATAAACACAGATGTTTATATTTGACAGACTTACCACCTGTATTTAACAAAACAATAAAAGTTGACTCTTAGCAAAGACTTAAGACAGTTATATACATGTTTATTTTATATATATTTTTGTTCTGGCTCACGGTACCAAGCTCAGTTTCTCTGCTGTGGAGTAGACCTAAACTCTAATTAGCATATAATATCATTCAACCATAAAAGTCATAATTTTATTGCACCCATGGGTGAATGTTGCATTATATTTGGCTTTATATAAAAACACATGTAGTCTTTAGAGACAAATATTTATCACAAGACCAATAACAACTACTGGTGCATTTTAAGTCCTTCTTGACAAATAGAATGAGTCTAATCCTAAACACGGTCATTTAAGAAGTATACCCTAAGAATGAAAACTCTAAACCCATGGATTAAAGAAAAAATCATAGAAGACACACTGGTTGGTAATCTTGTCTAGCTCGGAGGTATAGAGCACTCTATAAAATATTCAAGTGTGTATAGAAATGCCCCTCAATATGCTCACTTTACACCATGAAGTTTTAGCTTGAAATAAGGAAAATAATATATTCAAGGTACATTGTTAACAGAGAACTGTGACACTGAAGGTGCCTGCCTTGCTTAGTCATTAAAACTACAGGCAAGATAAAAGAAACGAGGATATACGCTCTGACTCTTACAAAGCTCATGATCATGACTCTTAAATGCTCAGAAAAGTAGAGAACTACAGCTAAGAAACTCTCAAGGAGCTCAAGGACAAAAAATGCCCCATACGTAGTCATGTCATCGTAATATAAAATTTAAAAACACATCGTCCACATATCGACAACGTTTACCATGAATTTCATTACTTGTAACAAATTTTTCAGTTCCTAGCTTTGAAAAACGTCCAACAAATAACAAGGTGCACAGCTCTTTACCTTCCTATACCCCCCAATTTCCCCCAACTTTCTATTATATCTCAGAAATTACCAATTTATGCCTTCCATGTTTAGTTTTTATGAACAGAATTTAAGGTTTAATTCTTGTAGCATATTCTAGATATACCATCTAATGTTCTATTACTAACTGCCACATTAATATCACCTGACAGAATTATCTTTGAGTAACCTGGAAAATCCCCTTTCATGCTTTTACCTCTATTATCTCTACTGTGAATGCTTAACACATTCCAAACATGATTTACATACAGTTCTAACTCCCTCAGAGTCATCACCCTCATTCTTTGAAATATAACACCCTATTATGAGTATCAGCAATGTTGATAAGGGTCCCTATCTCCCTCATGCCAAATGCAATGTTTTCCTGAGAAGGTGACGCAGAGTGTTTTATTTAGTATACACACATACATACAGGAACACACACTGCAGTCCATGCCCCTATGTGTCTCTCTCTCTTTCTCTCTCTCTCTCTGTATGTGTGTGTGTGAGAGAGAGAGAGAACCTTATTGTCATGTTAAGCATAGTACCTTCTCCTTAGAGTTAAAACATATCTTACAGTTAAGACAAACTATAGATTTATTCCTGTTTATGATTGAGTCTGATTCTCAAAATTGGGCTCTGCCCCACCTATACCTTAACTACAGATGGTTTTGCACTGCCTTTTTCAGGACAAGCAACTATGGCTTTGTTCCAAAAGGTCATATGATGACCTCTTCTTATTACTACTTGCTGTCATGACTACCTTTTTATGACACCCTTACAACCATGTCTTTGATCACAAAGTTTCTGTTTCTAACTCCATCTCTTTGCCTGACAAATCCCCCATTAAAAAACAAACAAACAAAAAACAAACAAACAACAACACCAAAAGCCCCCCCAAAAACAAAAATCTTTTACCCCTAAGTTACAAAACATTATCTTCCCTACATCCAATGTCATTTTTTAAACCCTACCTTTACAAAGAGACTATATATGTAGGAGAATAAAAATGTTTGCTTGAACTAATTTGTTAATGATGATTGAGGTTGATGATCTTTCTCCACATACCTTTGGAATTAATAAGCCTCCTTCTTTACTGCTTAGTAAATATAGTTATATCAAGTCCAATGAGCTATGTGCATAACACACCATCTCCCTAATGCTTATTTCTTTCATTATAATATCTACATAATTTTCTTCAGAAAGCAGGCAACCAGCACACACAATCATGGGTAGCTTCCATCTCCTTCTCAATGATAAATAAGCTTATTACTAAATTGGAATTGGATATCACTATATATGTTTCTTATTTCATCCATGTGGTTAAAAGCCAAGCACAGATTAGATTGTCACTGCCGCTTTTTTCTTAGTTTTTAGTGATCTTGTTATCACCTACACACAGCAATAGACTATGTGTACCTGAATAGAAAGCAGCATGATTTTATAGTTTTGGTCTCCTTTACAAGAAATGTCACTTTCCATATAATAGACTAGCAAAATGGTTGAAATGACAAAAGTATATAAAATGTAGTAATGGCAAATTAATACATAAAGGCTTTAAAAATTAAGGAGGTTGTAGATAAATTTTAGTCCAGGAACATGAGTATTCTGGAAAGGCTCACTCTGAAGACTTTGTAGGACAATGTGATCTTGCTGGTATGCAGTAATGCTCTGAGTTATGTATGATCTCGTCAAACTTTAGACATGCCTTTAATACATTTTCATCCCCACTAATGAAGTTAACGTTAGTTTATAGAAGGAAGCAGTCATGTTTGAAAGTGATATCTAAGTGAGGGGAAAACAAAATGATGAATCAGAGAAAGATTTGATACAATGAGTCAGAGATAGGACATGCCCTCCTTACATGTGAACAGCACATGAAGTAGAGGTTACTTAAAATCTGTGTAGAAAAATGGTGGGAATGTTTTCAGGATAGTTTGACAGACAAGTAACAGAGAGAACAAGCTAGACACAGGTGACAAGAAAACAAGCCAGAAAATAAGAGGAAGCTAGAAGACTGGAATATATTGCCAAAGTTAGGATGAGGTCAAACATAGCAATTCAGAAAGAAGCAGAGAAAAGACTGATTGAATCAGCCAGGTAGAAGGATTAGATTGTTCACAAGCTGGAAGCTTCCAGGCCTGTGTCTAAGGATCGTTAGAAAAGAGAAAAATGCTGGGTTCAAGTTATATATTCACACAGCTTTGGTACAGGTCTCATCTTGTTCTAATATCTGATAAAATAAAGTGAAATTCCCAGGATTTTATTTTAAAAAATTGTATGTTTTTGATATCTTTCACTGAAATTGCTTGCTAGCTAATTTTAAAGTCTTTTCATGGAAATTTCCAGGTATCCAGTTAAAAATTAGGAGACTTGAAAGTTATTGAAGCTGGCTAACTGCTCTTTTCTTTTTTGAGGATTATTCTGTGTGTTCTTGCTAACACTTTAATTTTAAAGAAGAAAGCAAGAAATTATCACTACTCAGATTTTGAAAGAACATGGTTAATCAGCAATAAACTGCTTTACAAATGGATCAATAATTTGATATTACCCTTTGCCAAAGACTCCAGGGTGCTTCACTGGACAAGGTGAGTCGGAACATCTTCTATGATAAGGAGAAAAATTCTATTTTAAAACATCTGTAGAATAGCATGGCTTCAAAGGAGAAAAGAAACATGATGCACAGGAAAACATATTAAGATGGGAGGACTGACTGTCTTCTGTATGAGATAGGAATTTATATACTCTGACCTTTCTGACTAATATAGATGCTCAAGACCCTAACTGCTAAGTTGACCTGCTTCTTGCCTTCCAATTCAGAAATCTTTTATTTTTCTTCTCTTTCTAGTTCCAGTTCCAGACAAGCATCAAAATCATAAGCTGTGTGCCCTGACATTTGGTCATTCTCTATGAAGACATCCATTGCTCCTTCAATTGTTTACAAAATTCATTACTGAGTCTGGATTTTTTTGATGTGTAACTTACTAAGCCTAAGTTTCTCTTATTCCTCAGACTTCTGGTTTCATCATTCAGCTATTCTTTCTATAATATTTACAAATACCTTGCCAGTTCACTATGTGTGGTGTGATATCTTCCTCCCTCCCTTGCTTCCTTCCACAACATAGAAAATCCAACATAAAACAAGGACACATACTCCACTGTGTTCATAGCAGCCTTATTTATAATAGCCTGAAGCTGGAAAGAACCCAGATGTCATTCAACAGAGGAATGGATACAGAGAATGTGGTACACTTTAAAACGGAGTACTACTCAGCTATTAAAAACAATGAATTTGTGAAACTCTTAGGCAAATGGATGGAACTAGAAAATATCCTTAGTGAGGTAACCCAATCACAAAAGAACATACATGATATACAATCACTGATAAGTGAATTGATAGTGTATATTAGCCCAAAATCTCAGAATACCCAAGATACAATTCGCAGACTACAGGAAGCTAAAGAAGAATGACCAAAGTGTGGGCGCTTTGGTCCTTCTTAAAAAATGGAACAAAGTATTCATGGGAGCAAAATTGAGACTGTGTGGAGCAGTGACTCAAGGAAAGGCCTTCCAAAGACTGCCCCCTCTGGGAATACTTCCTATATAGTCACCAAACACAGATATTATTGTGGATGCCAAGAAGTGCATCCTGACAGGAGCCTGTTATAGCTGTTTTCTGAGAAGTTCTGCCAGAGCCTGACAAATACATAAGCAGATACTCCCAACCAACTGTTGGACTATTCATGGGGTCCCCAATTGAATATCCAACGGAGGAATTAGAGAACGGACTGAAGGAGCTGAACAGGTTTGCAACCCATGAACAACATGGTGAACAACAATATGAATCAACCAAACCTTCCAGAGCTCCCAGGAACTAAACCACCACCAAAGGAGTATACATAGATGGACCCATAGCTCCAGTGGCATATGTAGCAGAGGATGGCCTTGTTGTGCACCAATGGGAGGAGAGGCCCTTGGTCCTGTGAAGGCTAGATGCCCCAGTGTAGGAGAATTTGAGGGTGGGAAGGCAGGTGTGAGTTAGTGGAGGAATACCCACATAGAAGCAGGGGAGAGAGGATGGGATAGGGGGTTTCTGGTGTGGATGGGGACAGAAACGGTGTAGTGGATAGCATTTGAAATGTAAATAAATAAAATACCCAATAAAAAAGGACAATTCTATCTACCTTCCCCACCCCCTACCCCTCCAAAAAGAAAAGAAAAAATAGAAAAAGAAGCTTAATTTAGGGCAGTTCGTGGAAGCAGGGATTCGTGGTCCAAATTTCTCTTTTATTAATTATATATTATCTCTTGTTTTTCTTTCCTAATAGTGTCAGCTTCAGTACCTATTCATTCATTTCTGGTTTTCTTCACTAGCAGCTTTCTTATATTTGGCAACACCTTTGTATCCGTACTCATGTCTAGATACTGAATTCATTTAATATTTCCTAAATTCAAACAGATTCTGCAAATTAGGTACATTATAGCCTCTGAAATATTTTTGATTAGCTGAAAGGGAAATTTTAGGTAGCAATGCTGTCCACAAGGTCAATGCCTTGTACCATTATGAGTTAACATATTCCCTATGGAGGGCAGAAATAGATTTTTTTCTTCAGCATCCTATGGGAAAGCTGCTATCAAAAAGTATGTGCAAATGAGACTCACTTAGCCAGTCCACTAACAGGTGAGAAGTATTAGTTCCACATTTGTGAGTTCAGAGATGCATTATTATAGATTTGGTGAATATGTATATTTTAATATGGCCTGATGTAATGTGTGAAAATATTATTGAATACTTTACTAATACTTGAAAAGAAATATTTAATATAATAACTCTATTTGTAAAGGTTTACTACTATGATAAATATGAAATATTATCTTTGGAAAAAAGGAAATTCTCTAAAATCAGTGAATTCCTTATAAGAAATGAATATGGCAAAGGCCATTAATTTTGTTTTAGAAGAAAATGATGTATTGGATATATTACAGTTTATGATTATTTGAAGAGGTATTAAACTATGGATACATTACCCAAATGTTATCATGTAAAGTTGCTAAAAGAGATTAGGGTGAGCAAGAGCTACCCATGTTTACCCCTAACTTAAAAGATTTTATGTCAAACTAAAATTAGGAGAAATTTATCATAAAGAATAATAACTTTGACAAAACTTCTGGACTATGTGAGCTTTAGGATGAGCAAGAGCAGTATGTGAGCTGACTAGTGCATATTATGGTATAGGTTGACATTTTCTAAATGCTTCTAAAATGTTTCAAAGCTTTTAGTTACAATTGACATGAAGTTGGAATTTATTTTTAAAATGTGTCAAACGACTTCCCAGATAATGTTCAGGCCAACAATGGGACAAACGGTGCTGAAAGTATAGCAAAAACATTTAAGAAAAAATACCATTCACAGGGGTGCTGCTGATATCTTCCTAAGTAGTTACTTCCTCACAAACTTTAGGTGGCATCTTATCTACCTTAAGCCCTTCACCGTGTATCTGCTTTCTGTCTAGTAAGAGTCAGAAAGAATGATTAAATAGTAATTTTTGAACAATTGAGAAGACTAGGCAAAGACCTTCCAGATATTGAATAGTGTGAATTTCTGTTTCTCTGCCCTGGCTATTTCCCTGTGAACCTTTGGTTGAGAGAGCATGAATCATGAAATTAAGTTACATAGTTAGAGAGGCTTGAGGAGGATTTATTATGTCACAGTATAATTTAAGGTCTTACAGGCTAGAGAAATTGTGGCAGTTGATTAGTATTCTAAGAATATGATAAGCTATGAGTAGTTTAGTGTGGGAGTCTCTGAAACATACAAAGCTAGTGTCACTGAAATCAAGGCAGGCAATTCTTAAAGATAGCATCCCGAAGAAGCAAATTCTTCCCACTGGGGTCTCTTCAAATCAATGTAGACCCACAGAAGCAGCCACTACACACTCATTTTCACCCACCTCTTCTCTGCCTTTTTAAATTTTTTTATTATTCAGTTTGTCTTCATCACCTTCAACACCTACATAGAATGTGTTTACCACTTTTTGACCAATGTAGCCAACCTAAAGTTCCTCTATCTTGTCTGAGCATTTGAGGTAAGTAAGTACAGTTGTTTGTAGAAGATACACTGTATTCTAGTGCTATCTGTGTTAAGGATATTAAGGTATATTTTAATACCTGATGAAATCCTGATGGATTGTATGTATTAGTTCTTATGGAGAGGTATGGGGATGATGATGGTTCTCAGACATAAAAAGTAAAAATAATAATAGACAGTAATAGAACATTAAAAAAATCTAAAATGACAACAATGAAAATTAAAAACCAAAGTATACCACAAACCCTCATAGAGATGACAAAAGAAGATACGGCATTTTTAATATTCTCTTTTGTGTCTTAAGGATTCAAATCTCAGTTTGTAAAGTTAAGATAGCCATCTTTTTTAATAATACATTTTTATAATCTTTTATTGTTATTCTTTCTAATTTTTTAAAATATATATTTTATTGGATATTTTCTTGATTTATATTTCAAATGTTATTCCCTTTTCTGGTTTCCCCACCTCCCAGAAACCCTTAATCCCATTCCCTCTACTCCTGCTTCTATGAGAGTATTCCTCCACCCACAAACCCACCCACCCACCCACATTCAGCTGTTTGAGACATTCTTATGAAAGACAACATCTCATGTTTTTTAATGCTGTGCAAAGCAAGGGATCATCCAATCTGAATAACTTAGGAAATTCTTTAAGATATTTTGATGTATGTCAGTTTTATTCCTGCTTCAGTTTGGATTTTTGTCTTGGCTTTTTAAATTATGAATGTAGTTGCCATGATGCTGTCCTTGATAAATAAAAATCCACAACAAATGAATTATAGGAAAATATCTTTGTAATCTGAATGACATCAACAATATTAGATAAGTATCATTGCATTCAAAATGTAATACAGAATATTTCACTAGAAACAATTGAGAAACTTTTATATTACAAAAGATATTGAATTTGTGTGTAAGAGTGATAAATAATGGAGATGTATAGATTTTCAGTTCTCTATGTATAGATGAAGCTTTAAGATAAATATAGTATGAAAGAAAAAAATGATCAAGTCAGGAAGAAAACATTGACTAAACCAGTATTAAATACTTGATGAAGACACAATTATTTTCAATATAATGAAATGTGAATATATTATTTTAAATTTATTTTTAATAAGTCCCATAATTTTTATGATAATATAGAAAATATACTCATTATAAACATTCACAGTATACAGATTGATTATAAAATTAGCAAGAGTTATATGTTTAACGAAGTGATTGATATTGGGTTATATATGATGGAAATGAATTTTTCCACATTATTTGACCTTAAAAGATCACCAGGTTCTCAGGGTAGTTATTAATTTTATGCAACATTTTGAAATAAAGAAAACATTAATTATAATATTGAAACTTAGTTATCAATACTATGTTGTCTTGTGGTTTGAGAACTTGACAATGATAATACATTGCAACTAATATTATGCTTTGTTTTTGATACCAAAAAAATAAATAACTTGATTAGACATCTTCATATATTTTTTTAAATAGTGAAATAGACTTCTGGAGAGATAGATCAGCAGTTAAAAGCACTTATTCTTCTTATAGAGAACCTAAGATTAATTCCTAGCAAATACACTGCTGCTCACAACCATCTATAACCCTATTTACTGAGGATCCAATGCCTTCTTTTGAACCTCTCAGGAACTAGGATCATACATAGTGTACATACAAAAGGGCAGGTAAGCATTCTTGCTTCTCAGGAAGCAATTATACATATGATATATACATACATATCCAGGAAAAGTGCTCATACACCTGAAACCAATAAATTTAAATGCATTGATAATAGTAGAAGAAATATATCTTTTTTTTTTTTTTTTTTTTGAGACAGGGTTTTTTTTTTGTATAGACCTGGCTATCCTGGAACTCACTTTGTAAACCAGGCTGGCCTCGAACGCAGAAATCTGCCTCTGCCTCCTAAGTGCTGGGATTAAATATATGTGCCACCACTGTCTGGCTGAAATATATCTTTCAAATTAGATACAATTACCATTGATAAGGTTAAAGCTATACACAAAGGGCATTTTTTATCTGTCTTTGTTTTCAAATTCTGCCTTAGACCAGTTTTCAATGTACTGCAGGCCTATCAGGGATTTGAAACAGTACAGTGAATAAGTTGACTTATCCAAAATAAATGTATATGTATTATATTAAATATATCCAGAATATATTACCTGTATTACAGTTAACTTGATATGATTAGTTTCATGTAATGTCCCTATATGATAATCATATTTTCATAAGGAAATTTTAGAAAGTCTTGGCTTTGAAAATCTAATATAGTATTTTGGAGGGGGTATGGGATAGGTAAATCTCTGGAGGAAGAAAATCAGGAAAGGGGGTAACATTTGAAATGTAAATAAACAAATAATTGAAAACACAAAAAAATTTCCCCATTAATAAATGACATTATGAAAGGAAGAGAAATTTCATACTGGAATATGATCATAAAAATTTCCAGGTGATAATAGTTTAACAACAACAACAAAAAATCATTTATAGATTCCTTCTCTAAAGCCATATTAAACTTTGTGACCTGAGACCTGAGACTGTGAAAAGCTTAGATGCCTCAGTGATAAAATATTTTTCTGGAGATGATAGCTATAATTTGATCCTATAACATTATCTAGATATTAAGATATTTAGTGTGAAAACATGTATTTATAGATAACATAAAATATTTATTTACTTATTTATTGTAATCTCAGAGAGTATGAATTGTTTAAGGTACACTCCTCAGAATTTGAAGAAAACTAGACATGAGATATTTAGTAGCTATCTAGCACGAAGCATTATTTTTTGTTTATACATACTATTTACAAAATACCATGAAAAACATTTTAAGATGGTACCACATTTTTTTGTAGGTTACCAGCATTTCTTATTCTTCTTTCAAGGAGCAGTACCTAGAAATGAAAGTGTTATTAATTGTAAAAGTAGGTGATAAAATACATAATATAAGTGGAAAATAGGAATTTTATAGATTGTTAGGACCTTATCTTTGACAAGCATAATTAAAAATTTCAAAATAGAGAAAAAGACATTACATAAGTCATTGGCAACAGGGTTTTTTTTGGCAATTAGGTAAATAATAAAAGGATAAATTTTATTTTAAATTAATTGAATTGCAAAACTACTCAGAAGCACACTAATGTCAGCATGTTTGTTGTGGAAAGTGCTGTGGAGAATTTATCAATTTCATCAACTTTCTTAAAAATGATATTGATATTGCAGACAGAGAGTGGAAATAACAATTTAATAATAAATAGATGGAATATTTTTATGAGAAAGAAATATATTTGCTTAAATTAATCCATCACTCCACATGGTAAAACTAATTCCTTTATCTTTTGCAGATGACCCATTTCATTTGGTTTCCTTCTCATTCATGAACCATGCAGCTGAATATCAATGTGACAGAGTTCATTCTTCTTGGATTGACACAGGACCCCAGTAGGAAGAACATAGTGTTTGCCATTTTCCTGTTCTTTTATATGGGGACATTACTAGGTAATTTCCTTATCATTGTTACCATCAAGACAAGCCCAGCCCTTGGGACTCCCATGTACTTCTTTCTGTTCTACTTATCTTTGTCTGACACTTGCTTCTCTACAACTGTAGCCCCGAGAACAATCGTGGATTCCCTGCTGAAAGAGGCCTCTATCTCTTTCAATGAGTGCATAATCCAAGTCTTCACATTTCATTTATTTGGTTCCCTGGAGATCTTTATCCTCATCCTCATGGCTGTTGACCGTTATGTGGCCATCTGTAAGCCTCTGCACTATACGACCATCATGAATCGCCAGGTCTGTGGAATGCTGGTGGCCACAGTCTGTGTGGGATCCTGTATACATTCATCAGTTCAGATAATCCTGGCCTTGAGTTTACCTTTCTGTGGTCCCAATGAGATTGATCATTATTTCTGTGACTTGCAGCCACTGTTGAAACTTGCCTGTTCAGACACGTATGTGATCAACCTTCTCCTGGTGTCCAATAGTGGAACCCTTTGTACAGTGAGTTTCCTCATGCTCATGGTCTCATATATCATCATTCTCTATTCTTTGAGAAATCACAGTGCTGAGGGGAGGAGAAAAGCTCTGTTCACTTGTGTCTCTCACATCATAGTAGTCATTTTGTTTTTTGTGCCCTGCATATTTATATACACACGTCCTGCCACCACCTTCCCTATGGACAAGATGATATCTGTGTTTTATACAATTTGTACACCTTTTCTAAACCCTCTTATTTACACACTGAGGAATGCAGAGGTAAAAAATGCCATGAGGAAGTTGTGGAGCAAAAAAATTTCAGATGATATATAAGTGCTCAATTTTTTTATTGATTTTAATAAAGAAAATAGTTTTCACGTACTTTAAAAAATAACACTGTCTTAGGAAGGAAAGATTTGTTTCTTCTAGACAATGGGCAAAACATATGTATCCTTAAGTAATACATCAAATTAGTCTTTTGCAAAAGAAGATGTAGCAGGAAGATGCAAATATTAGTCTCAAACACATTGTTTAAATATTGGTCCCTATTAGGTCCATGTTTAGGTCTTACAAGTTATATTTGGTACAATATTTACCTTTCTCCCAGTTTATTTTATTCTTGATTTCTTTATTTCTTATTGTGATTATTTTTCTTCAAAATGTTTCATTCAGGTCTTCTTCAATCAAATTAGTATACTAGATTCACAAATTTATATAAGTTTTGTTTCAAAGTGTAGTGTGAATATGGTTTATGTATTTGTGTGTATGGGTATATGCATATGTGACCATGCTCTTCCTGTTCATATATTTCTTATTCTTACCAACTAAGTGGAAAACATCTTTAAACATTAATTGTTATTGTGATTGCTACTATGGCTAGAATATATGTGTGAATATCTCCTGTTTGTCTATTATCTATCTATCTATCTATCTATCTATCTATCTATCTATCTATCTATTTATCTATCTATCACCTATCTATCTATCTATCTATCTATCTATCTATCTATCTATCATCTATTTATCATCTAACATTTATTTATCAGTCATCTAACATATATCTAACATATATTTATTGTTCTATCAACAGATAGATAAATATACACAAACACACACAGATAGAGAGAGAGAATATGATAAAAAGGGAATTGTGCATGTATATACATATATACATATAGTAGATAATTTACTCTTTAGTCTTGAGATTATGCTTTCAGCCTCTCTCTCTCTCTCTCTCTCTCTCTCTCTCTCTCTGTGTGTGTGTGTGTGTGTGTGTGTGTGTGTGTATGTGTGTGATCACTCGGATCCTCTAATAATGTTAAAACAAGTAGGGAGAACTCACCCACTGGCAGAGTCCCTCTGAAGTTAGGAAGAATTTGCCTTGTGGCTTTATTATATTTTCAATTTAAAAATCTGACACTTTGAACTTTGGGGAACATTGTTTCATCTTGAAAAATAAATCTGCCGGGCAGTGATGGCACACGTTTTTAATCCTAGCACTTAGGATGCAGAGGCATGTGGATTTTCTGAGTTTGAGGCCAGCCTGGTCTACAGAGTGAGTTGCAGGACAGCCAAGGAAACACAGAGAAACCCTGTCTGAAAAAACAAAAAACAAAAAACAAAAAACAAAAAAGAAAAAAGAAAAAAAGAAAAAGAAAAAAGAAAAATAAATATTATAATCAAGTTAGCAAGAAATTATAAAAGCTACAGAAACCATGCTGCGTTCAAAGTCAAAATTTTACCTACAAGCAATTGTTTTACCCATAATTTATGCAGAAAATTCCCTTGAAATGTGCATTTTGGATATGCCTTCTAAATATTAAATTTTATTGATATACTTCTACTTCTATTATATTATTCATTTATAAAATATATAACTATTAAAAAATCAAGAAAAAGAGTTTCTTTCATTTTATTTTGCCTTGTTTTAAAAATGTGCAGCGTAGGAAGTCTTCAATGTGTTGTAAGCCTCTGAAATTAGGAAAATGTAGAGATGAAGATAACAATTCATTAAGTATAATTTGTTAGTCTTTTTTGAACATCCAACAAAGGAGACAATAAGGTTTTTGCTTCACATTTTAAGCTATGTCAGTGTTTTCTTCACAAGGTTGCCCTGTTCTTTTGAAGTCAAGAACCCCCTATGGCAAAATAACCATATACATATACATATTTGCACACAGTGAACACATAATGACTGTGGTGATGGATATCCTTATTTAATTGCTTTTAATACTCATTTTTCATACTGTTTGCATATTCAACCTTGTATATACATCAAATAAAACAATTTCATCAATACTACAATAAAATTGGAAAAAATTAAAGCAAATGGAACTAACTTATTTTACAGTGTTGGCTAATATCATTTTCAGGACTCTGATACGCATTCCTTTCATTTCTACTTAGAATTTTGATAACTGGGCAGAATTTCTGGATCCACTATGCTTCATACCTGATGAAACAGGGACCAGATAGTGAATAGGAGATCTTCCCACCTTCAAACATGTTATTTCTGATGCTCATTATCTATACCACTATCTACTCTAAAAGAGAAGTGGATTGAAAGCACTTCAAGTATATCCATCTTTTTAAATAAAAATGCTATATTTAAAGGAAAGGAACACATTTACAAAATGACTCTCAAAATGACAAAGAATTTAGCAATTTCTTTTTCATTTCTAAATGATATAGACATGTACCTTATTTGAAGAAAATATCACACAGGGTGAGGAAATGCAGGGCCAAAGACACCAAACCCAGACACTATTACTGTTGCCAAGAAGTACTTGTAGACAGGAATCTGGTATGGCTGCCCTCAGAGAGATTCTGCCATTGCCTGACTAAGACAGATGCAGTACTTACAACCAACCATCGGACTGAGCCCAGGGACCCCAATGGAAGAGTTAGGGGAAGTACTAAAGGAGCTGAAGGGAATTGCAACCCCATAGGAAGAACTAACTTGACCCCTCAGGTCTCCCAGGCACTAAATCACCAACCAAAGAATATACATGGGTGGATATATGGTTTCAGCGACATATGTAGGAAAGGACTGCCTTATCTCAGGCATCAAGGGAAGAGGAGGTACAAGGTCCTGTGAAGGCTTGTTGCCCCAGTGTAGGGGGATGCTGGACAGGTGAACTGGAAGTGGGTGGGGGAGCATCCTCTTAGAGGCAAAGGGGAGGAGGATTGGGAGGAGTGTTTATAGAGGGGAGACTGGCCAATGGGGAACATCATTTGAAATACATATAAATAAAATAATAATAGAAAGAAATGGGAAATTTAGAAACAGAAGGAAAATATTAGTAAAATGTAATGGAAAGAAGGTACAAAACTCTAGTAAATTTTAACATTTCATTTACATGGAAATAAATAAATATCTGGTAAAATTATCTGATTCAGGAGGGTATAGAAAACAGATAAGATGAGGTCTAAGTTTTTGAGGCTAACCTGGTATTTGTCATGTAACTGAGATTGACTCAAAAATCCCATACCTCATCCTATGTATAGGTAGAAATAGATAATTAAAATTTTAACAAAATACAATAAAACAATGGTAAATACACATTTTTACTAACTAAGTCTCATGTTGTAGAACCCAGGGAAGGGAAGTTTTATATTTAGAAATTTATGTTCAAAATGAGGATGGGATGAATGGAATGATATAAGTGAAAAGTGGTATCTTACAGTATAGTCAATCAAATCTTCTAAATGTTAGAGTACAAGAACTGAGCAATAAAGAGTGGAAATTGTATTTACAAAACCAAATGATGGAAAGTAATCTTTTGTTATCTAAATGTGTTATTTTATATAGTCTTTGACAGTGTACCCCTATTTTTAACATTATGATGCTTGATACTCTCCTTGTTCTCTAAAATTATGTTAAAAAGACATTTGCTTGGATATAGTGTTTGCATGTGTATTATTACATAAACATGGAGGATATACCAACACTGGGAGCTTACTAGGTAAATAACATATTTCTAAATGATAGAAACCGCCTTACGTACATCAGTAGCATGATCTCATTTAAAAATAATTAAATCAAAAGAGGATGCAGTAATGATTTTTATATGAGCATTCTTATGAGTAATAGAATTTCTTTGTATTCAAATTTCAGAAAATTACTGGAACATAAACTCTTATTATATTGTCATGATTATTCTACCTTACTTCTGTGTAATACATTGCCCCATTATTTTTCTTCTGAATCCTCTATTGTTGCTGTTATTGTTTCTCTGAACAATGGCATTAGTCAAGGCTAAAGCATTTTTTTCTATTTCTCATTAGGTTCCCAGGAAACCTTTCTAGACCACAGTTTTCTCATTGCATTCTTTACTTCTGCATTTCTCAGAGTGTAAATCAGAGGATTCAGCATGGGAGTGATAATGGTGTAAAATATAGCTACCATCTTGTCCTCAGAGAAGGTAGTGTCAGGCCGCATATACATAAAAGTACAGGGACCAAAAAAAATGATGACAACAGCAATGTGGGATCCACAAGTGGAGAGAGCTTTGCGTCTGCCTTCGGATGACTGCTTTCTCAGAGATATGAGAATGACTGTGTATGAGATCAGCAAGATGACAAAACTTCCCAACGCAATGGTGCCACTGTTGGCTGTCACAACAACACCAACAATGTAGGTATCTGTGCAGGCAAGTTTCAGTACAGGATGTACATCACAGAAATAGTGATCAATCTCATTTGGTCCACAAAAGGGGAGCTGGACCACAAGAGCCACTTGGATAATAGAATGTAAGAAGCCACCAATCCATGTTCCAAGCAACATCTTATTGCATCTCTCCCGGTCCATAATAGTCATATAGTGGAGGGGTTTACAAATGGCCACATATCTATCATAGGCCATGACAGTAAGAATAAAGATCTCAGTGCAACCAAAAAAATGAACCCCAAAGAGTTGTAACATGCACCCCACATAGGATATAGTCTTTTTCTTCACTAACAGGTCAACAATCATCTTAGGCGCTGTGACTGAGGAGTAGCAAATGTCCACAAAAGACAGAAAGTTGAGGAAAAAATACATGGGTGACTTCAAAAGATTGCCAATGCAAACTGTCAACATGATGAGGAGGTTTCCTAGCAGAATGATCATGTAAAAGAAGGAGAACACCACAAAACATACTTCTTCAACCTCAGGGTTCTGAGAAAGACCCCCAAAAATGAATTCAGTGACGTTATTTACTTCTTCCATGGAATAAGTCCTTAAGGCCATATCCTCAAAAGAATATTACATTACCTAAAGGACAAATAAATAAAACCACCAACATTCATTTCTATTTTTAAACGAATAAATAATTATAGTGGCTGCTGCTTGAAGTTGGTCACTTACATTTTCTATACTTAGGTTTCATTTTAAGTACATTTATTTTGATCAACCTACCTCAATTTTATATTCTGTGATATTTCAATTCATGTGAGAAATGAAGTTCAAAGACACAAACCAATTCTTGAAGTCTCATGAGATATTTGAAGAGCGCTCTCCTCTACATTTTAAAGTTCATAATCAGCTTCCAAATGTACTTTTATCTTATTTTGTGTATTATTTCTATTACTTTTCAAACAGATTTTTCTGCTTGAAGCTATGATAATATTTATGTATAAGCAAATGCTTACTGCATCTTTATACAGAAATATGAATGTTTGCTCAGATGTGCCCTGCTTTATACTGCCTGTTCTAGATGTGACATCTGCTCAGAATTCTCAAGTAACACAGCTCCAGTGGCTCCTGCAGGTTTCCCTTCTCATAAAAGTTGGATTTCTTGAAATGAAATTATGGTCTCTCAATTGACCTCAAGAGTTCAACATCACTATGTGGTGCCATAGAACAAGACTTAAATTAGGCATATTTAATTCTGAAATAATCCCAATGTAACCCCAATAAATCATTTAAGTTCATGAGACCTCAGTTATTTCATTTATGGTATAATAAAGCTTAAAATCATCATTATTTGTCAATAAAGGTCACTTCTACAATAAATTTAAGTACTTCATAAGCATAGGATAGCTACAAAGTCCCGAGAAGGGGCAAAGATAAGAATTTATGACAGTAGAAGAAGAATTTTCTGTAGATAAAGCCATCTTTACTTACTTGATCAAGATGGAATAAAAGTCCCAAGTAATTTTTTGGCACAATGAGGTTACTCCAGGATTTCTCCATAGTTACCTTTACTTGATATTTAAATGCTTCCATGAAACAAAGAGAAAAAAGAAGTGTTATGTACTTCAGTGTTTCTTCATGCATCCTCATATTTCCTGCTTTGTATTAGCTACAGCATACCACTCAGTGTAGGAAACTTTGAATTCTATATTCCTGGCAGAGGTTATCATTTAATTGACCTGAAATGAGTCTAAAGAGAAGACAAAATTTTATTTGAGTAGAAATAACTTTAGTGGTAGAATTACAGGCATTCTAATGGGATGTTATTGAGATAAAAGAACAGCTATGAATTAATCATGATTCATAGAAATTTGAAGATCCTTTCTCAAATCAATACATACAAATGATCCCTGAAGTGGCCGGCTGGCCTTTTGGGAATGCATCTCTTAACATCAATTGTGTTTACTTTTTGCAGACACAGAACCCTGTGACATTTTCAACTGTCTTTTGCAGAAAAAGATAAGTTTATGGAAAGTCATTTATGCTGTGAATTTCCAGATCTTTGCCCTAGAGTTTTAGAACAGTCACTGTAGTTCTCTCTCCTTTTATGTATCACAGATTTATGGGGAAAATTAAAAGAACAGTAGCATTCCAATCAGATGTGGAATCAAGTTCAATGCCATGGTTCTAAGAAATAGTTCTCTTTTGGCATTCTACTGTTTTTTTAAAACACAAATTATTCAACACTAAGGAGTTCATATCTTAGAAGTTTAGAGAAATTGTTACATGATTTATTTTTTGTATAAGACATAGATACTTACATACAAATTTGATACTATTCCACTAAGGTCTAAAGCACAGAGGACTAGGGCAAACACACATTCTCTAAGAGAGTTTGCATCTAAAACCCTCTGACATCAACCTTTCTAGCACTTCAGACTTGATACTGTTCTTGAAATGACTGGCATGTTTTATGTTTAATTCCCCATTTATGAGTCATTACTATCTCTAAGGCAGTATACATAGAGGTAGATATAAGTTATCATCTTATCTTTATCTTTACAATCCCATACTTTCTTTTCGTACAAAACCAGAATTTAAATATTATTATAAATGCAAAAAAAAATGACTGCCCCTCCTTTCCAACTACATTCTTTTCTTAGTTTGAGACAGACACATCTGTTGATCTTTTTCAAATGGGTTTGAACTCACATAAGTTTTTTAGCTTCTCCTTAGATAGTGTAGAAATTCTAATTATGAATAACTAGTATTGGAGAATCCTTGGTCTTTTAAACTAAGAGTGGCAGAATTGAATCTTCCTTGTTCCATGATCTCTCATCTACTGAAATGAATACTCCTTCTTTTACATCTTATGTAGTCTTGTTAAGAAAAGAAAGGAAAACAGTAATGACCTTGGGGAAAAATGTATTCCCAGAGTCTTTTTCCATGGTCAAAATAAAATTACAGGCTTAAAATGAACTTAAAATTCTAGTATCTATTGAATTTAAAACTAAATAGTTTAAATATTTTATAATAATAATTATTATTACTATATTACATATGTTAAATTTAAAAGTTGGTGATTCTACTTAAGAAGATAGAAGTAATATTTTTATTGTAATCTTATTACTTGAATTACTGTACATTGATGTGCATACTAAATAATATGTTTATTGTATTAAATTACATTACCTGATTTATCTCATTGTATAGCGTTGAATTGCTTGTCTTCTTCTAACAAACTAGAAAATCTAGATATAAAGAAAAATATGTAGAAAGAGAAAGTCACTTCTAAAGTACTTTGTCAAGCATGGTAGTATATGCTTTTAATCCTAGAACAGGGGAGGTAGAGACATATGGTTCTTTATGAGTTCAAGGCCAGACTGTTCTACACAGAAACTTCCTGGCCAGCTATAGGTACATAATGAGACCTATATTTTATTTACTACCAAATGATACTTTGTCCAATTAGATAGCAAACAAGCAAACAAATAAAAGAAAGAAAAGGAGAAATACAGACAGAAAAAAGAAGCAAAGAAAGAAACAGACAGAAAGACAGAAAGAAAGGCAGGAAAACTGGTGCTGGGAAGAGACTGGTTGTAGGAGGTAGACTTGGAGCTGAGCTTAGCTGAAGCTAACTAGTTCACCTGTGGGCAAATATACCCATAGACAGTGGAATATCCAAGCTCCATTAAAACTGCATTGTCTGAAAATAAAAATGAAGAAAAATTTAAAAATAAAGATAAGATAAAGTCCCACAAGTTTCATCAGATTTCTGAGGCCTCTCAATGACACCTTAATTGTCTCTTCTGTAAATTAGGACAAAATATTTGTACCACACGGGGTAACTAGGAAAAAGTCTTTGTTTATGGAATAAAATTGTGTCTATTTTATTTTATGTGTCTATTTTATTTTTGTATGATAATAATGTGTAAGTTTACTACTATGTTATTGCATTGTTGTTGACTTGTTTTTATTTATTACTAAATGATACTGGATTCTGTAGTTATGTCCTTGTAGAAATTGGATATTTGTGTTGCCAGCTTATGGTTATAATTATCTATGCTTCTGTAAATATTTATGTGTAATTAATGCACACATACATTTTCAGTTCTCTTGCATGGGAACCTAAAATTGTAATCATAAAACAATGAAATTATGCTATTTGCAGGGACACTTATAGAGGTGGACATCATTACAACAAACCAAGTAAACTATACGCAGAAAGAAAATATGTCACTTTTTTTCTCTAATGGAGCATATCTATCTATCTATCTATCTATCTATCTATCTATCTATCATCTATCTATCTATCTATCTATCTATCTATCTATCTATCTATCTATCTAGAAGAGGAGCTATGCATAGAAACACTCTAAAGGGTGCAGTGAAAGAAACAAAATAAAGTAATAGAGAAAAGGAAAAAATCATACATTTTCATCATACTTAATTTTATTTATCTGTGTAGACACAACCACGTGTTTGTATTCCTGTGTATGTGGGAAACAAATACAGAGGGACGGCAGGGAGGCTAGTAAAAAAATAATGGGGAATTTAAATGATCAAGGTACAGTTACATATTTATACATACACTGTTACATGCATACATACATACATACATATAAGTGTGCATGTGTGAATATCATAATTTTAATTTTAATTATATTTTTTCATTTATTTTAGAGTTGGGTAGAGTGAAATCAGGCACAATATGAGAGTGAAGGTCAATGTCCAACTTGCGGAAGTAGGTTTTTTCTTATTACCTGGGTCCTAGGAATCACAGGTCTTCATGCTTGAAATCAGTAACATCACACCAGCTCCTAAAACACACTATTTTATATACCAGTTAAAATTTTTACCTGAGAACAGGCTTGTTGGGTCTTACTTTAACTGCAGGCTGTCTTTTTGCAGAATTCTTCTAATACACATGAAAGCAATTGTGCAACTGTTTGCAGCAACCTCAAATTTAGTATTGTTAGTCTTCCAGTATGGTATTGAGCTGTTTTAGTTCTTTATAATACCTTTCATTTATAGAGTAGCTAAGAAAGTGAAATATAACTCTTCATGTATCTGATGTTTTACTGTCTTTATCATAAATAAGTCTCTGTTAGATCTCAATTTTAAAGAATACTTTATTGTACTTGTTTGTTGTTTATGTGTCAACATGTTTGTGTGAGTGTATGCACTTGACAGCATGTGAAAATGAATATGATTGGCCAACTTTGGGAATTGCATGTATCTTTCCAGTATACAGGTCCAGAAAAAGAGCTCAGTGTATTATGCTTGGTGGTTGATGCCTTCCTCCATAAGTCATCCTACCAGTCCTGACATCTCATGTGTGTTGTGTATTCGAGTGTGTGTCCGTCCACCATGATTGTGAACTGTTAGCTTGCCTTATTAATGATTCTCTCATTCTCTTACTTGAAGCCTTTACACAAAAGGTTTGCTTTAGAGTTGTTTCAGAAACACTGAATTATTAAATATCACAATCACTTTTGCTGCAGAGAAGACATTGATAAGATTACCTATTGTTGACTTTCTAAGTGCTAAACGAGTTAACATAACCATATAACATATCCAGGGGAGGTGGTTTTTTTTGGTTTGTTATTAACTCCAATACATACTTGGCTGTTATCGGAGTTCTCTGCATTTTATTCCACAGAATTGTCAGCAATGTTTTCTTTTAAATTTATTTATTCACTTATTCCTCTCCTCCCAGCCTGACCTTCAAAATTCCCAATCTTTATTAGCCACTCAGAGAAGGGGAAACTCCATCCACCACCTCTCAAGTCGGGACCAAACCATCCTCCAGTATCTACTCTAAGCAGTAATAAGCACATCCTATACCACTGAGGCCAGACATGGCAGTCCACCTAGGGTAAGTGGATCCAAAGCAGGCAACAGAGTAAAAGACAGCCCAGGCTCCAATTGTTAGGGGACCTGCATGAAGACCAAGCTGCTACAAGTGTGTAGGGAGCACAGGTCCAGCCCATGCATCCTCTTTGGTTAGTGAATGAATAACTGTGTGTCCCTATGGGCCAAGGTTAGTTAATCTCTAGGTAATATTGTGGTGTCCTTGTCCCTTCTGACTCCCTTTATTTTTTCCTCTACTCTTCCACAAGACTCCCTGCTCTATACCTAATGTTTGGCTGTGGGTCTCTGCATCTATTTCCATTAGCTGCTGGATGAAACATCTGCTGGATGAGACATTTAAGCAAAGTTCCTATCTGCAAACACAACAAAGTATCATTAATGGTGTCAGGGATTGCCACTCTTAGATGGGATGGAACTTAAGCTGGGTTATCATCAATCTACCATTCCCTCAATCTCTGTTCCATTCCCCTATTATTCCTTCTCCCATCCAGTTCCCCCTCTCCATCTGTCTCTGATGTCTATTTTATTTTCTCTTCTGAGTGAGATTCAAGCATCCTCCCTTGTACTCTCCTTGTTTCTTAGCTTCTTTGGGTCTTTGGATTGTAGCATGATTATCCTGTACTTTATGCCTAATGTCCACTTCTAAGTGAGTACATACCAAGCATGCCTTTTCTGTGTCTGGGTTACCTCACTCAGGATGATAGTTTCTAGTTCCAACCATTTGCCTGAAAATATTTGCCATTAAATATTCCTCTATTGAGAATTTTCTGTGCCTTATTTATTTTTAATTTGATTATTTGTATTTTTGATGTCTATCTTCGTGAATTCTTTATATATTTTAGATATTAGTCATTTGTCAGAATTAGAATTTGTGAAGATCTTTTTCCATTATGTAGGCTCCCTTTTTGCCCTATTGATGGTGTCTTTTTGCTTTATAGAAGATTTTCAATTTCCTGGGATCTCATATTAATTGTTAATCTTAGTGCTTGAGCTCTTGCTATTCAGTTCAAGAAGTTGTATCCTGTTCCAATTTGTTCAAGGGAGTTCCCCAGTTTCTCTTCTATTAGATTTAGTGTATCTGGTTTCATATTGAGGTCTTCAATCAATTTAGACTGTGTTATCTTCAGAATGATAAACACACATCCTATTAGAACACAACCATTTGTTGACGATGCCTTCTTTTTTTCCACTGATGGTTTTGGCTTCTCTGTCATAAAGCAAGTGTCCATAGCATGTGGCTTTACTTTGTGGTCTAATTTGATTCCGCTGATCAAACTCTCTGTATCTATACTAATACCATGCAGTTTTTAGTCATGAGTGTTCTATAGTCATATTTGTGATGAGGGATGGTCATTCCTCCAGAAGATCTTTTATTGCTCAGAATTATATTGGCTATCCTGGGTTTTATGATTTTCTATATGAAATTGAGAATTGTTTCAGGGTTTATAAAAAAATGTGTTCGAATTTTGATGAGGATTACATTCAATCTGTAGGTTGCTTTTATCAAGATGGCCATTTTCACTATGTTAATCCTATTGATCCATGAAGATCGGAGATCTTTCCATCTTCTAATATCTTCTTCAATTTACTTCTTCTAGGACATGAAGTAATCATCATACAGACTTTTCACTTGCTTAGTTAGATTTGTATCAAGATATTTTATATTATTGTGGCTACTGTAAAAGGTGTTGTTTCCTAAATTTCTTTCTCAGGCTATTTATCATTTGTATATAAGAAGAATTTTTGAGATAATATTTTATCTAAGCACTTTGCTAAAGTTATTTATCAGCTGTAGGACATCTCTGATAGAATTTTCACATCACTTATATATATATCACTTATATATATATATTATCATCTTCTGTGTATAGTCATACTTTCACTTCTTCCTTTTCAAGTTGCATATCATCAATCTCCTTTAGTTGTGTTATTTCCCTAGCTAGAACTGCAAGTACTACATTAAATAGATAGGCAGTTAGGGCTGCCTTGTTTTGTCCCTTATTTTAATGCAATTGCTTCAACTTTCTCTCCTTTTTAATTTGGTGTTTGTTAATGGATATATATATATATATATATATATATATATATATATATATATATATAATATGGTATTTCCATGTTACCTTGGCACTTGCTGATTGTGTTCTTATGTTGTCTGATGGGATGGATTAGTGAAAAGATGTTGTTTAAAATTCGTTCTGGCTCTCCCAGCCAGAACACCCGCGCCGCCGCGCCATCTTTCCTCTGAGCCCAGCAGACACAGCTAGAGACACCCCAGGACTTTAAGATCGCATTGGGGTTACGCGTGAGTGCAGAGGTGGTTTTGGGAGCAGCGGGTCAGCAGTTCCCCCCAGGGGCAGGAACTGAGAACTCCACCCCACCGGAGGCTGGGCTTCTCCCAGCCAGAACACCCGCACCGCACCATCTTTCCTCTGAGCCCAGCGGACACAGCTAGGGACACCCCAGGACTTTAAGATCGCATTGGGGTTGCGAGTGAGTACAGAGGTGGTTTTGGGAGCAGCGGGTCAGCAGTTCCCCCCACGGGCAGGATCCGAGAACTCTGCCCCACCGGAGGCTGGGCCTCTCCCAGCCAGAGCACCCGCCACCCCGCCATCTATCCTCTGAGCCCAGCAACTCCAGGACTTTAAGACCACATCAGGAACTCAGGGCCCGGGCCTCAGGCTCGGTGCACTCTATAGGCTCTTTCGGGACTCCCCAAGATATCTCTGGAAGTGAGGTGAGCAGGGGAACACAGCCTCTGTTCCGGCCCAATCTCGTGGAACTTGAGACATCAGCCAGGAGATTGATAAAGGCCC
>LR749768.1:1641652-1694194 GCA_902729485.2 Mus minutoides
CTAGTTGGCCATCAGTGGGAAGAGAGGCCCCTTGGTTATGCAGACTTTATATGCCCCAATACAGGGGAACGCAGGGGCCAGGGGGTGGGAGCGGGTGGGTAGGGTAGCAGGGCCGGGAGGGGGGAGGATATAGGGAACTTTCTGGATAACACTTGAAATGTAAATGAAGAAAATATCTAATAAAAGTTGAAAAAAAAATTCGTTCTGTCATAGAATACCTTGTTTTGCTCTATCTATGCCAATTGAAAGTTTTACTGAATATAGTAGTCTGAGCTGACATCTGTGGTCTCTTATAGCCTTAAAATCATCTGTTCAGTGTCTTCTGGCTTTTAGAGTCTATGTGAGATGTCAGACCTAATTCTGATCGGTCTGCCTTGATATGTCATTTCAATCTTTTCCCTTGTAAGTTTTAATATTCTTTATTTGTTCTGTACATTTAGTATTTTGATTATTATTTGTCTGGTCCATTTTCTTTTCTGTTCCAATCTACTTGGTGTTATGTAAGCTTATTGTATGTTTATTGGCTTATCTTTTATTAGGTTAGGAAATTTTCTTCTATGATTTTGTTGAAGATATTTTATGGACCTCTGACTTGGGACTCTTCAACTTCTTCTATATCTAGTATCTGTAAGTTTGGTCTTTTCCTAGTGTCTCAGATTTCTTTGATGTTTTGTGTCAGAAACTTTTTATATTTAACACTGTTTTTGACTGATGTAGAAACTTCTTCTATCCTATCTTCTACTCATTAGATTCTCTCTGCTGTCTCTTTTATTCTTTTGGTGATGTTTACATTTTTAGTTCTGTTCTTTTTCCTAAGTTTTGCTTCTCCAGAATTCCCCCAGTTTGTCTTTATTATTTCAATTTCAGTTTTTATGTCTTAAACAATTTTATTTTCTTCACCTGTTTGATTTTTTTCTCTTGTATTTCACAAAGGAATTTATTTTTCTCCACTTTAAAGGCCTCTCTCGTCTTTATAAGATTGGATTAAGGTCATCTCCTTTTTCTTTGGCTGTGTTTGTCTATCCAAGGCTTGATATAGTGTGACATCTGGGCTCTGGTGGTGCCATATTGCCCTGGCTCTTTTTCTTTTTTCTTTTTTTTTTTTTTTTGACTTCTTTTTTTTTCCAACTTTTATTAGATATTTTATTCATTTACATTTCAAGTGTTTTCCAGAAAGTTCCCTATACCCTCCCCCCTCCCGGCCCTGCTCCCCTACCCACCCACACCCACATCTTGGCCCTGGCATTCCCCTGTACTGGGGCATATAAAGACTGCATGACCAAGGGGCCTCTCTTCCCAATGATGGCCAACTAGACCATCCTCTTCTATATATGCAGCAAGAGACATGAGCTCAGGGGGTACTAGTTAGTTCATGTTATTCTTCTACCTATATGGTTGAAGACCCCTTCAGCTCTTTGGGTACTTTCTCTAGCTCCTTCCTTGGGAACCCTGTGTTCCATCTAATAGCTGACTGTGAGCATCCACCTCCATGTTTGCCAGGCACTGGTATAGTCTCCCACAAGACAGCTATATCCGGGCCCTTTCAGCACCATCTTGCTGGCATATGTTATAGTGTCTATGTTTGGTGGCTGATTGTGGGATGGATCCCTGGCAGCCGCAGTCATTGGGTCCATCCTTTGGATTAAGCTTCACACATGATCTCTGTAACTCCTTCAATGTGTGCTTTGTTCTTAATTCTAGGAAGGGGTGACATGTCTTCCTTCTTCTTGAGTTTCATGTGTTTAGTAAATTGTATCTTGGGTAGTCTAGGTTTCTGGGCTAATATCCACATATCAGTGAGTACATGTTATGTGAGTTCTTTTGTGATTGGGTTACCTCACTCAGGATGATGGCCTCCAGATCCATCCATTTGCCTAGGAATTTCATATATTTATTGTTGTTAATAGCTGAGTAGTACTACATTCTGTAAATATACCAAATTTTTTGGATCCATTCCTCTGTTGAGGGACATCTGGGTTCTTTCCAGCTCTGGCTATTATGAATAAGGCTGCTATGAACATAGTGGAACATGTGTCCTTATTACCAGATGGAATATCTTCTGGATATATGCCCAGTAGAGGTATTGCAGGATCTTCCAGTAGTACTATGTCCAATTTTCTGAGGAACTGCCAGACTGATTTCCAGAGTGGTTGAACAAGCTTGCATTCCCACCAACAATGGAATTGCCCCGGCTCTTGCTGATTGTATTCTTATGCTACACTTTAGCTATCAGGTTGTACTTTGTGTTGGCTGAATACTTCTGATACTGGCAGGATCCTACAGGAAGGCAAGAATATCTGTGGACATGAAAGCTCAGAGAAAAGGATGCTGTTCACCTCTGGTGGTTGTGCACCTGGTGGATCAGGCAAGGATGAGACTGGAGGGGAGGCTTCCAACCTTGTTGTATCTGGGGCCCTGCAGACCACCTTGAGAGGATAATGCGAGCTGTGCGACAGATAATAAAGGTAAAGGAAGGGACTGCACACAATTGTCCTCTTCTGACTATGTCCAAGGTGCAGCTAGAAATCAGGAAATTGGCAGATAAGGCATCTAACCACAATGTTCCTCAGGTTCAGTAGGCCTCCTCAAAAAAGGGAGAGCTATGGACTGGACAATGAAAGTCAGGGGACAGTGTACAGCTCACCTTACATCAGCAATGTTTTTATTCATTAATATATATCATGTAAAGTTGTTTAAATCGTAGACATGAAAACTTGTTTACATCTGTATATACCTCTTACTTCAGTTATCCTAGAAAATTTCAATGAATTATCTAATCTTTTAAATTGAATACATTATAATTTATATCAGTGATATATGAAGAAAGAGTATTGAAATATATAATAGCCATAAATGGAGCACTACATAAACCCTCAATAAGAAGAGACTAGAAAGATTAGACATTGTGGATTTATAAACTTATTATCCATTAGTGAAAAGACAAATCTGATAATTTATAAACATGTAGAATGGTTCTCACATACTATCATATAATACAATAAATTCTAACTGGTGGTATATTGTTTTCACAAACTATCTTAAAAGATGATAGAGTCTAACTTGTTGAATTTATGCTATTTTAGTCTGAAATATAAAAGAACTGTCAAATACATTGATTTTTTTAGATAAAATTAGTGATTGCATTTGTACTATATCAATTCCTAAGAGAAACAAAGAAGGCTTCTGTCTTAGTCAGGGTTTCTATTCCTGCACAAACATCATGACCAAGAAGCAAGTTGGGGAGGAAAGGGTTTATTCAGCTTACACTTCCATACAGCTGTTCATCACCAAGGAAACCAGGACTAGAACTCAAGCAGGTCAGGAAGCAGGAGCTGATGCAGAAGCCATGGAGGGATGTTCCTTACTGGCTTGCTTTTCCTGGCTTGCTCAGCCTGCTCTCTTATAGAACCCAAGACTGCCAGCCCAGAGATGGTCCCACCCACAAGGGGCCCTTGATCACTAATTGAGAAAATGCCTCACAGCTAGATCTCATGGAGGCATTTCCCCAACTGAAACTCCTTTTTCTGTGATAATTCCAGCTGTGTCAAGTTGACACAAACNTAACACAGAATGGATCTTCTGGCCCAAAGTTCCAAAGTCCTTCCACAGTCCTCCCCAAAACATGGTCAGGTTGTCACAGGAATACCCCACTCTGCTGGTACCAATTTGTCTTAGTCAGGGTTTCTATTCCTGCACAAACATCATGACCAAGAAGCAAGTTGGGGAGGAAAGGGTTTATTCAGCTTACACTTCCATACAGATAGATATTTTCTTTTTACATTTTAAATGTTACCTGCTTTCCTAGTTCCCCTTCCAAAAATCTCTTATCCCTTCCTCCCTCCCCCTGCTCCCCAACTTACACACTCTCGTTCCTGGCCCTGGCATTCCCCTATACTGAGGAATAGAACCTTCACAGGACTTATGGCCTCTCCTCCCATTGATGACTGACTAGGCCATCCTCTGCTACATATGTAGCTAGAGCCATCAGTCCATCATGTGTTTTCCTTGATTGGTGGTTTGGTCCCAAGGAGCTCTGGGGATACTGGTAAGTTCATATTGATGTTCCTCCTATGGGGCTGCAACCCCTTCAGCTACTTGGATACTTTCTGTAGCTCCTCCATTGAGGACACTGTGCTTGGTCCAATGGATGACTGTGATCATCCACTTCTGTATTTTCCAGGCACTGGCAGAGCCTCTCAGCAGGCAGCTATATCAGAATCCTGCCAGCAAGCTCTTGTTGGCATCTGCCATAGTGTCTGGGTTTGGTGGTTGTTAATGGGCTGGATCTTCAAGTGAGGCAGTCTCTAGATGGCTGTTTCTTCAGTCTCTGCTCCGAATTTTGTCTCTGTAACTCCTTCCATGGGTTCCCCCTTCTAAGAAGTATTCTGAGTTCATGGATTGGCAGGATTAATTTAGTAAAAATGGCTATCTTGCAGAAAGCAGTCTACAGACTTAATGCAATCCCCATCAAAATTCCAACTCAATTCTTCACAGAGTTAGAAAAGGCAATTTGCAAATACATCTGGAATAACAAAAAACCTAGGATAGCAAATACTATTCTCAACAATAAAAGAACCTCTGGTGGAATCGCCATCCCTGACCTCAAGCTATACTACAGAGCAATTGTGTAAAACAAACAAACAAAACAAAACAAAACAAAACAAAAAAACAACTACATGGTACTGGTACAGTGACAGTCAGGAAGATCAATGGAATATAATTGAATGCTCAGAAATGAACCCACAGACCTATGGTAACTTGATCTTTGACAAAGGTGCTAAAACAATTCAGTGGAAAGAAGACAGCATCTTCAACAAATGGCACTGGCTCAACTGGCGATTAGCATGTAGAAGAATGCAAATTGATCCATTCTTTTCTCCTTGTACAAAGCTCAGGTCTAAGTGGATCAAGGCACTCTACATAAAACCAGAGACACTGAAACTTATAGAGAATAAAGTGGAGAAGAGATTTGAAGATATGGGCACAGAAAAAATATTCTGGAACAGAACAGTAATGGCTTGTGCTATAATATGAAGAATTAACAAATGAGACCTCATAAAGTTGCAAAGCTTCTGTAAGGTAAAGAAAACTGTCAAAACAACAACAACAACAACAAAACGGCAACTAACAGATTGGGGGCTAATATCAAATATATATGAAGAACTTGAGAAATTGGACACCATGAAACCAAATAACCTTATTAAAAATGGGGTACCGAGATAAACAAAGAATTCTCAACCAAGGAATACCAAATGGCTGAGAAGGACCTAAAAAAATGTTCAATATCCTTAATCATAAGAGAAATGAAAATCACACACACACACACACACACACACACACACACACAAAACAACAAACAAACAAACAAACAAACAACCCTGAGATTCCACCTTATACCATTCAGAATGACTAAGATTAAAAGCTGAGGTGACAGCAGATGCTGGCGAAGATGTAGAGAAAGAGGAACACTTCTCTATTGCATGTGGGACTGCAAGCTGGTACAACCACTCTGGAAATCAGTTTAGTGGGTCCTTAGAAAATTACCAGAAGATCCAGCAATACCACTCCAGGGCATATATCCAGAAGATGTTCCCATGTATAATAAGGACAAACGCTCCACTATGTTCAGAGCAGCCTCATTTATAATAGCTGGAAGCTAGAAAAAACACAGATGTCCCTCAACAAATGAATGGATACAGAAAATGTGGTACATTAACACAATGGAGCACTACACAGCTATTAAAAACAATGAATTTATGAAATTCTTAGACAAATGGATGGATCTGGAGAATATCATCCTAAGTGAGGTAACCCAGTCACAAAGAACACACATGATATGTGCTCACTGATAAGTGGGTATTAGCCCAGAAGCTCCGAATACCCAAGATACAATTAGCAAAACACATGAAACTCAAGAAAGAAGACCAAAGTGTTAATACTTTGATCCTTCTTTGAAGGAGGAACAAAATACCCATGGAAGAAGTTATAGACACAAAGTTCAGATTAGAGACTGAAGGAATGGCCATCCAGGGACTTCACCTGGGGATCTATCTCATAAATATCCACCAAAACCAGACACAATAGGTAGATGCCCACAAGAGCTTGTTGACAGGAGCCTGATATAGCTGTCTCCTGAGAGGCTCTGGTAGTGCTTGACAAATACAGATGTGCATGCTCACAGCCGTAAGGAGCAAAGGTTCCCCAATGGAGGAGCTAGAGAAAGTACCCAAGAATCTAAAGAGGCTGGCAGCCCTCTAGAAGGAACAACAATATGAACTAACTGATTCCCCCTAGAGCTCCCTGGGACCAAACCACCAATCATAGAAAACACATGCTGGGACTCTTGGCTCTAGCTGTATATGTAGCAGCAGATGGCCTAATCGCTCATAAGTGGGAGGAGAGGTCCTTGGTTCTGTGAAGGTTCTATGGCCCAGTTAGGTGAATGCCAGGGCCAGTAAGCAAGAGTGGAATGGTTGGGGAGCATGAGGAGTGGAGGGGGGGTAGGAAATTTTTTTAGAGGGGAACTAGGAAAGGGGATAACCTTGGAAATGTAAACAAAAAATATCTAATATAAATCATTAAAAAATTAAAATAAAAGGAGAAAAATGCTCACTATCTAAAAATGTACACATGGTACTTGATTTTTATGTGCAGTATTTTGTCACTAAAATCTATGACAATAACCTTTAAAATGTCAGGATTGCTGTCCTTGTTTGTTTTGTGTTTCTCTAAAGAAGATACTTTGACTATAAGAAACTTTAGAAGGAAAGGGTATATTACACCTTAGAGGTTAGATTCCATCATTGAGGGAAGCAGAACATGAACTCAGTCAGAAAGTGGAACTCAGTCACACAGGAACTGAAGCAGAGAATATGGAAAGATGGTGTTTACTAGCTTGTTCTTCAAGGTATTTGTAGTTTTCTGCCTTATGCAACTCATAGCCATCTCCCTAGAAGTGACATCACTCTGAGTGAGCAGTATGCTCTCACAGCAATTGCAAATCAAGAAAATGTCTTGTCAACATGCACAGGACAGATTGATGGAGGAGGTTTCTCACCTGTGCTTCCGTTTCTCCAGGTGACCAGTTTAGGACAAGCTGTCAATAAGGAAAGGAACATTTTACTTTTTACATTTTATTCATGTTAAAACATGAATATATAATATATGTTTGATAAAATGTTATGTAAACATTTCTTTCTAATGGTTAGCTTTATAGGTACTTAAAATTACATTTTACATGGACATGAAGTATTTGAAGGTATGCTAGCCAGGTCTCAGGAATAGTAAACTTCCATTTGATGTGCTGGTCAGAGGAGTCTAAGAAACCTCAGACTTTATAGGCTCTTGCTAATTGTTTTTTGGTGCCTTCCAAAAAAAGAAGATAAAAATTCTATTTCTGAAGACACCATTCTCCTCAGACATAGGATTTAGTGGAATCAATCTGTGTCTGATCTGGAGAACTCTTCACTTAAAGCTAGCTCTCATAGTTTCAGTAGCAGCCATGCATTTTACCAACTTCAAATAGCAATAAATAGTACTATTCTTCTGTAATTACTACAGAGCACAATGGTAAAGCATGGTAAGATATCCAGAAAGTTACAGTATTAGCATTCGTGTTAGGGGAACCAAGAGTTATCTTAGTCCTTTTAAGGACCACTCAACAGGGGGGAATTTTTATGTGACTCTGTAAATTTAGCCAACCATTCAAAGAGAACATGGCACCTAGATGAGTACCTACTACTACCAGACTACTAAATTAGTAAACTTCTCACTGATTTCTAAATGCTTATCATTATATCTGCCTATAAGTGTATATTTAGCCTTGTCCCCCACCCACTATAGAGATCAGCAGATCTTGGCAGTGCTGGCCCCTAACTAATATATTTATAGTTCACCAAAATACTTAAGTCTCAGGGAATTTTACAAATATGATAGTGAAAAATGATACAGACAAGGACAATGTGAGAAAGGATTTTCTTAAACAAAACCACACACGCTTAACAAGAAGGAAGAGCAAAGGGTTGATGTTTTAATCCTACTTAGAAGGGGGAACAAAATAGTTATGGGAGGTAGAGGGAGGGACCTGAAAGGGAGAGAAGAAGGGGGATAGGGAACAAAGAGGGCAAGATTAGGTATGGGAAGAGACAGGAGAGAAATCTAGAGGGTCATGAGAATGAATAAAAATATGTAGCAGTCAGGGGTGGGGAACAAGGTGGGGGAGAACCACTAGAAAGTCCCATACAACAAGGAAAGAAGAGGATCCCAGGAACCAGCTGGGATGACATTAGCTTAAATATAGAGAGGAAATAGAACCTGAAGAGTACCAGTAGAGTCCCATTTGAGGCATGGGACTACCTACCCATCTCAACATTTTTCAACCCAGAATAGTTTCTGTCTAAAGGAAATTCTGAGACAAAAAATTGTAGCAGAGACTGAAGGAAAGGCCATCCAGAGACCTCCCCATCTTGACATCCATCCCATATACAGACATAAACCCAGATGCTATTGCTGATGCCAAGAAGTGCTTGCTGACAGAAGCCTAGTATGACTGTCCTCTTAGAGGCTCTGCCACCATCTGACTAAGACAGATGCAGATACTCACAGACAGCCATCAGACTGAGCCTGGGAGCCCAGTAAAAGAGTTAGGGTAAGGACTGTAGGAGCTGAAGGAGATTGCAACCCCGTAGGAAGTACAACAATATCAATATACTAGACCCCTAGAACAACCACCAATGAAAGAAGATACATGGGTAGGTCCATGTCACCAGCTACACATGTAGCAGAGGATTGCCTTATTTGGCCACAATGCTAGGGGAGGCCCTTGGTCCTGTGGAGGTATGATGCTCCAGTATAGGGGGATGCCAGAGTGACTGTGCGGGTGGGGGAAGCACCCTCTTAAAGGCATACGTGAGGGGGGTATGGGATGAAGGTTTGTGGAGGGGAAACCAGGAAGGTGAATAACATTTGAAATGTAAATAAATACATAAATAAATAAAATAATCAAGTAATAGAAATATACATATCAATTGGGAGGGAGGGCAGAGGTTTGGTCTGGGATGAATTTCAGTGAAAAGTTGAATACAGTCACGATACATTCTATGAAATACTTTAAGAATTACTAAGATATTATAATATAAAAAAAAGTTTCTTTCATTGGCAGAATAGAGTCCCAATGATTAATTAACTTACAAGAGGGCTTTTGTGCAAATAATGTCCACTTTATTAATGAAGGGTCCATGTAGAAATATAATTCAAGAGAGTAAACTGCTTTCTTTCCACTTAAATTTCCAAAGCATTAAAAAATGACAGTGGATCTTATATGCATTGACTTAAGAAACTAGTCATAGAAAGCAGAAATCGTTCAGAAATTTAAATTTACCTCCCCTTCAGAAGTCCTTGATGACCCCAAACTTTCCGTAGGGCATTCTTCATCTCTGTGTTTCTCAGTGTGTAGATCAGTGGATTGAACATGGGTGCTATGATGGTATAGAAAAGAGCAAATACTTTGTCTTCTGGAAATGTGGTGGCTGGTCTGATGTAAATGAATAGTGCAGGTGCAAAAAACAAGACTACAACGGTTAAGTGGGAACTGCAAGTAGATAGAGCTTTGCTCCGGCTTTCTGCAGAATATGCCCTTATGGTATACAATATGAAAAAATAAGAGACCATCAACACAACAAATGTCACTAAAGCAATTAAGCCAGAGTTAGCAATGACTAAGAGACCTATTATGTGTGTATTGGAACAGGCCAATTTCAACAAAGGGTACACATCACAGAAATAGTGATCTATCTCATTTGGGCCACAAAATGGTAAGAAGACAGTGAGAAGAAGCTGACTAGCTGAGTGCACAAATCCCCCAGTGCAACAAGTCATGATAATCAAGTTACATCTATTTCTGCTCATGATGATGGTATAATGCAGGGGCCTGCAGATGGCCACATAGCGGTCATAGGCCATGCCGGTGAGAATAAAGATTTCAATCCCTCCAAATAAATGAGTTGTGAAGAGCTGTATCATGCAATTATTATAGGAAATAACTTTCCTTTCTGTCAGTAAGTCAGTCATTAATTTAGGGGTCACTGTGGATGTGTAGCAGAGGTCAGAGAGTGAGAGATAGTTGAGGAAGAAATACATGGGTTGCTCAATGAGGTGAGTGCATGTGATAGAAACCATTATGAGAGCATTGCCCATCCAAATAGCAATGTAGCAAAATAAAAAAAATACAAAGCAGAGAATTTCAGTGTTCTTATTTTGGGAAAGTCCCAATAAAATAAAGACTGTGACATTACTGCTTTTATCCATGGTTCATTGTGGACAGAATATGCCAATCACCTGAAATGACATAATTGAGTATATGTTTAGAAATATCTTCTAACAGATTTTATTATACTAACTAGGCTTAATGTGCTTCAGCCAAATAATTCAGATAATAAAAATCTGGTTACAATAGCTTCGAAGATCCTATGAAACATAGGATTTCAAACAAATCTCTGATTTCAAATAAATCTCAAATCAAATTAAGATATCTGATCTATAATTGTCCAATGCAATCCCTTATCTAAACACATATACTCTCTAAACACTGAAACTTACAAATAATTGTGGTTATCATAAAATCAGTTTCAATGCAGGCTATATTCTTTTTATTCTTCTATAATGTGCCTTTATAACAAGTTTATGTGATTTTGAGTAGAATATAAAATATGCCCTGCTTTTGATAATAGGCTTGTAGCATTGACATAATAATATTGTAAATTTATCATAAATTCTAGAGTCATTAATGTAGTTACTATTATTTAAGTATGAGGAAGAATAACTTGCTATACTTATTTCTGAAAATACAATAACATTTGGGAATGTTAAAGTATTTTGAGACTAGCTTGTTCCATCCCAGTTGATTGATTTACAAAGAGTGATTTTATTTTTAATACATGGAAAATGTATGAGTCCTTTCTCTAACTCTTGCATGTGGACCTCATTCTCAGTCTTTTTTTTTTTTGTATTCAATAAAAAAAGAAAGAAAAAAAGAGAAAAGATATGAGTAACATTATCAATAAAATAGACATAAAACTTGAAAGATTAGGCTATATGAACTAAGGAAATTGAATTTGGTAGTGGCCAGACCTCACCTTAGGCTATTAGAATTTTGGACAAGGATGAATCATTAAGTTTGCAAATATAATTTTTAAAACTTCTAAATGAAACATCTTAAAATTACCAAATAGTCTTAGAATGTTCCCTTTAATCTTTACTTCAGCTCTGATCTCACATTCAGACTTTCAAGTTAATCTCCCTCTACTATTTGACATATTATTAATTAGTACTGTAATTCACATGAAAAAATAATTAACTTTCTTATTGAAAAAACGTTTTACATGCCTTCCCTTCGTCAGCTGCTCCAAGATTGTCATTTTCCTACACACAAAACTTGTTTCCTTTTCTCTCTCTTTAGTGAAAATATAGACAATCAAGCAATGCAAAAGAAAAAAAAACACAAAACAAACAAGATTTTTTAAACATAAAGATAAAACAAAACACACACTCACTTAAAAAACAAAATTAGAAACTGTAATATATGAGCAAAAGACCAGTAAGACAAAAAAATTACCACCAAAGTAATCAATATGAGGCAAAAAGTCTACAAAAATACCATTAAGTCCTTGTCTTTTAATAATATTGAATTATAAAATGAGTTCTTTCATTTACATAGTCAAATTTCATGAATAAGACTGAAGGAATAGAATTTTCAAAAGTAGATTCTATTCTTTACTGAAGGCTGATAATAATAATAATAATAATATTTTGTCATTAAACAAGAAAATATATGTTGTAACTGTTCTTAAAACAGCTATCAAACACACACAACTGTTGCTTTTCATTAATTCATGAGGTAATTATTAGAATATACTAATGGGATCTTTAGTTGTCTTCACTCAACTAAAGTTGATGTCTAACTTTCTCCCTGAAACTTGATTTCCTTATTATATGAAATCTTTTATTTCTTAATATTTTGAGACATATTATAATAACAACATTTTTCTTTCTCTTGTTTCCCCACAAACCCTTCTATATACCCCTCCTTGTTCTCTCAGAATTATGGCCTCCTTTTTCATTTTGATTCAACCTCTTCACATACAGAACTTCCACTTTATTAGTGTTTGAAAAGGTTATTGGTAAGAATCACACTAATTTTTAAAATTTTCACATCTCTCTGGATACACATGATAAATCAGAAACTGACTTCACATTTGACTTTTGTGAATTCAAACTTACAATATAATAATTCATTTTTAAAGCCCCTTTAAGCTGAAATAAAGAAAAATATTCACTTTACTTTGTTGTTGGATATTTGTCCTGAGTTTCAACTTTCATAATAGATAAAAAGTCTTATTAAAATGTTTTAATAACTGCATCATGATAGTGTTAATGTATCATTTCACAGGTAAATAAAATAGCTATGATCTTAACCTGGAAGACATACATGCATGGTAACACAACAATCATATAGATGACCACATCTAAGCATAGATTTCTGACCCCAGATCCTGAATTCATCATCATCTCTTTAAGTCCTGTCCAAAGTCAAGAAAAAGGTAGAGATAAATTGAGCATTAATTCTGCCTTATCCAACTTTAAATTTTATAAACATGTTTGTATGCATCAAGTAAATATAATTTTTCTGAATTTCAATACTTCGTTCATAGCCAGTGATTTTAAGCAGAACCCATTTCATTTAAAATGGGATTATAAATTAATTTAAAGTCTATTCATGAATTATGAACTGAATCAGCTCTTAGATCTATAACCAGCTCTGGAAAATCACAGATGCATATTTCTTACAAAGTTTGAGGTAGCAATATCTCCTACCTCCGCAAGACTGATGCTACTTAAGAATGATTATTTATATTATATTATCAGATAATTGTCATGTGATAAAAATAAGTGGGTGGTAGAAAACTGAGTCTAGCTTCTAATACTGTCACTTCTTAAGATTCAGGACCGTATGCTCTTAGTTCATAAAATAAAGGAGCTAGGATCAATGGTATATAAGAATTCTTCCTATATAGATTATTAACAGGAAGTAAAAGGTACTCTCAACATTAAATATTTAGGAATAATAGCTATGAGATCACTTATATTCACATGTCCTACTATTATTTTAAATATGTTATTTTGATTTATAATCATATCTGTTCCTTTGTCAAAGAATCAGTTGCATAACTGCTTAAATTGCTTCCTTGAAGTTTCTGATGATAGCTTTAGCACAAATTGTAACATTGATATTTCATTTTGTATTTTAGCAAACTTATACATGAGAAAAAATTAATAACTACCTGGCAGTTTTCTAACTCACAAACTAATAATTATGTGAGGCTTTCCATTACAGAGAGAAAATGTTTTAGACACAAGTATGTTGGTTTTGCAAATAAAATTCATTATAACATCTATAGAAGCAATTTATTTCTAAGCATTTAAACCTCAACTGTTAAGCAAGATATTTAGGCTGATATTATTTCTGTAAAATAAAATTTAATTTTCACAGAAGTTAGAATTTAAGGAAAATTTATCATTCACATATGCTCAAGTAACCAACTCACCAGTTAACAGCATTCGTTGAGATCCAAGATTTCAGAGCAATTTTGCAACAGAATTATACATGTTCTATAAAAATCATGTATCTCATTCATAACAAAATTTTAATGACTGACAGTCCATTTACTGATTCTTTTTGAACATTTCAGGTTCTTTTTCTTTTTTGTAATATGTGAAGAGAATTATAGATATTGTCATGCTGAAAACTAGCCTACTACAGTTCATACAGAGCATTTTTATGATGTTCTCTGGGGAGGTGCTGTGTTTTCAAGAGTGTTTTGTGTTTCTTTTTACAGTTCTCTAGGTGGAGTCTAGGCATTGCATGTGCCATGTAAGTACTTGGATACAGAAAAATGCCTTGGTACCTTCTGTATGTCAATACTTTTCTTGTCAATTATGAAGAAGAATGGATAGTGAATGTTAGAAATAATAGGCTGATAAGACCTTGTGTAACTCATTTATTGACAGACTTTACTATAATTTTCTAAAACAGATACACAAAAGATGCCTAAGTTTACAAATAATTATAAATACTCTTAATAGAAAGATTATTATGTCCTTTACAACCCACTCAAATATCCTTTTACTTGAAATAAGCTCACATGTCATTTCCACTGTCTATATCTCAAGAAGCTAACCTCCAAAAAACCAAACAACCCAATCAAAAAAAGAAAAAGAGGTATTGAGCTAAACAGAAAATTCACAATAGAAGTGTTCAAAGTCCTCAGTGATCAGGGAAATGCAAATTAAAATGACCCTGAAATTCCACCTTGTACCAGTCAGAATGTTAAGATCAAAAACTCAATTGACAGCATATGTTGGCAAGGATAAGGAGAAAGAAGAAAACTACTCCATTGCTGGTAGGAATGCAAATTGGTACAACATATCTGGAAATAAATCTGGAGGTTCCTCTAAACATTGGAAATGGATCTAACTGAAGACCCAGATATACTACTCTTTGACCTATACCCAAAAGATACCCCATCATACTATGGTACATGGAACATGGCACAGGGGCACATGTTCCACTATGTTCATAGTGGCTTTATCGACAATAGCTGGAAGCTGGAAACAACCCTTATGTCCCACAATAAAAGATTAGATACAGAAAATGTGGTTCATTTACACAATGGAATACTATTCAGCTATTAAAAACATGGACATCATGAGTTGTGCAGGCAAATGGATCAAACTAGAAAATACCATCCTGAGTTAGGTAACTCAGACTCCAAAGATGCATGGTATATACTAATAAGTTGATATTAGACAAAATACACAGAATATCTAGGATATAATCCACAGAAGTCAAGAAGGTTAACAAGCAGAGGGGACAAGTGAGGATGCTTCAATCCCAATTGAGAGAAAGATGAAAACAGTCACAGGAGGGAGAGAGAGGGAGAGGAGGGTAAAAGGTCAACTTGATCAGATATGGGGTCAGTGAAACAAGAAGAAGCACTTAGGGCCAGCAGAATGATTAGATATATGAAACCTCAGAGGTAGAAGTTTGGGGTAACCCTCTAGAAAATACAAGAGACATGGATGGTGACTCTCAGGCCTCAAAGGGAAGGTCTTTAGAGGAAATGCCCAACAGCAGGAAGAAGGAACTCTTTTTTTTGTTTTAAAAGATTTTTTAAATTTATATTTCAAATGTTATCCCTTTTCGTAGTTTCCCCTCTAAAAACCCCCTATCCCCTGACCCTCCCTCTGCACCCTAACCCATCCACTCCCATTCCTGGTCCTGGCATTCCCTTATAGTGGGGCCTAAAGCCTTCACAGGGCAAAGGGTCCTGGCATTCCCTTATACTGGGGCCTAAAGCCTTCACAGGACAAAGGGCCTCTCCTCCCATTGATGACTGACTAGGTCATCCTCTGCTACTTATACAGCTAGAGCCACAAGTTCCACCATGTGTTTTCTTTGATTGGTGGATACAAATCGGACAGGAAGAAGTAAAAAAATCACTATTTGCAGATGATATGATACTATATATAAGTGACCTTAAAAATTCCACCAGAAACTCCTAAACATGATAAACAGCTTCAGTGCAGTAGCTGGAAATAAAATTATCTCAAACAAATCAATGGCCTTTCTCTGCACAAAGGATAAACAGGATGAAAAAGAAATTAGGGAAACAACACCCTTCACAATAGTCATAAATAACATAAAATACCCTGATGTGACTCTAAGCAACTGAAAGATCTGTATAAGAACTTCTCGTCTCTGAAGAAAGAAATCAAAGAAGATCTTAGAAGATGGAAAGATATCCCAGGGTCATGGATTAATATAGTAAAAATGGCTCTCTTGCCGAAAGCCATCTACAGATTCAATGTAATCCCCATCAAAATTCCAACTCAATTCTTCAACGAATTAGAAAGAGCAATTTGCAAATTCATCTGGAATAACAAAAAACCTAGGATAGCAAAAACTCTTTTCAAGAATAAGAGAGGGAACTCTTTTTTTTTTTCTTTTTTTTTTTCAACTTTTATTAGATATTTTCTTCATTTACATTTCAAGTGTTATCCAGAATGTTCCCTATATCTTCCCCCCTCCCGGCCCTGCTCCCCTACCCACCCGCTCCCACCCCTTGGCCCCGGCGTTCCCCTGTATTGGGGCATATAAAGTCTGCATAACCAAGGGGCCTCTCTTCCCACTGATGGCCAACTAGGCCATCCTCTTCTATATATGCAGCTAGAGACGCAAGCCCAGGGGGTACTAGTTAGTTCATGGTTATTCTTCCACCTATAGGGTTGAAGACCCCTTCAGCTCCTTGGGTACTTTCTCTAGCTCGAGAGGGAACTCTTAAAGTCCACTTCCAGTTGAAAGACAGGACATCAAGTGGAGGGATGAGGTTATTATTACACAGTCAAAAACTCTGACCCAGAATAGCTCCTGTCTGAAAAAACTGCAGGGACAAAAATGAAGAAAAGACTGAGGTAAAGATGGTCCAGTGACCATGGAATGTAATAAACTTTCCAATAATGCAGGTAGAAGAGAGGAATTTGGTTCTCCACAGACTCAAAACATGCAGAAAATTTTATTTTCTGTCGTTTGCTCCTTTACATAATCTCTATGGTCAGAAATTTGCTCATTCTGGCCAGTATTATACACTTGGTAGAGTCCTTTATGTACTTATTCCTTGCCTATCTCTCTCTTTTTTTTTTATTTATTTGGTTTTTTGTTTGTTTGTTTGTTTTTTGTTTTTCTGGGCAGGGTTTCTCTGTATAGCCCTGGCTGTGCTGGGACTCACTCTGTAGAGCAGGCTGGCCTTGAACTCAGAAAAATGCCTGCCTCTGCCTCCCTAGTGCTGGGATTAAAGGCGTGTACCACCATGCCCAGCTTATTTTTTTATTTATATATTTAATTTTTTTATTTACATTTCAAATGCTATCGCGAAAGTCCCCTATACCCACCCCTAACCCCGGCCCTGCTCCCCTAGCCAACCACTCCCAATTCTTGGCTCTGGCATTCCCTTGAACTGGGGCATATAAATTTTGCAAGACCAAGGTTCCTCTTTTGCCAACGATGGCCGACTAGGCCACCTTCTGCTACATATGAAGCTAGAAACAAGAGCTCTGGGAGTACTGGTTAGTTAATATTGTTGGTCAACCTATGTGGTTGGAGACACCTTCAGCTCCTTGAGTACTTTCCCAGGCTCCTCCCTTGGGAACCCTGTGTTCCATCCAATATCTGAGTGTGAGCATCCACTTCTGTGTTTGCTAGGCACTGGCATAGCCTCACATGAGACAGCTATATCAGGGTCCTTTCAGCAAAATCTTGCTGGCCTATGCAATAGTTTCTGGGTTTGGTGGCTGATTATGGGATGGATCCCTGGGTGGAGTAGTCTCTGGATGGTCCAATCTTTCATCTTAGCTCTAAACATGATCTCTGTAATTCCTTCCATGTGTATTTTGTTCCGAATTCTAAGAAGGGGACAAGTGTCCACACTTTGGACTTTGTTTTTCTTGAGTTTCTTGAGATTTGCAAATTGTATCTTGGTTATTCTAAGTTTCTGGGCTAATATCCACTTATCAGTAATTGCATATCATGAGTTCTTTTGTGATTGGGTTACCTCACTCAGGATAATACCCTCCAGATCAATCCATTTGCCAAGGAATTTCATAAATTCATTGTTTTTAATAGATGAGTAGTACTCCATTGTGTAAATGTACCACATTTTCTGTATCCAGTCCTCTGTTGAAGGACATCTCAGTTCTTTCCAGCTTCTGGCCATTATAAATAAACCTGCTATGAACATAGTGGAGCATGTGTCCTTATTACCAGTTGGAACATCTTCTGGATATATGCCCAGGAGAGGTATTGCAGGATCCTCCAGTAGTACTATGTCCAATTTTCTGAGGAACCACTAGAATGGTTATACAAGCTTGCAATCCCACTAAAAATGGAGGAATGTTCCTCTTTCTCCACATCCTCCCCAGCATCTGCTGTCACCTGAATTTTTGATCTTAGCCATTCTGACTGGTGTGAGGTGGAATCTCAGAGTTGTTTTGATTTGCATTTCCCTGATTATTAAGGATATTGAACATTTTTTCAGGTGCTTCTCAGCCAGTCAGTATTCCTCAGTTGAGAATTCTTTGTTTAGCTCTGTTCCCCATTTTTAATGGGGTTATTTGATTTTCTGGAGCCAACCTTCTTGAGTTCTTTATATATATTGGATATTAGTCCCCTATCTGATTTAGGATTGGTAAAGATCCTTTCCCAATCTGTTGGTGGCCTTTTTGTATTATTAATAGTATCTTTTGCCTTACAGAAGCTTTGCAACCTTATGAGCTCCCATTTGTTAATTCTGCATCTTACAGTACAAGCCATTGTTGTTCTATTCAGGAATTTTTTCCCAGTGCCCATATCTTCGAGGATTTTCCCCACTTTCTCCTCTATAAGTTTCAGTATCTCTGGTTTTATGTGGATTTCTTTGAACCACTTAGACTTGACCTTAGTACAAGGAGATAAGAATGGATCAATTCACGTTATTCTACATGATAACCTCCAGTTGTGTCAGCACCATGTGTTGAACATGCTGTCTTTTTTCCACTGGATGGTTTTAGCTCCCTTGTCAAAAATCAGATGACCATAAGTGTAAGGGTTCATTTCTGGTGCTTTAATCCTATTTCATTGTTCTGCCTGTCTGTCCCTGTACCAGTACCATGCAGTTTTTATTACAATTGCTCTGTAGTACAGCTTGAGGTAATGCATGGTGTTTCCACCAGAGGTTCTTTTATTGTTGAGAAGAGTTTTTGCTATCCTAGGTTCTTTATTATTTCAGATAAATTTGCAATTGCCCTTTCTTTTTTTTTTTTAAATTTTTTCAACTTTTATTAGATATTTTCTTAATTTACATTTCACGTGTTATCCAGAAAGTTCCCTATACCCTCCCCCCTCCCGGCTCTGCTCCCCTACCCAACCATTCCCACTTCTTGGCCCTGACGTTCCCCTGTATTGTGGCATATAAAGTCTGCATGACCAAGGGGCCTCTCTTCCCACTGATGGCCAACTAGGTCATCCTCTTCTATATATGCAGCTAGAGACATGAGCTTAGGGGGTACTAGTTAGTTCATGGTTATTCTTCCTCCTAGAGGGTTGAAGACTCCTTCAGCTCCTTGGGTACTTTCTCTAGCTCCTTCTTCCTTGGGAACCCTGTGTTTAATCTAATAGATGACTGTGAGCTTCCACATCCATGTTTGCCAGGCATTGGTATATTTTCCCCCGAGACAGCTATATCCGGGCCCTTTCAACACCATCTTGCTGGCATATGCTATAGTGTCTATGTTTGGTGGCTGATTGTGGGCTGGAAGCCCTGGCAGCCACAGTCATTGGGTCCATCCTTTGGATTTAGCTTCACACATGATCTCTGTAACTCTTTCAATGTGTGTTTTGTTATTAATTCTAGGAAGGGGTGACCTGTCCACATTTTGATCTTCCTTCTTCTTGAGTTTCATGTGTTTAGCAAATTGTATCTTGGGTAGTCTAGGTTTCTGGGATAATATCCACATATCAGTGAGTACATGTTATGTGAGTTCTTTTGTGAATGGGTTACTTCACTCAGGATGATGGCCTCCAGATCCATCCATTTGCCTAGGAATTTCATATATTCATTGTTTTTAATAGCTAAGTAGTACTCCATTGTGTAACTATACCAAATTTTTGTATCCATTCCTCTGTTGAGGGACATCTGGGTTCTTTCCAGTTTCTGGCTATTATGAATAAGGCTGCTATGAACATAGTGGAACATGTGTCCTTGTTACCAGATGGAATATCTTCTGGATATATGCCCAGTAGAGGTATTGCAGGATCTTCCAGTAGTACTGTGTCCAATTTTCTGAGGAACCACCAGACTGATTTCCAGAGTGGTTGAACCAGCTTGCATTCCCACCAACAATGGAGGAGTGTTCCCCTTTCTCCACATCCACGCCAGCATCTGTTGTCACCTGAATTTTTGATCTTAGCCATTCTTACTGGTGTGAGGTGGAAACTCAGGGTTGTTTTGATCTGCATTTCCCTGATGATTAAGGATGTTGAACATTTTTTCAAGTGCTTCTCAGCCATTCGGTATTCTTCAGTTGAGAATTCTTTGTTTAAATCTGTGCCCCACTTTTTAATGGGGATATTTGATTTTCTGGTGTCCACCTTCTTGAGTTCTTTATATATATTGGATATCAGTCCCCTATCTGATTTAGGATTGGTAAAGATCCTTTCCCAATTCGTTGGTGGCCCTTTTGTCCTGTTGACAGTATCTTTTGTCTTACAGAAGCTTTGCAACTTTATGAGGTTCCATTTGTCAATTCTTGATCTTACAACACAAGCCTTTGCTGTTTTGTTCAGGAATTTTTCCCCAGTGCCCATATCATCGAGGCTTTTCCCCACTTTCTCCTCTATTAGTTTCAGTGTCTCTGGTTTTATGTGGAGGTCCTTCAACCACTTAGACTTGACCTTAGTACAAGGAGATAAGAATGGATCAATTCCCAGTCTTCTACATGATAGCTGCCAGTTGTGCCAGCACCATTTGTTGAAAAGGCTGTCTTTTTTCCACTGGATAGTTTTAGCTCCCTTGTCANTAGGAGTTCTCTGGTGGAGTTTTTGGGGTCACTTATATATACTATCATATCATCTGCAAATAGTGATAATTTGAGTTCTTCCCTTCCAATTTTTATCCCCTTGACCTCCTTTTGTTGTCGAATCGCTCTGGCTAGGACTTCAAGTACTATATTGAATAGGTAGGGAGAAAGTGGGCAGCCTTGTCTGGTCCCTGATTTTTTCCAGTTTTGTTGAATATAGCCTTTTGTAGAAGGATCTGATGGTGTTTTGGATTTCTTCAGGATCTGTTATAATTTCTCCCTTTTCGTTTCTGATTTTGTTAATTAGGATGTTGTTCCTGTGTACTCTAGTGTGTCTGGCTAAGGGCTTATCTATCTTCTTTATTTTCTCAAAGAACCAGCTCCTGGTTTGGTTGATTCTTTGAATAGTTCTTTTTGTTTCCACTTGGTTGATTTTGCCCCTGAGTTTGATTATTTTTGCAGCTACTCCTCTTGTGTGAATTTGCATCCTTTTGTTCTAGACCTTTTAGGTGTGCTGTCAAGCTGCTAGTGTATGTTCTCTCCAGTTTCTTTTTGGAGGCCCTCAGAGGTATGCGTTTACCTCTTAGGAATGCTTTCATTGTGTCCCATATATTTGGGTATGTTGTGGCTTCATTTTCATTAAACTCTAAAAAATCTTTAATTTTTTATTTCTTCCTTGACCAAGGTATCATTGAGTAGAGTGTTGTTCAGTTTCCATGTGAATGTTGGCATTCTGTTATTTATGTTTTTACTGAAGATCAGCCTTAGTTCATGGTGATCTGATAGGATGCATGGGAAAATTTGAATATTTTTGTATCAGTTGAGGCCTCTTTTATGATCAATTATATGGTCAATTTTTGAGGAGGTACCATGAGGTGCTGAGTAAAAGGTATATCCTTTTGTTTTAGGATAAAATATTTTGTAGATACCTGTTAAATCCATTTGTTTCATAGCTTCTGTTAGTTTCACTGTGTCTCTATTTAGTTTGTTTCCAGGATTTGTCCATTAAGGAAAGTGGGGTGTTGAAGTCTCCCACTATTATTGTGTGAAGTGCAATGTGTGTTTTGAGCTTTACTAAACTTTCTTTAATGAATGTGGCTGCTCTTACATTCGTAGCATAGATATTCAGAATTGAGAGTTCTTCTTGGAAGATTTTACCTTTGATGAGTGTGAAGTGCCTCTCCTTGTCTTTTTTGATAACTTTGGGTTGAAAATCAATTTTATCTGATATTAGAATGGTTACTCCAGCTTGTTTCTTTGGACCATTTGCTTGGAAAATTGTTTTCCAGCCTTTTATTCTGAGGTAGTATCTGTCTTTATCACTGAGGTGAGTTTCCTGTAAGCAGCAAAATGTTGGGTCCTGTTTGTGTAGCCAGTTTGTTAGTCTATGTCTTTTTATTGGGGAATTAAGTCCATTTATATTTAGAGATATTAAGGAAATGTAATTGTTCCTTGCTATCTTTTTTGTTGTTAGAGTTGTGATTCTGTTCTTGTGGCTTTCTTCTTTTAGGTTTGTTGAAGGATTACTTTCTTGCTTTTCTAGGGCGTAGTTTCAGTCCTTGTATTGGTGTTTTTCAATTATTATCCTTTGAAGGGCTGGATTCGTGGAAAGATATTGTGTATTGTGTAAATTGGATTTTGTCATGGAATACTTTGGTTTCTCCATCTATAGTAATTGAGAGTTTTCCTGGGTATAGTAATCTGGGCTGGCATTTGGGTTCTCTTAGGGTCTGTATGACATCTGTCCAGGATGTTCTTGCTTTCATAGTCTCTGGTAAGAAGTCTGGAGTAATTCTAATAGGCCTGCCTTTATATTTTACTTGACCTTTTTCCCTTACTGCCTTTAATATTCTGTCTTTATTTAATGTATTTTTTGTTCTGATAATTATGTGTTGGGAGGAATTTTTTTTTCTGGTGCAGTCTATTTGGAGTTCTGTAGGCTTCTTGTATGTTTATGGGCATCTCTTTCTTTAGTTATGAAAAGTTTTCTTCTATAATTTTGTTGAAGATATTTGTTGGCCCTTTAAGTTGAAAATCTTTAATCTCATCTACTCCTATTATCCGTAGGTTTGGTCTTCTCATTGTGTCCTGGATTTCCTGGATATTTTGAGTTAAGATCTTTTTGCATTTTGCATTTTCTTTGATTGTTGTGTCCATGATCCCTATGGAATCTTCTGCACCTGAGATTCTCTCTTCTATCTCTTGTATTCTGTTGCTGATTCTAGTATCCTTTTAAAAGCGTCTAGTTGTTTACCTGTGTTTTCCTGGGTTTCCTTCTTAAAGTCCTCCATAATCATCATGAGAAGTGACTTTAGATCCATGTCTTGCTTTTCTGGTTTGATGGTGTCCAGGACTTGCCATGGTGGGAGAGTTTGGTTTTGATGATGCCAAGTAACTTTGGTTTCTGTTGCTTCTTTTCTTATGCTTGCCTCCTGCCATCTGATTATCTCAAGTGCTTGCTGTCCACAACTAAATCATCACACATTTTTATTTCTGAGACTTCTCACTATGGCTTTCCCCACAATATTAGCATGATGCTCCTGATAAACCACTACCAGTTGTTTCTCTTATCCATTCATCAATTGGAGCTGCTCATTCTTTCAATGGTGTGACTGCTGTCTTGCATTCAGTATTTGCTCTTTAAAATGCCAATATTTCTATCTATGACTATCTGGTTTCAGGGTCTGAGATGACTCTATTTACAGCTGAATCCAATCTCTATAAAGAATCAATAAATGCTTCTGCAAAACCCTGTATCACCTTACTAAACAAAGTGGATTTTCCCCTGTCTCATCCTTCATATCCCAAGCTCTTGAAGCTGAAACACAACATTGTTCAATTGAACAATCATTGGATTGCATTTGTTCTTGTAAATCACCAAGCAGTTGGTTTTTTTATCAACATTTATCCTGCTCACAATATTGCATTGTTCTATTTTTGTGGTTTCATGCCTCCACCACAAAAAAAAACAAAAACAAAAACAGTTGTCCCGAACCCGCGGGACTCAGTTATTCGTGGGAGCGAGGAGGACCGTTTGTCTGTAAGAAAGGATGGGCGGGAGAGAAAGAAGCGGAGACCATGCGTTTGCGAGGTTTTGTCACGGTCTCATTTACTAAGGCACAATACCCAGTTATATACATACAGCAAAAAGGGAGTGGAAAGGGGCAATTGAGGAGGGGGGACAAAGGCTTCAAGGTGAAGGACATATGGGAGGGTGTAAATGGCAGGCTCGGGACATCCTGTGATTCATTTCCGAGTCTTTGGTGCCTGCATATCTCGGAATGTAGGTTCTTTCTTAAAAGTCCTAGGTGTCACTTCAGGGCACAAAGATCATCCGGTTCCGAGGAGCAGCCTTGTGTGAAAAGAGGAAGGTGACTCAGCTCCCAACAAATGGTTAATTGGCTCTCAGGTGGGAGCTGTTAAAGGCCTGGTTTCTATCAGCCTGGTTTCCCACAACCAGTGTAATTGTTGTCCAGCTTCAAGAACACCTGACATTAATCCCTTCCAATCTTGAGGCATAACCCTAATTTGTATAGTCCAAGTATTTAACATTTCTTTAATAAATGGTAAGTGTAAGTCATATAATACAATAACCTCTATAAAATGTTTTAGATGTAGTATTTCTATTGTATGTCAGGTCAAATCATTATGGGCATCATAAGCAGGTATATGCTGGAAAAGCTGACAGTGCCTGCACAGGCCCAAGCAAATCCTCTGGTGCTACACTCATCCTGTTGTACCTGTACCCTAGGTTCACAGAGGTGTTATGGATACATGGCAGTAAAAGTACATGGAGGAGAGCCAGGCAGTAATCTTCCTTCCAGCCTATTTTGCTTCCCTTTTTCATCATGAAGTACATTCTAGGTCTAAGACATCACGCCTGAACACTGCTCTTCTCCTCCCACTGGCTCATTTTGCTTCCCAAGCACTACTACCCCTAACTGAAAATTCTCTAATTGCTTAGACAACTCTGTAACCTCCAACATAAAAGAATTGTCTGCTTCCCCCTAACTGCTTCAAAAGAGTATACATTAAGACCATGAAACAAAACCATAAAATCTACCCTAGTGGCTGGCTATAGCTACTATTTTGTTAGCCTACTTAAAATATATTGCCAGCCCCTCATAATTAGCCTTTTCTTCTATCACATTGGAAGGAGAGTTACCCATTATTCCTATGCCATGTTGTGTGCTACCAGTAGGCTTAGAATTTTCAAAACTTACTTTAATAAATTTCCTCAAACACTTGACCCCTCTTTGATCAGGTGGTAAGTATCCAGCCCCCCCCCCCCATTCTACCATTTATCCTGTTGGAGATGTGGACCTGTTTAGAAGTAGTTTGTTATGGTAATTCTAATCTGTTTTCAGAATAACAGCAATCTAATTCAGTAGTGTCAAGATACCAACAGCCTCATTCAAAGAGTATCATGAAACACCAATCAGAAGTAGCAGCATGGTCCAGCAGAAACAGTCAGGCCTCTACTGAATCTGCATGAGTCAGCAGAAACAACCAGAACCATCAAGAAAGACAGGAGAAGTTCTCTGTCATGCCTCTGTAAATGAAGTAAAGAGCAGCAAAGATGCAGAGCAGTGAAGCATTGCATAGCTAGCTATGTAAACTCTGTTACTGTCTGTTGGGTCCTACTTATACTCTCTCTAAACATCACATGTCCTTTCATGGGACTTGGTTCAGCGAAACATCACATGAGTTTGTATCACATGATACAACTTGAAATTTCCACTTCAGAAAGGTTTTTATTTCTTAAGATATAAACTTGCAAACATAGGAATGGGATATGAAAATCTATGTAGAGGACAAGAATAAACTGGAAATAGAGATATTGTACTATGCATCCACATGGAGGGAAATGTAGGAACAAACCTGGAAATGGAGAAAACAATGTAAGATTCATCATATAATATTGCTTTGTGAAATCTTACAAGAATTACCTGAAGAAATGTCCTGTCTTTATGAAATATAATTGTTCCTTATTTCCCAGATATTATTACTAATGGAAAGCATCATAATTAACTCAATCTGAGACTATGGAGTTAAAGAACTAATAGGCAATATATGGGCTAGATATATCTGACCTCAAAATTTCATTTACAAGTATAGCTGAGGTAATTCATTATGGGGGAAATTGCAGTATAAAACCTTTCCTTGTTTTCACCTCTTTTAGTTAGTATGAAGGTATAAATTCCAAGCTCAGAAAGTAAAACTACCAGCATTATGTGAGAACTAAAGGTCAAAAGAGATTTTCATCATATCACACATGATCTTTGTATGATCATACAAAAATTAAAATATACCCATATCTCTACTTATGGGTCCCATGTTCTTTAAAGACTTGGCTACTGAAACAAAAAAATTCTTATAAAGAAGGCATGGCACAGCTCTTCATTGCCAACTTTTTGACAAGTCTGGAAATCTTTATCTTTGTGTCCATGGCATTGGAAAATGATATTACCATTTTCAAACCACTGAACTACATGATCATCATGAATGGAAAGAGGAATGATTTAATCATTGTTCCATTCTAATCATTTCAGTCTTATTACATATTATCTTCTATCAGGTTCATAATATTTGGTTCTGCATTGAAATTCATGATTCAATCATGTATAGATAGATAAATAGATAGATAGATAGATATAGATATTGATATTCATTCACATGTATATTGGATAGATTGCTGAATTATATATATATATATATATATATATATATATATATATATATAATTTTATAAAAAACATAGGGTTTATTGCTGATGGGAGGGTAAATTGTATGGCCCATTTGGAAATCAAAATAGCAGTTTCTCAGAAAATTGGGAATAGTTCTACCCAAGACCCAGTTATACTCCTCCTGGGCCTGAAAAAGTGAAACATAAAAACTAGGCCTTTAGACCCAGGCTTGAGAATGTGACCTTTGTGCCCCAAGGCATGCCAATTATAAAACAGATAGTGACATTCCTCCACCCATCTGCTTCTTGGGTTCAGGGAGTGTTCATTCAAAGAAAGTCACCCTGACCCACCCTGCCCGCTCCTGCAATCCGCTATGCAAATATGCTACTGTTAGGGACTCCTAGAAAATATCTTGAGAAATAACCCAGACAATTACCAGGTGTTGCTTGTGACTCTTCTGACTTTGCACTTCCTCCTGACTCTTAACTGGTATTTTTGGTATTTTCCAACAATGCCCTCCCCACCCCCTTGTGTTGTGGTTTCTTCCTTTAAATACCCCCTTACCCAGCTACTCGGGGAGCCATGGTCCTCTACCCTGCATAGTGTTTGACTTTGGGCCCGAGAGCCCTCTTGAAATAAAAATCTTCTTGTTGTTTGCATCAAGACCATTTCTGGTGAGTGATTTGGGGTGTCACCTCTCCTGAGTCAGAATGTGGGGGACCCCTCACATTGTGGATCTTTCAGGCCTATACTCAAAAGGTGCCCCACTATTCCACAAAACACTTCCTCAACTATATTCATAGCAGCTGTTTTCAAAGTAGCAACAAACTGGGAACAACTATGGTGTCCCTAAATCAAAGAATGGATAAAGCAAATGTGGTACATTTTTACAATGGAATACTACTCAGCTATTTAAAACAAAGACATCATGCAGTTTTCATGTAAATGGCAGGACCTAAAGAATATCATCCTAAATGAGATAACCCAGACCAAGAAAGGTACACATGGTATGTACTCAATTATAAGTGAATATTAGTCATAAAGTACTGCATAAGCATGCTACAATTCACAGACCCAAAGAAACTAAATATTAAAGGGATCATGTGTGCTGCAGACTGCCCTCAGTAGGGCCTTCGATCTGCAGAGGAATCAGGGCTCCAGTACAAGTGGTCAGGGAGTTGTCGAAAAGGGTGACAAACAGAAACAGACAAAAGAGAGTGTTGTACCTAAATGTAATTTCTCAAAAGCAAGCAACAGACTTATATTACAGAAGAAAATCAAGAAAGGTAGGTGAATACATTTGCCAAGGTACATCTACATCGGTTCATTACACAAAACAAAGAAAATGCATACATAAAAAGGTAGGGGATGCCAGGCAGTGTTTACAACTGAGATAGGAACAGCCCTTATTTAAGATCAACTAAAAACAGGAGCCAGGTGAATGGTCTGATGCAATGCTAGTCTATTGTTAAACCCACCACTAGGGGTCCCTTAGTAAATATCTGATCATGCTTTTCCTCTGGGCCTAGTGAAAAACATGCACAAGGTGAATTCCATTCTACTAACCTTTTCATGAATAATACTTCAGTTCCTCCTAAAACCACAACCCACCTCCTTCTTAGGCAATTGTAAATTCCTGTGTATGGGAGTGACTTGGCTATTGTTCTAAGTGTTACTATGTAGACTAGCCCTGACATTTCTAGCTCTTTTCAAGTAAATTGTAATGTCTGACTACCTTCACTGTCTCTCTTACAATACTAGAGGTAATTCTGAATGTTACTGAATAGATAACATTCCCACTGAATTTCAAGCTCAGGGTCAGCTCAAGGACTGCCTAGGACATTGGAACACTGGTAGAGGGTAATCTAACTTAGCTAGATTAACTATATGTCAAAATCAATCTGTAAAGGCACTTATAATAAAACAATACTGAAAGAAAGCACACAGATCCTTACAGCCGACTAACTCAGAGACAGGTTTGGAGCTTTCATGCTATGGGATTGCCAAGGTTCCAGGAGGCTAAGTTGGTGAAACTCTTTGCCTAAGGACTACATCCAGGCTTTTAGGCCTGTCACACAGACTTCACTGGACTGGGTGTGGCACATGTGTGACTCTCACTCAGAAGAAGAAATAAAATAAACATTAGAGGTGAATGGAGGGAGGAAAGTGGGTAAGGATGGAAAAAGGATGAGGATTTGGTTTGGGGAGAGTGGTGGCAGGACAGGGTTTGGATTGAAAATGAAAATTTGTAGAGGGGATCTTTGGGATGAGCCAGTGACCTGGGATGAAGGAGGATCATAGGAGTCTAGTGGGGGTGGCATTAGCTGAGTCTTTTTAGCAATTGTAGATATGCAGATAGAATTAGCTACCTCCTGTAGTCAGATGGGACTTCCACTGAAAGGAATGGTTGTCTTAGTTAGGCTTTTATTGTTGTGAATAGACATTATGACCAAGGTAACTCTTTTATAAATGACAATAGTTCATTAGGGCTGGCTTAATTGTTCTGATGTATAGTTCAACATGGTGTGAAACATGGCAGCATCCAGGCAGGCATGGTATAAGTGTTTTATACTTTGTTCAGACAGCAAACAAGAGAATACTGGCTCCCATGTGACTAGAAGGAGGGTCTCTTAAAGCACAAGGCCACAGTGACACACTTCCTTTAACAGGGCCACATAGATTCCAACAAGGCCATACCTTCTAACACTGCCATTCCCTGGGCCAAGTATATCCAAACCACCACAGGAGGCATCAACCTACTCACAAACCCTTTGACCCAAATTTTGTCCCGCCTATAAAATGTGCAGGGATAAAGATGGAGCAGAGTTTGAGGGTTTGGCTAACCAATGATTGGTCCAAATGAGACACAGTGGATGGAAGAGAGAAAACCCTGACACTGTTAATGACACGCTGCTACACTTGCAGCCAGGAGACTAGAATAACTGTCTCCTGAGAGGCTTCATTGAGCAGCTAATAGAAGTAGGTGTAGAAACCCATAGTCAAAGATCAGGCAAAGCACTGGGTGTCTTAGAGAGGAGTGTGGGATAAGACTGAGTGAGGCAGGGTGGTCAAAGACACCAAAAGAAGACCTACAGAGTCAACTAATGTTGGCCTATTGGAGCTCACAGAGACTGAACCACCAACCAAAGAACATATTTGAGCTAGATCTACGTCCCTTATACACTTATAACAGATGTGTATCATGGTCTTCATGTCTGTACCCTAACAACTGGAGAAGAGGTTGTTTCTAACTCTGTTACCTGCCATTAGATCTCTGCCTCCTAGCTGAACTGTGGGAAAGAATGTGCTTAATCCTCTTGAGACTTGATGTCCCAAGGGGGTTCCCTTTCACTGAGGAGAACAGGATGGATAACTCAGGTGGATTGTATATGTGGAGCTGGGAGGAGAAAAGAGAAGGGAGCTGCAATTGAGATATAATGTGAATAAATAGATATATTAATGAAATATTTTGTATCCCATGGTGTATGGAATAATGTCTGCATCTTTGATTCTAGTTCATTCTACTCTAAACATCAGCACGTATGTTTGTACGACAATATTTTTGTTTTGATTATTATAGTTCTGTAATACAACTTGAAATATGGGATTATTATTCAGTATTATTTTAGCCTCTGCCTCTCTGTCTGTCTGTCTCTGTCTCTGTCTGTCTGTCTGCCTCTCTCTCTCTCTCTCTCTCTCTCTCTCTCTCTCTCTCTGTGTGTGTGTGTGTGTGTGTGTGTTCTTCCATGTGAGGAAAGTTATAAATCACCAAGTATCTTGCTAGAAACTAAACAGTAGCCAAGAGATAGCTTTATCTGTTTTTTTTTTTTAATAGAATTTTTCCCCTGGATCCCTTTTCCATAGAGGACTGAAATAAATGGGAAGAACAGATCTTCACTGTCTTTGTAGGAAATATTTATTCTTGTCTTAACAGTTACTGGCACCCCTATTTTCTGCACATGTTCTTTATAGCATTTTTTACCTCTGTATTTCTCAAGGTGTAGATCAAAGGATTTAACATCGGTTCAACAACAGTAAAGGACACAGCCATTGCTTTGTCTATTGGAAATGTCACCACAGGCCTCATATATAAGAAAATACATGGCACAAAAAACAATACAACCACTGTGAAATGTGAACTACATGTAGAAAGGGCTTTGCGTCTCCCTTCAGAACTATAAGACTTAAGGGAGCAGAGAATGACCATGTAGGAAGTAATGAGAATAAGGAAAATGGAAACACACATCACCCCACTGTTCAGAATGACTAAGAGACCCAAGATATGTGTATCCATGCAGGCCAGCTTCAGCAATGGAAACAAATCACACATAAAGTGGTCAATAATATTTGAGCTACAGAATGGTATTTGATACATAAAGAGAAGCTGAATGGTTGCATGCATAGATCCTCCTAGCCAAGCCCCTCCTATCATCAAGCAGCACACCCTAGGAGTCATCATTTTCATGTAGTGCAGAGGCTTACAGATGGCGACATAGCGATCATAGGCCATCACAATGAGAAGGATGATGCCCACACCACCAAAGAAATGTTCTGCAAATAGCTGGGTCATACAACTTTCAAATGAGACAATAGTCCTCTCTGAAAGGGAGTCCGTAATCAATTTTGGAGCAATGACAGAAGAGTAAGTGACATCCATGAGTGACAAAGATAAAAGGAAGAAGTACATGGGTGACCTCAGACTAGGGCTTCTGGTTATGGTAACCACAATGAGTAGATTTCCAAAGACTGTGGCCATATACATAATAAGAAACAAAACAGACAATATTTTCCTCAGCTCTGGGTCCCTTGTAACTCCCAACAGAATAAACTCTGTCACATTGTTTTTATTCATCATTTTTGTGAGTACAAGAACATAAAACTGGAGCATCCAAAAAAGGAGTACAGTATTATGTTGAATGAGTGATTTCACAGCCTTGTTGGTATTTTTTCTTCTTAGCTTATATCTTCCTGATGCACATTTCCTCCATCAATTTATGCAGAAGCAAACAGCTAATAGTAAAAATTTGAGAGTAGTTTCAGGACTATGGAACTACCAACAGCTTTGTTTAGTATTAATAAAGCTCTGGTTTTCTGTTCTGAACTTTCTGCTTGGACAATCTGGGATTTCATAAGTAAGTTGTACATATTCCTAGGAATGTTATATAGTTAAATACTGAGAAAATATTCACCAATGGAATATATCAGCTAACAGGTATTTAAAACTGGTTTAATACACCCTTAGTTTGGTCTTATGTTATTGTATGTCTCACACATTTTGGTGTCTGCATCACTTATTTTTACACACAATAAAAGCAATACTACATATGTAAGACCTCCGGAACATGTCAAAAACTCTTCTTTTTACACACTTTAATGTAGAATGTTCGGCTTGTTTTAGCATTCTATGTGCACTTGGAAATAGTACAAGTTTGCATACACTCATGCCATGATTTTATTGAAAATTTAGAGTGTTTTTGTTGAGGAGCCTTGAGAAAAATAAAAAAAAGGGGCTTCCCTCATATTAAAGAAAACATTTTCATTTAAACATTTACATTATGAAACATATATTAATAACATCATTACATATTTCTATTAATCAGTGAGTCTCTACTAAGACTCATGAAATTGGATGTCTTATATTGTTTTGTTTTGTTTTTACTTTAGAGGTTAGAAAATGAGGCTTAAAGTATTATAAGACATGATACAAAATTCTTATACAAAGTAAATACTAAAGACAAATATGAATTGAGCATTTTTTCTTCTAAAACTAAAAGCATTTACAATCTATATTATTTCTCTTAGGTCAATATGTAGTGCTAAATATGAATGACATTTATTATATAATTTCATTACAGTAATTATCCTCTAAAATAAATTCATACCTCTTTTGCTTATTTTATACAATTCAGTATTAAAACTCAGTGACACTCTTATAAATTGTATATTGCATACAGTATATATATAATATGTATTCTAATCCTAAATTTATTTTATGAATCCCAGGGCCTCTTTTAAAATAAATTAATTCTTTTTTTTTAAATTTTTATATTTTCCTTGGCAAGTTTTTGCCTTTTTTCTCTTTTTTTTCAACTTTTATTAGATAATTTCTTCATTTACATTTCAAGTGTTATCCAGAAAGTTCCCTATACCCTCCCCCCTTCCGGCCCTGCTCCCCTACCCACCCGCTCCCACATCTTGGCCCTGGCGTTCCCCTGTACTGGGGCATATAAAGTCTGTATGACCAAGGGGCCTCTCTTCCCAATGATGGCCAACTAGACCATCCTCTTCTATATATGCAGCTAGAGACATGAGCTCAGGGGGAACTAGTTAGTTCATGTTATTTTTCCACCTATAGGGTTGAAGACCCCTTCAGCTCCTTGGGTACTTTCTCTAGCTCCTTCCTTGGGAACCCTGTGTTCCATCTAATAGCTGACTGTGAGCTTCCACCTCCATGTTTACCAGGCATTGGTATAGTCTCCCACGAGACAGCTATATCCGGGCCCTTTCAGCACTATCTTGCTGGCATATGTTATAGTGTCTATGTTTGGTGGCTGATTGTGGGATGGAAGGGACCGTCGGTGTCAGTAACCCAGGTAGGAAACCTAAGTCGAAGTGTGTACTAGAGACATTGAGAAAGTTACACACGAAACAAGAATTAAGATCCTTCCCCACTGCACAGGTGTAAAACTAGAAGGAAGAAGAACTCAAAGTACACAAATCATTTAACATTCTTGGGTAGTCTAGGTTTCTGGGCTAATATCCACATTTCAGTGAATACATGTGATGTGATTTCTAAAATAAATTAATTCTTAAGAACATGTTTCACTTCAAAAAGTCCATATCTGTAATGCATGTGATATCATCACTTCATATGCTTTAAGTCAGTTGATGGTATAAAAATTGTAGTATAAAAGAATAGTGTAAGATCATTATCAATACTGCATCAGAACCTACGTTTCTTCATGTTTTACTTGTGAAATCACCAGATGAAACAAAAGATTCTAAGTGAGAATGGAAATGGCAAATTATAAAGCTTATTTTGCCTTGTGCTTACTACCTTTTCCCCAAGTAATTTGTCTGTTAATGCATTATTAGTTGTATCACATAAAATGAGTAAAGTTTATTTTAAGAATAAGGAAGTTAAAACGTAGAATCATTAAGACATATAAGAATATGAGTTTGACTCACCAAACTGCATTTAAAAAGCTGATTGCTAATGATCATTGTAATCCTAGTACTTGGAAGGCAGAGTCAAATGAAACATTAGGATATGCAAATTACCCACCTAACACATTTGATAAGTTCAAGGCTAATTAAATACAACATTTCCAAGAGAAAGTTGGATGACATATAAGGAAAGATACTGGAGATTGGCCTCTGAGTTTTATACACACACACACACACACACACACACACACACACACACACACACTCATGAGGAGAGAGAGACAGAGACAGAGACAGACAGAGTGACAGATAGAGACACAGAGAGACAGAGACAGAGACAGAATCTTTCTTATAAGATGAATGGGAATTTTCTATACTCTCTTCTTATTTTAAGTTCTGAGTTACACTAACACTCTAAAGTTATATAGTGACCACAAATAGCTACAAAACTTTCCCAGCAGCCAAATGTATAATTTGAAAAAGTCTTAGTAAGAATTAAAATTTTCTTTGCCAGGACATAAATATAAGCCATGTATTTGGTTCAAGTACATTCTTTTTACTCCCCATATTAATATTTAAATTAGAGTGCTGGCAGAGGATTCTTTGTAAATGTAAAACATATACTAACACCAACTTCTCCTATAACTAAATCAAGAAAATCAAAATTCAAGAGTACTAAAAAAGTAGAGTGAATACATCTTTGGGAACCAGAATAAATGAATTTTACCACTTCTCCTTGTATATGATACACTGTGGATTTATACATCTCAAAGTTATTGTAATAAACCAGTGGAAATCACCATGCCTGACCTCAAGCTGTACTACAGAGCAATCATTAGAAAAACTGCATGGTACTGGTACAGCAACAGACAGGTAGATCAATGGAATAGGATCGAAGACCCAGAAATGAATCCACACACCTATGGTCACCTGATCTTTGACAAGGGAGCTAAAACTATCCAGTGGAAAAAAGACAGCCTTTTCAACAAATGATGCTGGCACAACTGGCGGTTATCATGTAGAAGACAGGGAATTGATCCATTCTTATCTCCTTGTACTAAGGTCAAGTCTAAGTGGTTGAAGGATCTCCACATAAAACCAGAGACACTGAAACTTATAGAGGAAAAAGTGGGGAAAAGCCTCGAAGATATGGGCACTAGGGAAAAATTCCTGAATAGGACAGCAAAGACTTGTGCTGTAAGATCAAGAATTGACAAATGGGACCTCATAAAGTTGCAAAGCTTCTGTAAGGCAAAAGATACTGTCAACAAGACAAAAGGGCCACCAACAGATTGGGAAAGGATCTTTACCAATCCTAAATCTGATAGTGGACTAATATTCAATATATATATAAAGAACTCAAGAAGGTGGACACCAGAAAATCAAATATCCCCATTAAAAAGTGGGGCACAGAGTTAAACAAAGAATTCTCAACTGAGGAATACAGAATGGCTGAGAAGCACCTGAAAAAATGTCCAACATCCTTAATCATCACGAAATGCAAATCAAAACAACCCTGAGATTCCACCTCACACCAGTAAGAATGGCTAAAATCAAAATATCAGGTGACAGCAGATGCTGGTGTGGATGTGGAGAAAGGGAAACACTCCTCCACTGTTGGTGGGACTGAAAGCTTGTTCAACCACTCTGGAAATCAGTCTGGTGGTTCCTCAGAAAATTGGACATAGTACTACCGGAAGGTCCTGCAATAACTCTACTGGGCATATATCCAGAAGAGGTTCCATCTGGTAATAAGGACACATGTTCTACTATGTTCATAGCAGCCTTATTCATAATAGCTAGAAGCTGGGAAGAACCCAGATGTCCCTCAACAGAGGAATGGATACAAAAAAATTTGGTATATTTACACAATGGAGTACTACTCAGCTATTAGAAACAATGAATATATGAAATTCCTAGGCAAATGGATGGATCTGGAGGGTGTCATCCTGAGTGAGGTAACCCAATCACAAAAGAACTCACATAACATGTACTCACTGATATGTGGGTATTAGCTCAGAAGCTTAGACTACCCATGATACAATTTACTAAACACATGAAACTCAAGAAGAATGAAGTTCAAAATATGGTATCTTCGCCCCTTCCTAGAATTAAGAACAAAGCACACATTGAAGGAGGTACAGAGATCATGTGTGAAGGTGAATCAAAAGGATGGACCAACCAGTGACTGCAGCTGCCAGGGATCCTTCCCATAATCAGCCACCAAAAATAAACATTATTGCATATGCCAGCAAGATAGTGCTGAAAGGGCCCTGATATAGCTGTCTTGTGGGAGGCTATACCAGTGCCTGGCAAACAGGGAAGTGGATGCTCACAGTCAGCTATTAGTTGGAACACAGGACTCCCAAGGAAGGAGCTAGAGAAAGTACCCAAGGAGCTGAAGGGGTCTTCAACCCTATAGGTGGAAGAATAACATGAACTAACTAGTTCCCCCTGTGCTCATGTCTCTAGCTGCATATATGGAAGAAGATGGCCTAGTTGGCCATCATTGGGAAGAGAGGCCCCTTGGTCATACAGACTTTCTATGCCCCAGTACAGGGGAACGCCAGGGCCATTATGTGGGAGGGGGTGCGTAGGGGAGCAGGGCGGGGATGGGGGAGGGTATGGGGAACTTTCTGGATAACACTTGAAATGTAAATGAAGAAAATATCTAATAAAGAAAAAATAATTAAAAAAAAAACAAAACAAAACAGTGGAAGTCTGGGGCCTCAAAGAAGACATATATAGGACTTCTCCATCAATATATAAGACATTTCGATCTTAACTGCATCTAGTCTTAAAGGTTCCAAGTAAGAATTCGTATAAGCAATCACAAAACTAAAATAGTTTAAAATAGGAATCATGTCTATGGAACAATATACATAATCCCCTCCACCTTTTCTTCAAATCTGGAAATCAGCCATAATTGTCTCTCTATTTCTAACACACATCTCAAACAATGTAGTCTGGCAGTCAAACTGTCCTCAATACTAGTCAAACTAATCTCTCTTCTCTTCTCTTCTTTTCTTTTGCCATCCTTTTGGAGTCATGTAGTCCCCTAACTGCAGAAACACACCACAGCATGCATTTTGCAGTGAGCAAAGTCATAAAGCAGAGTGAGCATTGTTAGATCTTTTATGAGGCTACTTACTGACTACTGAACATATAATTCTGCAACATGCCCATGTGTAATGTAGATTTTATGAAGGCTCATAAGACTGTGTAGGTGTAAATGTGGTAAATATAGAAGTTAACCTGTCTGGAGAAATGGATAGAAATAACAACAATGGGGAGAAAGAGAAAATAATAAATATGGGGGGTAGAATATGGTCAATGTGTATTATATCTTGTATTAAACCAAGTTTATAAAACACAGTATTCTGGATGTTAAAAAAGAAAAATATATAAGTTTTAGCATTGTCTTCAACCTTCCTATATATAAAATACAGTAAATTATCAAATGTAAATACTTACAATAGACATTATTTTTTAAAAATTGAAACAATTGTATCTGAACATAATGTGCTTCTACAGAACAATATGTTTATTAATGAAGGGCCCTGAGAATTCTATGTGCTTCATGTAACTATGTCAATATCTATACAGGAAATAAAAGACATGAATTTTACAGAACCCTAGTCAATCACCTGCTACGGTTAATTTTTATAACTAGGAAGCTTCTAACCCTTCCAGTACTACTGCTTATATTCTGTGTCAATGAATACCTTATCCTCCCTTCTTTATAACTCATTTTTCACCACCACTATATTCATTACCATCATCCTCAGCACTTCTTAGATTCATGTACATAGATTTCATATTAACAATAATTTAATGTTTAAAAATGTATATTTTGTTCTCTTAAGGTTATCTTTAAACATTAGCAATGTATTTTTTATCACTGTTCAAATGTTTGCTATATGAAAATATAATTTAATTACTTTGATAATATTAAATGTGCCCTTGGCTTCCCAGCAAGTCAGTTGCTATTCTTACCTCCAGAAATGAAAGTATCACCTTCAAGGTTTGGCTGTCGGTCTCATGGGATCTTGCTTCAAACAGTACATTCACTATATTTCATTATTATTATTCCAGATCTTAGACATGTGATAACCAAGAAATGAATTGAAACATAACTTGGTTTCTCACTTCAGTTTGCATGTTTTTTCCTCTATATGAAATTTTTGATGACTTTCAAAACGTTGTAAAAAATCAAACTATAAATTTCTGACAAATCATGACTGTTCATCATCAGACCACAATTGTGCTCATAATAAAACATTGAAAAGAATTATTGACACATCGAAAAATATAGTTGTGATTTTTAACCTAGCATAATTAATATTCAAATAAGTTTTAATACTGCCTTCAATTTCATTTTATTGTCATCTCTGTGATATGCAAATGCAGGTGAGCCTAGTAAAAGAAAAGGTTATACAGGTGATTCTTTTCAGTCTAGTCAAGATGTTCAAAGGCACAGCTTCAACACAAATGTTCTCATATGAATTTCTGCACAGAAGAGCTAGGGATCCAAAGAGGAGCAGATTAATTCTGTCCCCCAAGTAAGTTATCTTGATAGATATAGAGTTTTTAATAATCTTACAGGAAGATTATAGACAGATACCGCAAGTGTTCATTGACTCAAAGAGGAGTCATCTCTGAGATTGAAAGGACTTAAATTTTCACTACATAGAAAAAGGTTTTTCAAATTGCAATCAGCAGCTCCTTATAATATCATCAAACTATGCCCATAATTCATCTGTATTTTGAAGTTATTATTTTAAAATCTTCCTAACTGTAAACATATTGTCCCTTGAGTAATGTTCCTGGGGACAAAGAGATCACAGTGACTATTGAAAATAGTACAAATTTCAAAGACATATGGGCTTTCATATGACTTTAGTTGCATCCCTTAGTGGCCCCATCTCCACTGACTGAGGATGTAATCACGTTTCCAGAAATATCCGAGGTACCCCCTGCAGTGATTAAGGTTTTCCCAGTTGCAGAGCTACAGTGGAACTTGGCCATCTGACACCTCGAAAGCAAATCAAAGGAAGAAATAATAAATATCTTAGTATCTCCTATGTAATTACTGTCTCTAACATTAAGTTGTAAAAACTGCCACACAGTAATCTACCTGTCTGAAAGTAAACAAGAGAAACACAACACTGATTATCTTTGGCAACATTCTAAGGTCCCTATATCTGCATTTTCTATCAAGTTTCCTGGTAATCTCTTATCAGTTTTGACAACCACTACAAATGTGTCAAAAAAATTAAAACTTTTAAATGTAGAAGTAACTTTTATTCACCAGATGTAATTGTGGTCTTGGAGGCCTCCTGCTGAATAAACTCAGCCTTTCTGGTTGTTTCTGAACTCTGGCTAGCTGGTTCAACTCAGCTGTTCTGCCTCAAACTACTCTCCAAGCTTACTTATTCAATCTGGCTTGGCTTGGTTTGGCTTTCCCTTTCCTTTCCTTTCCTTTCCTTTCCTTTCCTTTCCTTTCCTTTCCTTTCCTTTCCTTTCCTTTCCTTTCCTTTCCTTTCCTTTCCTTTCCTTTCTTTTAATTTTTATTCCTTCCCCTCCCCTTCAGAGCCAGCTCATCTGTGGTGCCCAGGTTTTGTTTTTCTTGGATATTTTATGTATTTACATTTAAAATTTTATCCCCTTTCCTGTAAGCAAGCACTTCTAGGCATCCACAATATTGTCTGGGTTTGGTGTCTGTATATGGAATGTATCTCCCCACCCCCCACTTTTCTTAGCTTTTTCATGAATTGTTCTGCTTGACCTCAAATTAATTGGCAAAGTATTCTAATTTTTTGGATTTTTTTATTTTCTAACTTCAACTGCCTCAACTCCAGTGCACTGCGCTCACTTCACTGACTCCCAACTAAGTCTCTCTCTCTCTCTCTCTCTCTCTCTCTCTCTCTCTCTCTCTCTCTCTCTCTCTGGTATGCTCAAGTAGCCTCTTATTCCTGTGTTGTACTCCTGAGTGTATTTTATCTGACTTATTCTGTTAAATTTTTCTCTGAGTTCTCATTTTGTCTTCCCTGTAAAGAAAATATCTTGAGTCCCTATGGATGTGGCACCTGTCAATAAACATCTGATGGCCTATAGCTTAGGCAGTAAATAGGAGGTAGAACCTGTGGGAGACAGGATTCTGAAACAGTGCCTACTGTGGGAGATTCAATGGGATGATACATGGTACCTCAGCACAGGTAACTAACCAGGTGGCAGAACGTAGATCAGAGTAAATGGGTTATATTGACTTATGATCTAATCAGAGAAGAGTCTAGCTATATGGCCAAGGCATTTGTAAATATATTATGAATCTGAATCTTATTTCTAGGAGCATAGGCATGGGAGGTAGAACGAGATTTAACTTTTTCAATTGTCAGCCCATGTTGGATTCCAATTGTAGATTAAAGTTATCATTTTCTGTATATATTTATTAATGCTGGTTATTAATATGGCAGTGACTATTCCTTAACCACATAGAGACATTTTAATATTTCAAAACCTTAGGCCTTAGATGGGAAGGTTTTCAAATATCCCATCTAAGTTGAGAATTTCACCTAGCCCCATCCCACCATGTGGCTAGCTATAGCTTCCAGGCCACTCATCATGTCCATCTTCTTCCATGTCTCCTGGTGAAAGTCCATCATTCTCCCCAGAGTTCCTATCTCCCTTCCAGGAAGTTTAACCTTCCACTTCCTGCCCAGCTTACTAGCCATCAGATTTTTATTAAAGGTAATCAGAGAATGACTTATGTAGGTCAGGAAGGAAACAGACATTAAATTAAATGTTGTACCTCTACTTTTTTTTCCCAGTCAGGATGAGTTTACTTAAGCCTGAACTTTATCAGCACATAGAGACTGGAAAACAAATGTAAAAGCTAGCTTTCCCAATTTCCTTGTGCTCTATCCCTCAAAGGAAGACTACTTTCAAAATCATCAGGAAACAATTATAAGAGAACTTTTTCAAATTCCAAAGAAGAGGGTTAGATTAATTTTGGTCATCAACAAATGTTAGATGTTCGTTGTTTTTTAAAAGGGAAGTGTTACAAATAGTTTTAGTCTTAAATAGGGAGGAAATAAAATAGGAAGCTTAGACACAGGAATTTCTTTCCTTTTCTATTTCCTTCTTTCTTTCTTATGTAGAAGAAGGGGCTTGGAAAGAAAAAGGTATATACAGAAATATTACAAGAATATTAGACAAAGTGGGGTAGATCATTGCATCTACTCTTAAACCAAACCAAACCAAACCAAACCAAACCAAACCTTAACAAACAAAACAAACAAAACAAAACAAAACAAATAAAACAAAAACAAACTATTTTTATTCTCAGATCTTACATTGGTATAGATTTTTATATTTCGATGCAAATTTGAGGTTATATTTTGCTATATTATTTCAAATGTTTGTATATTTATACAGAAATAGTTATTTTTGATACATTGATATGGGTTATGTATTAATACAGATTTATGGTTATTCTCAATATACAAAATGGATGTATATTTTCAACATTTATTTAAGGTATTGTACTTAAATAATTCTTTTTTGTTATTATTATGTTTTTATTAACATTCCAGCCCTTGTCCCTCTTCTGGTCCCTGCCTCAGAGTTCCTGACCCAATTCTCCCTCCATCTGATCTCCTAGAGAGTGCTCCCCCTCTCTCCACCCACAATATCCCCCTTCCCTGGAGTCTCAAATCTCTTGAGGATAAGGTATATCTTCTCCCACTGATGCCAGAACAGGTAGTCCTTTGCTATATATGTGCCAGGATCCTTGGGCCAACATCTGTTTGATGCCTGGTTGGTGGCTTCAACTGTGGGATTCCCTGGGGTTCTGGGTTATTTGAGACTACTGATTTTCCTCTAGGGTCACCCTCTTCTTCAGCTCCTTCAATCCTTCCCCTAATTACTACATAGGGGTCTCTGACTTCAGTTCAATGTTTTGGTATAAGAATTTGCATCTGTTTCAGTCAGAAGCTGGTAAGGCCTCTCAGAGAATACTCATGTTAGGCCCCTGTCTGTAAACACATCCTAGCATCAGTAATAGTGTCAGGCCTCGGTGCCCCTTCCCCATAAGATAGATGTCACATTGTGCTGGTCACCGGACAGCCTTTCCTTCAGTCTCTTCTCCATTTTTGTCTCTGAAGTTCTTTGAGATAGGAACAATTCTGAGTCAGAAATGTTGATTAGAGGTTAGTAACCCTGTCCCTCTACTTTGGGCCCTATTAACTGGAGGTTAATAGAAACTTGAGTTCCCTCTACACACTATTGGATATTTTAGCTAAGGTCATCCCCACTGAGTCCTGAGAGTCTCTCACCTCCAAGGTTTCTGGGACTTTCTAGAGGGTCCTCCAGCCTCTCAACTCCAGAAGCTGGATATTTTCATTCATTCTCATGGTCCTCTGGGTTTCTCTCCTCTTCCCCTGACCATACATTATTGTGTTCCCTTTTCCATCCCCTCTTCCCTCTCCTACCCAGGTCCCTCCCTCTGCCACCTGTGATTATTTTGTTTCCTGTTCTAAGTGGGATTGAAGCATGCTTACCTGGGATTTCCTGCTTGTTGAACTTCTTACAATGTAGGATTTGGCTGATATTCACTTATCAGTAAGGAGATATTATGCATGTCCTTTTTGGTCCGGGTTATCTTATTCAGGAAGATATTTTCTAGTTCTATCAATTTGCAGGCAAAATTCATGATGTCTTCCTTTTTAATAGTTGAATAATATTCCATTGTATAAATAAACCACATTTTCTCTATCCATTCTTCCGTTGAGGAACATCTGGGTAATTTTCAGCTTGTGGCTATTACAAATAAGGTTGCTATGAACATAGTGGAGTATGTGTCATTGTGGTATGGTGCAGCAACTTTAGTGTACATGCCCAAAAGTAGTACAGCTGGGTATTCAGGTAGAACTATTCCCAATTTTCTGAAGAACCTCCAGACTAATTTCCAGAGTGGTTGTACCAGTTTGCGATTGCACCAGCACCGAAGGAGTGCTCCTCTTTCTTTATATTCTTGCCAACATGTGCTGACACATATGTAGGAGGGCACTGTCTTGTCTGGCCTTAGAGGGAGAGGATGTGCCTAATCATTTAGAGACTTAATGTCCCAGGGAAAAGGTGTGTGGACATGTGTGTAAAGTGAAGGTGTGAGGATGTGGGATAGCAGTGGGGTTTGGAGGGTGAGAAAGCACCCTCTCAGAGACAAAGGGTGGGGGTATGGGGTAAAGAACCCTTGGAGGAGGACCAGGAATGGGGACAATATTTTGAATATAAATAAATAAAACAAGTAAGATAAAAGCAAGATTTTTCTCTCTTCATTTTATTTAAACCACAACATCGAAGATCTGTCTATCCTAAAGAAAAACAGATTTGGGGTAACCATTTAATGGAAAACTAGGAGGTATTTCTTCACAGCCTTTTATATAAGACCAGCATTAATTCATAACATTTTTTGCACATTTAAATACCATATTGTATTTTTCTCTGTATTTATGAAGACTTTTATGATTAATGAGGAAATTTAGGCAAAAAATAAAATAAAATAAAATAACCCAAGGAATTCTAAATCTACCCATCAATGACAAGATCTGATATCAACTTGAAAAATAAAAATAACATCAAACATAGATGCCAGAGAACCAGGATAAAAACCACAATTATTAACCCTCAAGACAATATATCTCTTCCAGAACCTAGAAACCCAACTATAATAGGTCCTGAGATGTACAATATTGCTAAAATACAGAGAAGTACTATAAAGCTATTATGACCATGTTCCTAAAGACATTCTTAAGGAGAATATTAATAAATCCATTAATGAAATCTGTGAAACCCCAAATGAACAGTGGAATAAAATAATGAAAAAGGATCAAAACACGAAAGTAGAAATTGAATCATAAATAAAACCTTAAACTGAGGAAAAACTAGAAATGAAAAGTTTACTTAATCAAACAAAAACCTCAGAGGTAAGGTAACAGAAACAGAGAAAGGAGAAGAAACCCAACTCAAAGGTCAGAAATGTATTCAGCAAAATTATAGAAGAGTTCCCTAATCTAAAGAAGAGATGCTTACCAATATACAAGAAGCATACAGAACACAAACTAGACTGGACCAGAAAAGAAACAACCCTCTTCCTCTGGTACACAATAGTCAAAATAATATATGTACAGAGCAAGGAAAGAATTGTAAAATCTGTAAAGGGAAAAGATCAAGTAGTATCCAGAAGGTAGCTTATTAGAATTACACTTTTCTTTTCAATGGAGACTCTAAAAGTGAGAAGAGCCTGAATGTGTTCTACGAACTCCAAGGGACCACAGATGCCAGCTCAATTCTACAAAGGACGTTAAATCACAGTATACAGATAAAAAGTATTGCATGATAAAACCAAATTTAAACAGCATATATCTCTAAATTGAAGTATATGCACCATATAATACATTAGAAAGAAAATTTCAACCTGAATGGTTAATCACAACCAATGAAACACAAGGAATAAATAATCTATGACCTCCAAATCTAAAGGAGGCAGCTGAAAAACCACCTATCAAAACAAAAGAGTGAAAGTAAAAGAAAAACAAAACAACAACAAAAACCAAAGCACATTGATAGTACTCTACATCAATAGTTTCAATTCTAAAAACAAACAAACAAACAAACAAAAAACAAACCCAAGAAACCAAAACCAAAACAATAGCAACATAAAACAACTAAAAGAACAACTCTAGAAGAATGGGTATGAAGATAGGATTGATCCATCTGTAGCATATAAGGAACACATTTTAACAAGGATAGATATCATTTTGGAGTAAAAGGATGGCAAAAGAAAGTAGACACAAGAAGGAAGCTGGTGTATCCATTTTAATATATGAAAAAATAGACTTCTACAAAAAACTAATCAAAGAGATAGGGAGATAGGAAATGATACTGTATATTAATCAAAGGGAAAATTCACCAAGAAGATATTATGTACCAAGTACCTTATGCACCAAGTAAAAAGAGAACTAATTGCATAAAACAAACACTACTACTGTTTAAATTACAGAATCACTGTCACATGGTGAAGTTGGGTGATTTAAATACCCTATTCCCCTTAATTTTCAAATCATGTAGACATAATCTAGACATAGAAATGATAGAGCATTATGATGTCATAAACCATTGGGACCTAACAGATAATTACAAAACATTTTACCCAAACACAAAAGTATATACCATAACAGAAACAACAGAAATCTTATAAACTCATCAAACTGAACAACAGTACCAAATGAAAAAAAAATAGATTGATAAAATTAGGAAAAAAAAACCAGAAATTGCTTTTAGAATAGAATAAAAATGAGTATACAGCATACCCAGACTTATGGAACTCAATGAAGTAGTTGTAAGAGAAAGTAATTCTAAGTTGCTCATAGCACACAATGCTTCTATTAAAAAATAGAGAGATCTCAGATAATTAACTTAATGATACACTTGAAAGTTGTAGAAAAATATCAAACAAACAAACTCAAAGAATATCCAAATGGAGTAGATTGCAATAAGCAAACTCAGGGCTGAAATCAATGAAATGGAAACAAACAGTAAACAAGACAAAACAATGATCAACAAAATAAAGAGGTTGGGATTTTTGTTTTTCCTTTATTTTTTCCTTTTGGCTTTGTGTGAGTTTTTTTGTTTTGTTTTATTTTGTTTTGTTTGTTTGTTTGTTTGTTTGAGAAAGGCAATAAGATTGTAAAAGCTTAGCTACATTGACTAAAATATGAAGAATGAAGACTAAAATTAATGAAATTAGAAGTGAAAGGGGAGGAAAAACAATAAATACCCAGGAAGTCCAGATAACCATAAAACATACTTATCTCTCTCTTTTTCTAACTGGAATTGATCTAAAAATAGCAGAGAGATAGTCACACAAGGCCTTTGCTAAATAGTATGCCAGGTGAAAAAGACCAAAAAAATTAGGTCATTTATTTGTGTTCTTTCAAATTATCTAACATAATTATCTAGTGTTAGATTGCTCAGAGGGTGTAGAGTATAGGACTCCAAAATCCTTCATCAGAATTTCAAGCCTCAAATCATAGATCAAGATTGGTGGAGATTTGAAAATAACAGAAAGCAGACAGGAATGTCTATAAGCATATTCTTCCATTAGAACAACTGAAGGGCCAAGATCTCTCTGTGGATATTGAACTATACTCATGTGGTTTCGCATTATGTATTATGGAAAGGGGGACGTGTAGGGTTGCAGATTCCCTCTCTAGAGTAGTTCTTCTGTTCAAAGTGGTAGACACCAGCAAAGAGAAGCTTCCTGGGTTATAAGAGTCAGTAGGTGTTATCAGAGAAGTAGTGTCCATAGCTTATCAGTCCATCAGAGATTAAGATCATTAACCCTTCACTTAAAGCTATATATTTTCCTTTTAGTGCAGCTTTCAGTGTATCTGAGAGGTTTTGTATTACTATGCTTTCATTTTCATTATTTCCAGAAAAAGTTTCATCTTCTTCTTCATTTCTTCTTCTACCCATTCATCATTCAGTAATGAGTTGTTTAATTTCCATGTATTTGTATTTATTATATTTATTAGATATGTTTTATTATAATATTTATTAATATTTATTAGATAAATATTTATTAAATAATATTTATTAGATTAATATTTATTATAGCTTATTATGCTATTATAATTTTTCTTTCCTTGAAGCTAGGTAGAATACAAGGGAAGATTTCAGTCTTTTTGCATATGCAAAGATTTGTTTTGTACCCCAGGAGTTTGGTCAAATTAGAAAATCTGCCACAGACTGGCCTCAGTCGGCCCCTCAACCCACAGAAGTATCAGGGTACCACCATTACCCAGGTGGGCAAGGAGTTGGTGGGGTGACAAACAGATGCAACCAAAAGGGAGTGTTGATCTGAATGTAATTTCTCAAAACGAGCATCAAACTTATAATACAGTAGAAAATAAGGAAGTTAAATGACACATTAGCCAAGGTACATTGAGGTTACCGAATGCTTAATGACTCTTTACACAAGACAGAGGAATGCATACATAATGACTAGCAGGAAGTAGGCAATATCACAAATCAACTCTATCTAAGGTCAGCTATATTCCTAGAAGCCAGGTATGAGGTTATTACACTCCTGGGGCAAGGGCTTTCATACCCAAGCCATAGTTCTAATTAGGGAGTTCTGCTCTAGCTAACCTTCTCATGAATAATGAAATACTCTAGTTCCTCTTTAAACCACAGCCCGGATCTTCTTCCTAAACCATTGTAAATTCCTGTATATGGGAGTGACTCAGCTGTAATTCTAAGTGATTTTGTGGGGGACTTTCTTCTATTAAGTAATGTAGTCTGCTATACATAACTATAATAAGAATTATAAACTTATTTTGCTAAGCTTGCCCTGAAATTTCTAACTCTATTTTGTAGATAGTAATGCCTGGTTTCTTTCATTATCTCTCTTTCAATACTGGAGGCAATTCATCCGAATAGGTAACATTCTTACTAAATTCTAAGCCCAGAGCAGGCTCAAGGACTGCCAAGGACATTGGTGAAGGCCAGGAAGCAAAGTTCAATTTAGCTTAGGTATTTGACAAATCATTTCTTGGAGGCACCTATAATAAAACAATACTGAAAGAAAGCACACAGATCCATTCACTGACTAATGCAAGAACAAGTTTGGAGCATTTGTGCTACAGAATGCCAAGGCTCCAGGAGACTAAGTTTCTGTGAAACATTTTGCCTTGGGACTACATCCAAGTTCTTGGGCCTGCTACACAGTTTTTACTGCAGTAGGTGTGACAATCTTTCATTTCGTCTTCACTAATAATAAAATGTGCTTTCTTTGGTTTTGGGTTAGAATATTCTATAGACATCTGCTAAGTCTATTTAATATATGATGTCATGATGTCAATTAATTCTGATATTTCAGTTTGTTTTTGTTTGTCCAGATAACCTGTCTAGATGATTATAGAAAGTGGAATATTGAAATTACCAACTATTACTTGATTGCTTTTCATCTTCATCTTTATTTTTTTTAATGAAATTGGATGTAGCTAAATTTGGTGCATGTAATGTTTAAGATACTAGTATCTTCTTGTTTAACTCTTCCCTTGATTGGAATAGGGTGCCCCTGTTTATACCTTATTCTATATAATTCTTAAAGTATCAACTATAAATTTCTTTACTTTGTATAGAAATATATTTTAAATATGTAAAGTCAACCTTCTCAATCTACATAATGATCCTTGTACATATGATGATTCCAATGCTGATCACTTGGTATTGGTTATTATATTAATATTCTGAATGAATGGAGGGAACACATTGTTATAAATCAGGACTGAATTTTATTTTTAACTTTATGACTCCTAGGATATGTTGCTACCTCCTTACATTCTGTTTCAGTTGTAATATTCTTGTCATAAACTGGTAAAAAGCTAGGACTTTAAAGGAGCAATTTTAGCTTTAATTTTTCACAGGTTTTCATTTAGTGGTTCCAAGCAAAATTTCCTGTAATCCATTACATCATTCAACATATTTTAAAACCCTATGCATTAGGTAAAAATCATAAAAAAAAAAAAAAACAATCAATGGATTTTCCAGAATTCTCATTTTATTATTACGTCTCTTCTTTAGCTCAACATAATTAATTATTCTCTGTTGATAATTTTTCCATTATGTTGTGATCTCTCTCCCATTGATGGCTAGTATATCTCTTGCCCCAGAAACAAACAGTTCAGCCTTCTTTTACCTTTGTTAGAGTAAGCAAACTCCCTGTCACAGGGAGACCAATTATTGACAACTAGACTTCCATCACTCATTTGCCTGCTCCCCTTTTCATTACTGTCATCCATGGCATTTTTTTACTTAAACTTGCAGAGGTGGCATCTCGTACAACAATAATATTATTTTGCCTTCCTTCCCCCAATATCATGGTGGGTTTATCTTGTAATGAAGTTTCTAAGGATGGCTAATTTACTATATTTACATTTTCAATTCTGTAACATCTGTATACCAATCACTCAACTAAACTCAATTTATTCTTTAAAATTGATATTATTCAAGGAAAACTACATTCAACCATGAGGCCTTAGCAAGCCTGGTGCCAGGGTTGGCTCTTACTCCACATGCATACTATTTTAAAACACCACATACCATTTTCTTCTCTACCATTTCAGTTAATATCCATGATGTAGTCAATTTCCAGAATTGAACCATCTTGGAATACCAATTCTGTGTTGAGCCACAGGCATCAAATTTCTATTATTAAATAATTTTGAATAACTTGTTAAAGTATCCTAAAGAAAAAACCAAGATATAAATTTTTGTTAACTCAGAATTCTTCATTAAGAGATAATTATACACATGAATTTTAAAATAATGTGTTTTATTTGCACATTAAAGTACAATTACAAATATGTTGGGTGAGTTAAATATTAAAAAACTATAATTAACATCTCATATTAATAGTAAGGTTAATAATATTCAAGTAAATGTTAATATCTCCCCAGTTTTATCTCTATTACCACTATGACATCCAAAAATCCAGTTATCTGCTAAACCCAGTGTACAAATATAAAATTATAAATATTGTACAGGTTAAGTTGCCTAAGCCAAAATCAAAAAGACCAAAAATCCAGCCCTGGCAGGGATGTTCATGTGTGGAATGAATACTTCTTGTGATGAGTTGGGAATCAGAACAGGAACAAACAACAAATAATGCACGGGGCAGTTATCTTGTTAGAAACAGAGTTCCCAAAGAATTCTACATAGATAAACCATAGGTCCAGAGACTTAAATAGATAAGAGTCCCTGGGTAGTGAAAACAAATTAAATTTCCTATAGATAGGAACATTCCCTAAAACAAGAGACAACAGAGATTTGTATGAAACTATTCATGGCTCTAGAACTAACATTTGGCTATATTTTGAGCTTACTTTGCACACTGCCTGAACAATACATTTACCATGCCCTCTCTAGGATAGTGGGCTAAGGGAAAAGAGGTCAAACTGAGCTGTGAAGGTGGCAGAACTTTCCAAGATGAGCATGATTGCATCATTCTAACTGCATCCCTTTGTGGCTATGCTTCTCCTGACTGAGGACTAATCACTTTACTTTAAATTCTCTTCATTCCCATTGTGATAAGGGGTTTTCCCAGGAGTAGGAGCAGACTGGATAAAGACCAAATTGATATTGTGCAAGCAAAACTGAAGCAAACAAACAAAACCAATGAGGAGGTCACAAGATAACCTCTCCGATTGTTAGCTGCAAACACAAACTGCCCCAAGAACCTAACAGCCTCAGAATGATATATCTGCCTAAAATAAAGATGAGAGAAAGCAAATGCTAGTTATGCTGTTTATTGAGCAACTGTTCTGGATCAAGGTTTTCTCTCATATACCCTGCTCTCTTCATATTTTTTGGACTTGTATTGAAATTTTATTCATTTAACTCCAGGTTACCTGCCATTTTATACATTTTAAAAAATGGGCCATAGATGGTAAAATTAAAGACTAAATCTCACACTAGAAAAATTAATGTTCTACAGTGTCTTCAATTAGAAAATTTTGGAGAACCTTCCACATACAAGAACTCAGATACAGGTGAAGTCAGACACTATGATTACATGCACAAGACTTGCACAGGCTTAAATAAGTCAGAGTTCTAATGCTCAAAAGGAGAACTGAAGACAACATTGCATTCTTAATCTAAAAGTTATTTGCAATAGATACCTACTGGGAAAGAAAATATCATTTTCTTCAATGGAGAGTCACAGGTTACATCAACCATAGTCCAGGCCAAATAATCAAGAGTAGTTTTCCCAAATAAATGCAGTCTGTTTCCTTTGTATATGTGATTTTTGGTTTTGTTTTGGTAATATATGTCTTACTGGTTTTCACATTTTTTTAGTTTTTTTTTTTTTTTTTTAGTTTTATTTCTGCTTCATTTGTTTATCTTGATGTTTGTGTGTGTGTGTGCGTGCGCATGTGCGTTTTTCTCTGTCTCTCATCTCTGTGTATGTGTGTGTGTATGTGTGTGTGTGCATATGTTTGTGTATCCCATTGAAGATGATAATATTCATAATGCATATTACTGATATTTGACCAAACACTATTATAATTCATATAGTATAGTATCATAAATAACTATATTTTTCATTTAGAGATTTAAAAGTGAGACTTGTCAGTTAAAGAAAAAAATGATACAAAGTTAAGTGTAAATGTCTAGGAGCCCACAAAACTATAGCTTGGTTGACATGAGTCTTACACATGAATGTACATCATACAGATGACATAGAACCAAAAGCAGAGGATATTATATTACCATAATAAAGCATACTTAACACAGGCTAATGCTTTTTTCTTTTACATGTTAATGATATTCTCACATGAGAGAAATGAATCCCCCAAACAATGACTATATCCTCTACAAAATTTTCTCTTTAACATTTAAACACTACATGAAGATAACAGATCCATTCAGTGCATTACCAGTTATACATTATGTATCAGATGAGTATTATTTCATGTTCCATAATGTGGATGAGAAAACTGGGGCTGAGGATTATCTCCCCTAAGATTAATATAGATTATGAATTTTCACTCCTTTTAAGTAAAAATCCTTCACTATTACACTAAACCTCCAGAAAGGTAAGGATTAGCTGAGAGTTGGAGGAGGGAATTTGAAATTGAATATTGTCATATATTTTTACATATACGGATGAAATTCTCACCAATATCACTGTCCAAACATGAGCTCACCAGGATGATGCCAATAGACTTGCCAAAGTAGATTAGAAAGCCCAAGAGGTCCCAACTCTACACAAACAACTACAGGCAACTAAAGAATACTGAGAGCAGGAGAAGTTCCCCAGGGAAGACCATTTCAATTAGCTACTGAGTCTCAAATGATAAGTTGAAAACAAACATACAAGTAACATTGCACAGACTGAAAGTATTATACATAGGAATACATACATTTACATACATGCATACAATTAGAACAAGAAAAGCAGCTCTGTGTTTGAAAGAGAGGAAGGAGTTATATGTGGGAGGGATTAAAAGAAGCGAAGAAGAAAGCGAAGAGAAGGGAAAATGTAATTATAGTTCAATCTTAAAAATAAAATAAAACGAGTCCTTGAAAATACAAATATAATGGAGAAATATTGTTATCACAACTGAATTTTAGGATAAAATAATACTTTATTTAGTAGTAAGATTCTTTTGGTTAGAGACAAGAGTGTACATCCTATTTGATTCAAAGATATTATAGATCATTGGTTTAATAGTCTATACTTTACTAACCTATATAATCTAATGACAAACCTACCTGTCTCCAGGACCAAACTTCAGGTATTAGTGAACAGCCCTCATGAAGTAGAGAAAAAATGAAATCAGAATAATTCTTTTTCTTATTTAACTACCTAGCTCTCTATGGTATGACCTCACATTGTTCGTTCTCTGGGTCTAAAGATGGTAGCAATCAACTTGAGAATTTTTGAGCTCAAAGGATCCTTCTCCAGAATTCTTGCTTACAGCATATTTCTCTACACTGATCTTCATTTGCTCTTACTGTTACAAGTAAAAATCCTTATAAACAATCACAGATCTAGAATAATTTAACACACTAGTCTTATGCAAGAACTGCTAAGAAAGCTGTCTTTCTTAAACTTGGGGAACAGAAAACAATTTCTTTTCTCTCTGTTAGTAATACGTATCTCATTTAACTTGGCCTGGCATTCATATCATCTCTGTGGCAATGTATTTCCAAGCTCATCTTTCCCTGTGGCTCCCTCCCCTGCAGTAGATTCATTACAGGAATATCCATCACAAAATGCTCTCTGCAGTTAAGAATATTTGGTTAGAGTGAGCCAACTTAGTTCTTAGTCCCAGGCCAGTTTCTAACTACAGAATATTCAGTCCTGCAAGGAAAAGGAAAAAAAAAAAAAAAAAAAAAAAAAAAAAAAAAAAAAAAAAAAAAAAAAAAAAAAAAAAAAAAAAAAAAAAAAAAA
>LR749768.1:1694294-1714217 GCA_902729485.2 Mus minutoides
CAATGGTAACACTAGACCAAAAAACCCCCCAAAATTAGAAAAAAAAAGCAAGATAAGATACTATATGATATAACAACTATTATTTTATATGTAGTAAATAAAGATTGGAGAGCTAAGGAAAGTTGATCAAATTCTTTGGGTACTTAATTCCTGTGAGAAGCCTACAGCATGGACAACCGTCTTCAACTCTCAACACCATCTATCCTATCTTTTAGCACATATGTGATTATAAAAGCAATAATAAGCAAGAAAAATTTTGGAGAGTAATGATCAGTTATCCATTATGATTAATTTCATTATAAACTTTTCATCTTTAAACATAATTTTATAATCACTAATAACGTTCATTCAACAGAATAAGAACCTATATATATTAAAGTGAAATTATCAAAAATCTTCCGAAAATTCTTATAAGTATCTTTTTTCTTTTAAACTGAATTCTAAACTGTTTTAGATACCAAAGAGTTCTTCAGATACCAACTGCTTATTATTCATAGGAATCACAGAATTCTGAAATAAGAAAATAAGAACTTTCTAAAAGCTACAAAAGATATGTTTTTAACCCAAAGCTCTGATATTTACAGTTCTTGAAATGTTTGAAAGACCATTACATTTAAATATAGAAGTATGAATTGTGGTCACTAATCTCTTTTAATTTTAGCTACATATTTTACTTTTATAAACTCACTTTCACTCATTGATGAAAATGCAATAGTCATATTGGTTTCTTCTCCTTAGGTGAGATGCAAGAGTCAGCTAAGTCATCCAAGAAAGAAATTTATGTAGTATAATCTGCATTTGTCCTTGGTTCCAAGGTCAAATATCATGTAAAAAAGAAATATAAAATTCTAAAAATAAAAAACCATTAATTTTAAATGACATACCATTCTTTTGTATTGTAAATTTAACTGTAGGAAAGATTTAGGTCTTTGTGCTCAAAGATGAGCATTTGGGAAACCTAGATTGATAATCATGAAAGGTTGTTAATTCAGGGAATAATAGTATACCCAAGAAATAATATATCCATTATCTGCCAAGAAGGGCAAGAGCACAAATATGATGACTTTTTCTCTAACTGTAAGGCTACACATTATTCCAGCACTGAATCCTCCTGACCCTTATTGTGTATTTGCCTTTCTTAGTCAATCTATAGATCCTGCCTTTATGGACTTTACAAAGAGTTTTGAGGTAATCATGTCTGATTTGTATTTAATTTATTTTGTTTCACAAAGAGATTTAAGTTTGCTTTATTGTGAATGTGGGCACGATTTAATTATTACCAGAATAAATTTTCACTAAGTTATGTTGTGCTTAAACAGAACTAAAATAAACTACTTAGAGGTCAATTGTGAACTCACACCAGCTCTTTAGTTTCTTTGAACCTAACTGCTTCCTCGTCTCCCATGGAGACATGCTTCTCCAAAGCACAAAATTATAGTACAGCATTTTGTTGTAATTATTTTATTATTATTTGTCAATTTCTTAGTGTGGTTAATTTATAAATTCATGAATTTATAAATTTATAAATGTATTTAGAAGTAAGCATATATAAAACTATACTGTGATCATCTGAAGGCCTTGAAATTTACCACTCATATATTAAGGGATATTGTAAAAGTAATTTTTATTCACCTGATATAATTGTTGCCAAAGCCTATTGGCTCAGTCGGCTAACTTAGCCCTAGTTCTGAAAGTTTCTAGCCTCTGTACAATCTAGTCCAGACCTAGAATGGTTTTAGCTTTTGAAACTCGCTGCTGAATAAGTTCATTCCTTTCAAATTCTTTCTGAAGTCTGGCTGCCTGTCAGCTCAGCTGTTCTTGTTTAAAACTCCTCTCCATACTACCTTTTTCTGTATTGGCCTCTGACTTAATTGTTTCTTTTGTCTCGTAATAACTGTGGCAATATGTTGTAATCTTATGAGTCCTTTTCATTCTCTGGTTTGCTTTTTCTTCACCTTCATCTAGCTTGTTCTCTGTAACCTGTCTATCTATAACTGTCTAGTAAAACTCCTCGTCTCCTCTCTTTTTATGCTATTTTCTCTTAAGCAGCCTTTTTTTTTCTTCTCTCTCTCTTCTCATGAGTTAAACATATTGTATTCTGTCAGATCTGACTCTGGTTCATTATTTTTTTCTGCCACTCAATTGGACATCTCTTTCAAACATGGGTGCTTCTTTCTACAAATTAACTTTACCTTCATTATATGGGATTTAAAGTGTGTCCTAAGGGCATGTCTGTATTCAAGTAAGAGGGATTAAAGTTTTATGCTAATGACTGCACCACACCATACATAGGAAGTTGTTTGTTTGTTTGTTTTTCTCAGTAGATAATATGATCTTGGAGTTCACAGTGAGATCAAATATTCTGCAATAAGTACCATTGTGATAAAAATACAAATTCATAAAGAACACGAGAAGATGAAAATATTCATTTGCTATTCAAAAGTTCATTCTTTTAAAGAGCACTCTAATGGCATTTTTTACCTCTGTGTTCCTTACAGTGTAGATAATAGGATTTAACAAGGGTGTGATGATGATATAAAACACCGCTATTGCTTTATCCATGGGAAAGGTTGCCACTGGTCGCATATACATAAAAATGCATGGCACAAAGAACAATACAACAACAGTGATGTGGGAGCCACAGGTAGAGAGGGCCTTTTTCCTCCCTGCAGTGCTGTGTGTCCTCAAGGAGTAAAGAATGACCGCATAGGACATCAACAGCATCGTGAAGGTGATCACAGGGATTACACCACCATTGCCAGCAACCAAGAGACCAAGAAGGAAAGTATCAGTGCAGGCAAGTTGTAGCAAGGGGAAGATGTCACAAAAGAAGTGATCCAAGATATTGGGGCCACAGAAAGGGATCCAGAGAATAACAAGTATCTGACCAAAGGAATGTAGAAATCCCACTATCCAACATATTCCAACTAGAAGACAGCATGTATGGTGGTTCATCCTGGAGGCATAGTGCAGAGGTCTGCAGATGGCCACATAGCGGTCATAGGCCATGACCACAAGAAGGACAATCTCTGAAGCTCCTAAGAAATGTTCAACAAAAAGTTGCAATATGCAGCCATTGAATGAGATGGTTTTTGTTTCTGAGAGCAAATCTACCAGCATCTTAGGGATTGTGCAAGAGGAATAGCATGCATCTATCAGAGATAAAAATGTCAAGAAAAAGTACATTGGGGAGTTCAATGACTGGCTACAGACTATGGTCCCCACTATGAGCAGGTTTCCTGTGACAGTAATGATGTAGGTGATGAGTAACACAAAAAATAGAATTCTCTGAAGCTGGGGATTCTGTGTTAGTCCCATGAGGATGAATTCAGTCACGTTCATTCTGTTTTCTCTCAGTTCAATACTGTTGGGCATCTCAGGCGTGCTGGGTTAGCCTAGGAAAAGATCTTACTAGCAAACTTCATGAGGAACTTATTTTATGGTTTTCAGTTAAGAACAAAACATTTTAATAATATGAAATATTTTGTTTCATGCTATACCAAAGGGAAATGCTTTATGCCATCTTTTTCATAAAAAGAAGTTAGAATTAATGTTACCATCTTATGAGGATTTTTATTTGAAGCCAAGTTCTAATAAAATATACCATTAAAGAACTGTTCTTGAATCTCTCAGTTTAATTCCAATTTAGTCTTGGCTAGCATATTCACACTTATCAATCAATACAAAATGAATTTCCTAAAGAAATTATACCACTTTATAGATGGTTTGTAAGCTTGATTGTGCATGTGTGTGTGTATATGCATGTACATGCATATGCTAAGAGTTTCTTAGATGTAATACAATTTTAATATTTGTTTAATAGTTAATTTATGAGGTCATTTTATTATACTTATTAGTTATCTCTAGTAAATGAATATAGAGTAATAGAAAATAGAAATCAAGCTATTTCCTTCCTCTGTAGAAAGAGGAAGTAGAACATTAAGAAATAGAATTATATAAAATGTATGTTTATATTAGTTTCCCTTTAAATGATATGGCAAGAATTGCCAAATGAGTCTTAAATAAACAATCATGTTCAGTATAGTGTTCAAACTTCATTAAGATGGAATTTATAACTAATATTAGCAACAGTGAAGAGGCATCTAAGATGATGTCTAAAATGAGGCTTCAGATAGAAATATCATCATGGAAAATTTCTCTGGAATTAGTAGTTAAAGTCAATGACCTAGGGTCAATGACCTGGTGAAAGTATACCAAGATATGTTTGTTACAGATCTTGTAAGCCTTTAGATTATTGTATAGGGCACAATTTTATTATATATGACAAGTTAGCCATTGTCAAATGTTAGACAACAAAACAATATAATATGACTTACCTGACATTTGAACTATTCTGTACAAAGAACAGAATATGGATAATAGGGGTAGCTAACTAGTTGAGATATTATCTTTACTGTCCAGTTTAAAATGGTGTTTTAGACCAGGTAGCAGCAAAAAAATGTTTATACTGACATGAACTTAATAGAAGAAAAATTATGAAGTTTTAACTCTGTACCAACAGTAGAGACTATTGTTACTTACTGAGACAATTTAAGGTTAAAACCTCCTCCAGCATAGCCAGCATTTTCATTAGAATTTATTAAGTACAAGATCCATTTATGTTGATTGATTCTTGATGTTGTTTTTATTTTTATGGATGAGAATGTGGTGAGCCTGTCCAATATTACTTAACAGTCTTCAAACATAACCTTATATTGGAATGAAGAGCAAACATATTTCATAAAATATGGTTAACCTAAAAAAAAAAGAACATTTTGTTTAAAATCAAGATAATTGACCAAATGAGCCACTTTGGAAATGACAGGGAAACAAGTTCACTAGCACAAAGGAGGAATAAAGCAGGCAGTTGTCATATAAGCTATTTAACCTGTGCTGACATTTTTAGAAGAGTTGCACTATAACTGTTTACTGTGAAAACTGAAAACATGGCCTCATGTGTGTGTTGTCTGAGATCACAGCTCTACTCAGAAGCACCAAGCTCCATAAGAGATGAGAGTATCTGTTTATCATTTCTATGCCACTTTTATTCATTAAACATGTATAATTTTATGTGTTCTTCTTTATCAACATGACCTTTGATAAAATGTTTAACATATGCACATATTCACAGATTTACTAGTTCTATTTTTTCAGTACATAGTTAAAATGAAGTTTTTATCAAAAATAATGAGATTTCTAACAAGAATGCCACATGGGATTTTCTAGAACAAAGCAATGCATGTATTTACGAAGGTTGTTTCTCTCTGATATTTTTCCCTTTGAACTTAGTTTTCCTTCTTTTTCACTCATCAACAATTTCTCTCTTCTGTAAAAGTTGCAGCCACTCATTACTGCTATTCTCCTCCAATGGGGACTAAAATTAAGAAATTGTATGCTAACTGCACAGTCTAGAAGATGTCACCTGGACTTCCTCTTATTTAAAAAAACACAAATAATTGCTATAAAAAGAAATTTAGAATTTTGGAATAATGAGACTGCAGTTCTTTTCTGTATTTCAACAATATTATCATGTCTCTTGCGCAGAAAGATATCCTAATTTGAAATTTTTGGGAACCTATATCTTCCTTCAATTGTTGTGGTATTTTCATGAATCCCATCTCATGGAGGAATACACAAAAGGCTATATAACTATTCCTAATTTATTGATAGGAAAATATAATATGGAGAATATAAACCAGAAAGAACATATCTCAGCAACACAAACTCAGGTCTATCTAGTTTAAGACTTGATCTTGACTTGTTCCTCAGAATTTCATACATAACAACTCACCTAGACAGCTTCTCCTTTCCTAAGAGCAGCTTTCAGGTAAACCCCTAAGAAGACTCGTTCTCATCCTAACGCCTGGATAAAGTGATTGGAAAACACTTGAGAATTTCAGATACAAAACTCCTCATAATCCTATGAGAATTTCTCACTTCCACTCTCAGGAGAATTTAGAATTACCAACTTATTTATTTTGCAGCTTTAGTTAATAATGTGCAACTATCCCTATTTATTTAAAGAGCATTCCATATCCAGCCTGTTTATCATTGAATGAAAAGGTACATTATTCATACATTATTTTGAAGCCACATCTATATTTACTACACAATATTTTTTTTAGTGATTAGTATACAATGATCTTAAATTTTCTCTTTTCTTTTTTTTTTTTAAGATATTTTCTTTATTTACATTTCAAATATATGCTCCAGTACAGGGGAATGCCAGGGCCAGGAAGTGGGAGTGTGTGGGTGGGGGATCAGGGCGGGGGGAGGGTGTAGGGAACTTTCGGGATAGCATTTGAAATGTGAATAAAGACAATATCTAAAAAAAACCCAATCATATATATTATATCTTTATGATATAATTATGTTTTTTTTTCTGACTCAGACATAGAAGCATTAGGCTTGGATTATGATTGTTTTATTACCCAGAATATTAAAACTAAAAAGACAGAAATTTCAATTGGATTTCTAATGTTTCATTTGTCTGACTAATTTAAGATTTCTCTGAACTACAAACTCCAGAAATAATGTCTTTTTTTGTTTGTTTGTTCTTTTTTTTTTTTTTTTGTCTTTTTTTTGTCTTTTCTTTTCTTGCCACTGACCTGGCCTAATTGCCCCCACTTGATCTGTGGGAATCAGGGGTTCCAGCAGATGGGCATAGTGTCAGCAGGAATTAACAGACAGACCCAGACACAGAGAGTGTCAAATCAAGCATCAAACGTTTTATACAGAAGAAAATAGGGAAGTTAGGTGACAATGAGGTTACTGGATTCTTACATAAAACAGAGGAATGCAAACAGGGAAGGACTGGCAGGAACCAACTGGGATAAAATTCAATGTTAACAACTGGGATCAAAAACAGCTCCACCTAAGGTCCATTTAATTTTAGAAGCTAGGGTCAAGGGCTTTGGGCCCTTGCCATAGTTCCTATTCTAGTCTATTGTAGTCCATCTCCCCCCTAGGCCATTGTAAATTCTTGTATATGGGTGTAACTCAGCTATCTACAGTTCTAAGTATCTACTCTGGTTTCTCCTTAGATCACAAACTTCTTTCTTAGATAATGGTAAATACCTGTGTAGGGCAGTGACTTAGCTATCCATGCCCAGGGTCGGATCAAGGACTGCCTAGAATCTAACTTAGTGTCAAAAGTTCAATCCTTAGGAGCACTTATAATAAAGCAATATTAAGGGAAAGCACACAGATCCGTTTACCAACTAAAGCAAGGACATTGGAGCATTCTTTTGACAGGATGCCATGGTTCTATGACACTAAGTTTCTGTGAACTTTTCACCTCCGGGACAGCGTCCAGCTTTTTTTTTTTTTTTTTTTTTTTTTTTTTTTTTTTTTTTTTTTTTTTTTTTTTTTTTTTTTTTTTTTTTTTTTTTTTTTTTTTTTTTTTTTTTTTTTTTTTTTTTTCTCCAGACCATTTTTTTTTCTTTATTAGATATTTTCTTCATTTACATTTCAAGTGTTATCCAGAAAGTTTCCCATACCCTCCCCCATCCCCGCCCTGCTCCTCTACCCACCCACTCCCATATAATGGCCCTGGCGTTCCCCTGTACTGGGGCATATGAAGTCTGCATGACCAAGGGGCCTCTTTTCCCAATGATGGCCAACTAGGCCATCCTCTTCTATATATGCAGCTAGAGACATGAGCTCAGGGGGAACTAGTTAGTTCATGTTATTCTTCCACCTATAGGGTTGAAGACCCCTTCAGCTCCTTGGGTACTTTCTCTAGCTCCTTCCTTGGGAGTCCTGGATTCCAACTAATAGCTGACTGTGAGCATCCACTTCCATGTTTGCCAGGCACTGGTATAGCCTCCCATGAGACAGCTATATCAGGGCTTTTTCAGCACTATCTTGCTGGCATATGCAATAGCGTCCAGCTTTTTGAGGCCTGCCGTGCTTGTCACTACTGGATTAGATGTAGCATTTTCTCTTCTCTTCTCTTCTCTTCTCTTCTCTTCTCTTCTCTTCTCTTCTCTTCTCTTCTCTTCTCTTCTCTTCTCTTCTCCTCTCTTCTTCTTCCTTCCCTCCTTCCTTCCTTTCTTTCTCTTTTTCTTTCTTGTTTCCTTGTTGTACCATAATCTTACTGTGATCAGACTAACCTCAAACTCCTGATGATACTGCTTCATCCTTCTAAGTAACTGTGACTATAGGCTCAAGCCATTGTGTACAGCTTATGTTTCATTTTACACTGAATAATAATCTGATTTCTTATTATTTTCCATTGAGTTATCTGGAAATTAAGTACAGGGCAGAGCAGACATTTGAAATCTCAGAGCCTACTTCCAGATACTTGCTTCTTTCAAGAAGAGCAAACTATCTAATTCTTCCTGAACAATTCCAAAAACTTGGACCAAGTATTGTAGTATGTAAGTTCATGCGGGACATTCTCATTCAAACTATCACAGGTAGAGATAGCTACAATGCAAGAAGAAAAAGTAGAGATGTATTTGCCATACAAGAGGGGGGAATATATAGGTAAAATAAACCATTCACAATCTGAGGATGCATTGAGTTAACCTTGTGCTGTCTTTTGAGGATCCTCTCTTTTCGGGACCAATCAAATGTCTTCACATTTATTGTTGACATCTTAGAGAACATTAATTAAATGTGTGTGGCAACAGGTACATGAGTGCCACTTCTTGCATGTTTAGGCATATCTTTCTTTCTTTTTCTTTTTTTAATTATTAGATATTTTCTTTATTTACATTTCAAATATCCCAATTCCTTATTTCTTTTTCAATATCTCAACTATCCCACCCCCTTCCCCGTACTCACTAACCCAACCACTCCCCTTCCCTGTCCTGGCATTCCCCTACACTGGAGCATCAAGCCTTCATAAGACCAAGAGCCTCTCATCGCATTAATGTTCCACAAGGAAATCCTCTGCTACATATGTGGCTGGAGCCTAGAGTTCCTACATGAGTATTATTTTGTTGGTGGTTTAGTCCCTGGGAACTCTTGAGATGATGCTCCAACATATAATAAGGGCATATGTTCTACTATGTTCATAGCAACCTTATTTATAATAGACAGAAGCTGGAAAGAACCCAGATGCCCTTCAACAGAGGAATGGACACAGAAAATGTGGTACATTTACACAATGGAGTAATGCTCAGCTATTAAGAACAATAAATTCATGAACTTATTAGGCAAATGATGGAACTAGAAAATATCATCCTGAGCAAGGTAACCCAGTCACAAAAGAACACACGTGGTATGCACTCACTGAAAAGTGGATATTATCCCAGAAGTTTGGAATACCTAAGATACAATTCACAGACCACATGAATCTCAAGAAGAAAGAAGACTACAATATGGATACTTCTGTCTTTCTTAGAACGGGGATCAAAATATCCATGGGAGGAGATATAGATCAAAAGTTTGGAGCAGAAACTGAAGAAAAGGCCATCCAGTGACTGTCTATCCCATATACAGTTACCAAACCCAGATACTATTGTGGATGTCAACAAATGCTTGCTGACAGGAGCCTAATATAGCTGTCTCCTGAGAGGCTCTACCAGAACCTGACAAATACAGAAGTGGATTCTCACAGCCATGCTGAGCACAGGGTCTCCAATGGAGGAGCTCGAGAAAGGACCCAGGGAGCTGAAGGGGTTTGCAGACTCATAGGAGGAACAACAGTAGGCATATCTTGCACTGCTTGTAATTGTGACTAGTATGTTGCAGCTGGGTAGGTCTGTTTAATTGCCTCATACTCTTGGCAGCTTGCATTGTGTTTTATTGAATCATGGATGCCATACTTCAGGAAAGAAGTTTGTAAGTCAGATCCAGATTAAAGCATTTGAATTCGATGTCCTAAGTGGATAATACCTACAGTGATAAATGTACAGTCAAAGTGTCTTGACTTCTATAATTTATATATCAATAGCTCTATCTGGATATACATATACACATATGAAGATTATATATTAATGCAGGTATGTATGCACATATATCATGTAGAATTTTAAATAAGTATAAAATATGAATTATTAGCTTCTGTCAAACATCATTATGGCAATTTGTTCTTATGTTTTATTCTGTATTACTTCACCTCTTTCCTCACCAATTGGAGATGCCTTCCTAGTTTTTATTCAATTTCTACCTTCATATTACCTGAATCCATTCCTCTCTTCACACAACACCCATGGTTCCCTTATAATTTTCTGACTTCTGAATTTATTCTATGTTGTATATTCATACTTGAAGATTTGAACCCAGGAACTAGAGATGGAGGGAACCATGTGGTATTTATCATTTTGTGTCTAGCTTAAGTCAGTATCATCTTCTATTGGTCCTAAAATTTAGCTGCAGATTTCATGATTTCATTTTTCTTTACAACTGAATACTATTCCAATATGTAAATGTACCACAATTTTTATTACCCATCTGTTGAAGGATATATAAGTTGTTCCCATCTCCAGCTATTGTGAATAGGGTGGCACAACGATTATGGCTGAGCAAGTGTCTATGGAATAGAATGCCAAGTCCTTTGGGAATATGCCAAGAAGAGGCATAGCTGAGTCACATGGTATATTTTAAAGCTTATTCATTTTCTTTTGTTTTCTTTTGTTTTTGTTTTGTTGCAAACTTTAAATCAAAATTTATTTCAGAAGATTAGCATGTTGAAGATAAGGAACATACTCCTTATCTATATACAAGTAGTATGTTTGATGAAGAAACTAAGTTGTATTTGTATTAATTCACTAGATCTTAGGAATACACAAGAGAAGACGTTTTTAGAAACTAACAAATCATTCATAATTTCAGTATTAATAGTATTTTTCTTCTCTATGTACGAGAACGATATGCTGTATTCTGATAGCATACATTTGTTTCTCTAAAGAGTGACAGAAGTAGGTAAGTACTGTGATATTGTCGTGGTCTCTATATCATAAGAGTACTCTATTGAGCTGAGAGTTCCCCTAAATGTATACCTAGAAGCATTCAAATTAGGATTTCAACTCCTAAAGACCTCTATATACCCATCTTTTTAACCTTGGTCTTCCTGTTTATTTATAAATATTTAATGTGATAATTTGATCTCTTCATATATTCACTAAGGATGCTTACTGAGAACATGTTAGTTGACTAAGTATTCTGTTAATAATTAGAGTGGTGATAGAATGAAAAAATAAGTATAATTTCTACTGTTATAAGAATCACCATGCCTGACCTCAAGCTGTACTACAGAACAATTGTGATAAAAACTGCATGGTACTGGTACAGCGACAGACAGGTAGGTCAATGGAATAGAACTAAAGACCCAGAAATGAACCCACACACTTATGGTCACTTGATCTTTGACAAGGGAGGGAAAAACATCCAGTGGAAAAAAAGGCAGCATTTTCAACAAATGGTGCTGGCACAACTGGAGGTTAACATGGAGAATAATGCGAATTGATCCATTCTTATTTCCTTGTATAAAGCTCAAGTTTAAGAGGATCAAAGAACTCCACATAAAACCAGAGACACTGAAATTTATAGAGGAGAAAGTGGGGAAAAGCTTTGAAGATATGGGTACTGGGGGAAAATTCCTCAACAGAACAGCAATGGCTTGTGCTGTAAGATCAAAAATTGACAAATGGGATCTCATGAAATTGCAAAGCTTCTATAAGGCAAAAGACACTGTCAATAATACAAAAAGGCCACCAACAGATTGGGAAAGGATTTTTACCAATCCTAAATCTGATAGGGGACTAATATACAATATATACAAAGAACTCAAGAAGCTGGACTCCAGAAATTCAAATAACCCCATTAAAAATGGGGTACAGAGCTGAACAAAGAATTCTCAAGTAAGGAATATTGAAAGGCTGAGAAGCACCTGAAAAAGATGTTCAACATCCTTAATCATCAGGGAAATGCAAATCAAAACCACAGTGAGATTCTTCCCCTCTCCAGTCAGAAAGGCTAAGATCAAAAATTCAGGTGACAGTAGATGTTGGTGAAGATGTGGAGAAAGAGGAACACTCCCCCATTTCTGGACGAATTGCAAACTTGTACAACCACTCTGGAAATCAATATGATGGTTCCTCAGATAATTGGACATAGTACTACTGGAAGATGTAGCAATACCTCCCCTGGGCATATACCCAGAAGATGTTCCAACTGGTAATAAGGACACATGCTCCACTATATTCATAGCAGCCTTATTTATAATAGCCAGAAGCTGGAAAGATCCCATATGTCCTTCAACAGAGGAATGGATACAGAAAATGTGGTACATTTACACAATGGAGTACTAAGCTATTAAAAACAATGAATTTATGAAATTCTTGGGCAAATGGATGTATCTGGAGGATATTATCCTTAGTGAGGTAACCCAAACACAAAAGAAGTCACTTGATATGCACTCAGTGATAAGTGGATATTAGCCTAGAAACTTAGAATACCCAAGATACCATTTACAAAACACAAGAAAATCAAGAAGAACGAAGACCAAAGTGTAGATACTTCATTGCTCTTTAAAATAGGGAACAAAACACCCATGGAAGGGGTTACAGAGAAAAAGTTTGGAGCTAAGATGAAAGGATGGACCATCCAGAGACTACCCCATCCCATAATCAGCCACCAAACCCAGACACTATTTCATATGCCAGCAAGATTTTGCTGAAAGGACCCTGATATAGCTATCTTGAGTGAGGCTATGTTAGTGCCTGGCAAATACAGAAGTGGATGCTCACAGTCATCTATAGGGTGGAACACAGGGTCCCCGAATTGAGGAGCTAGATAAAGTACCCAAGAAGTTGAAGGGGTCTGCAACCCTATAGGTGCAACAACAATATGAAATAACTAGAATCCCCAGAGCGCCTGTCTCTAGCTGCATATGTAGCAGAAGATGTCCTAGTGGGCCATCATTCCTCTTACAAACTTTATATGTCTCAGTAAAGGGGAATGCCAGGGCCAAGAAGTGGCTGTGTGTGGGTAGGGAAGCAGGATGAGGGAAGTGTATAGGTAACTTTTGGGATAACACTTGAAATGTAAATATATCAAATATCCAATAAAAAAATTGACGACAGAAATAAATGACAAAGAAAACATTAATTATAATCATCCTCAACTTCATTAAGTTTGTCTTAATGTTACCTTACAGCTAGAAAAAAAAAATGTTTTGGTAGTTAAGAGAATTTACTGATATTGAAGAAGACCCAGGTTCAATTTCAGCAGTTACATGATTATACACAATCTTCTGTGATTACAGTCATGGGTCTAAATCCCTCTCTTGGCCCCTGAGGTCAAAGCACATATATAGAGAACATATATACATGCAGTCAAAACACATCCTCATGCAATGACAATGTAACAAGATAATGTTACCTTAGTAACACACACTGAAAAGAAATAACCCAATGTACTGCTAAATGTATCATTAAGAACTACAGTGGAAATTCATAGTATTGTTTATTGTTAAGTTTATAACTTAGTAAGTCTAAGAAAACTTAGACAAAGAGTGATGGGCGGTTGTTCATGATGCAGAACAGGCATTACAGGTGCCTCATTACTTACTGCTGTGCTATTTGCATACATCAAATGTCCTGAAGTACATTGGAAACTAATGTGTCCATAATAATTTCTTAGGAAGTTTGAGAAATGTGAAAAAGTGGCACTGTTTACAAATTATTCTTTGAAAACAATGTGAAAATTGCATATGCTTTTAATTCCACTGCTCAGGAAGGAAAAGAAGGAAGAATTTGAAGCCAACCTGGTCTACATAATGAGTTTCAAGCCAATCGGATTTGTATAGAGAGAATTTCTCCAAGAAAAAAAAAAAAAGATAAACTTTTCAGGGACTATAAAGTATATATATATATATATATATGTATGTATGTATTATACATCAATAAAACTACAAACATGTAAAGCAATTCATTGGAATAAGTATTCCGGCTACTGAATGTGATGATAGTCTTTAGCATGGTCAATGTCTAATGCTTCACACAGGGAGTAATATATGATAAGCTAACAAAATAAAATAATAAAGACCTAGAGAAGCATCATTGATAGAATGTGTGAAGTCTGTAGACAAAAATATTTCCCTTATAACTATATTTGTTTGCTACTAGGTGTCCTATTTGTGGGTTTTCAGAGCCTTCATCTGTTACAAGAAATGTAATAACCTTGCTGAAAAAAAAAAAAAACATAGGTGTCACAGAAGGCTGAAACCTCATAACATCCAAAATGGTGTGAGATGGAGAACTTGATGGAGAGCTGTCTAAAACTGGGGAAAAGTCACTGTGAAAACATGAACTAAATAACTTTAAAATAATAATTTATATTGAATAGATTTTAGAACCAAAGGTTTGGAGGGAGAATAAATGAATTAAAAACAAGCATGCTCCTGTGGTGGTTGGAAACACAAAAGTACAAACAACTATTAATTACAAACCGTATGTATGTTTTATGATTTGAACACTTAATTTTAAATTCAACTAAGAAAATAATTAGGGAAAAAAGCACATTTTTTGGCGGGGGTTGCATCACCAAGAAAACTCATGTTTTCTCTTGTGTTTCTAAACATGTATGTGATCATGGTTTTGGGAAATGTGCTCATGACAATGACTATGATCACAAGCGAGAGTTTAAGAAGACCTATGTACTTTTTCCTCAATTTTTATGTGCCTAGAGTAAGGGATTTTTTTTGTTGTTGTTGTTGTTGTTATTGCCCCAAAGCTGATTGTGGACCACCTTTCTGAAAATATATGACCCAGATCTTCAAAGAATGTGTTTGGAGGTATGAAGATTATCATCCGCCCTGTGATGGCCTATGACCATTATGTAGCCATCTGTAATCCTCTGTATATAACCATCATGTGTCCTTAGATGAGCTGTATGTTGTGGGAAGCTTGTGTATGGGAATTAATATGCACAACCATTCAGTTTCTTTCCATGCACCAAATTTCTTTGGTCACAATGTCATAGACTACATTTTATGTTTTCTGTTTCAGTTACTGATGTTGTCCTGCATGGACACCCATACTCCATGTCCCATTGTCATCTTCAACAGTGAAATAACATATGTGACCATCTTCTTTATTCTATGTGCCTCTTACATAGCTATTTCGTGTTCTCTAAAAACTCATACCCTGATGGAAAACAATAATCCTTATCTACACATGGCTCTTACATCACAGTAATTGTTTTGTTCATTTACCACATACTGTCTTGTATGTGAGACCTGTGACTACCTACTTCATAGATGATGGAATGTTTGTGTCTGATTCAATTGTCACAGCCACTTTGATCTACACTCTGAGTAATGCTGAGGTAAAAATGCAGTGAATAAACATTAACTTCTGTTGGCTATCATGCAACTGTGATGTTATTAATATGTGTACATTCCATAAGCATTCTTTCTTTCCAGAACTTATGAAAAGCATCACTATCCATTCTCTATTTTACACACAATTATTTTTCCTTTAGGAAAATGTGTTTGTGATTTGACGGTATTTAGTTACCTTTTTGCTTGACACTATTTCCCATCACCTAAGAATTGTCTTGTCTTTTTGTAGACTTTTCTGATTAATCTTGCTCTTAACTCAGACAAAAATCAGACAAGAGCATTTGAATAGTAGTCTTACTATAAATAGAATGAGTTGAAATTTGTGGAAGAGAAGATGTGGGCATTAAAAAGAAATCACATCATTTGCACTAGCACAGTAAGGAATGATATCATAAGGGACTTTAGTATTTGGTTGGATTATACCCATTATACCCCATGATATAAAAATTCAAAATTCATTTGAAATATCTACCCTTGGGAAGAGAGACCATCAGAAGAATCCTACCTATATAGATCTACAAAAATAATAGGGATTGGTTATGAAAGCCATCACTCTGTGTTCATACACGGAGCTGCAGAGAAACCTCAGAATTTTCCCTGGGATAAGGGGTTTGCTGACATGCAAACTGGAAGAATTAAGGTACTATGGGAAAATTTCCCTGTATTTATAAAGTAACTCGGAAAGCTTAGTCATTGGTAAGGGCGTCAGTTTCTCTGAGAGTTAACTGTGTGGAGTTGTAGATATGAAGCTTAAGCTGTAATAAGCTCCAATATACTATAAATGAAAGAAATATGGAGCACAGGCCAAGAAAAGTTTGATGACATGAGTGCCATCTGCCAAGGAGAAGATTGTGTGATTTGTAAATAGCAAGAGCCAAAAAGGTATGGTTACCAAAATCTGTCAACCATGAGTATTATGCCAACATGTGCCGTGCCACTGTACACAGAAGTGTAGGATTTTATAATTTTCATTCTAGGGTTGCTACTGAAATGACTACTTTTTGCTTCATTTTAGATCACTGATCCTTGCTTTGGTATAAGCAACAGTATTTTGGTCTTATTATATATTGGAAGTATGTAGTTTCTTTAGAATTTATAGTAGATCTTAGCTAAGAGTTTGCCTCGAATATTACAAAATGTTCGATATGGGTTTTTGAATAGTTATAACTGTAAATAATTGGGGAGCTCATGGAGATGAATTTAATGCATAAGAGATGAATACATACCAAGTCTGGCATGGCTGTGTAAGGGAAGGTGTGACACAGTTTCTGACCCTGCAGCATCAACAGGCTGTTGATCTCCATGATCCCCATGATCCCCACGATCCCCATGATCCCCACGATCCCCACAATCCCCATGATCCCCACGATCCCCATGATCCCCACGATCCCCATGATCCCCACGATCCCCATGTGTGCTGATTACAGCTGTTGGCTTGAAACTGATCTACTATCTCTTCTATTTTATGTTCAATCGGGGCATATACTTCTTCCATTACTCAGAGCTATTCACTCCATAATAAATGAAACATATGCAGTTCTCAGGAATGAGGAATGGAGATGGTCATGAGGCTGTGGAGGATGAGGAACAGGCCTTCCATTCGGCCTTTAGGGTCATGAGAAAGGATTTGCACAGTATAACCACAGAGGTCATACAAGCCTTAATGGTACTTTGAAAAAATAGTTTATTGCCAGACTTGGCCTTGAATTTGGAATTATGAGGAGATACATATGCCTTCTGGTCCAATGACTGCTGCATTAATTAGTCAGTGTGAACTTGAGGACATAACAGCTAGAGAGTTCAACTGGACTCAAGAAGAAAAGATATGGATAGAAAAAGAAAGAGGTCATAGAAATCAAGTAAATGATAGATAGGTTTATTTTATGGGAGAAAGTCTTGTATGACTTAGAAATAAATAGTATTTGAAGGAGAATATATGTGGCCATGGAATTGCCTGAATGAGGAAACAAAGATTTAAAGAATTAAAGATGATGTATAAGCATATAAAAAGTTAGTACTTTGTTCTTCTGGCTACTTTAAAATTGGAGATAATCATGCTGAAAAAGATATTAGAGAGAGTGAGCTGTTTTATTTGCATAAATTTTAAAAATTTGTAAGAAATAATAAATTTTAGCATTCTTAGTCTGCACCCTTCCTTCCTTCCTTCCTTCCTTCCTTCCTTCCTTCCTTCCTTCCTTCCTTCCTTCCTTCCTTCTTCCTTTCTTTCTCTTTCTTTCTTTCTTTCTTTCTTTCTTTCTTTCTTTCTTTCTTTCTTTCTTTCTTTCTTTCATCTCTCTCTTTTTCTTTTTAGATTTTTTCTTCTTTTTTTATTAGGTATTTTCTTTATTTACATTTAAAATGCTATCCCCTTTCCTGGTTTACCTTCTGAAAGCTCCCTATTCCATCCCTGGTGCCCCTGCTCACCAACCCACCCACTCCAGCTTCCTGGCTCTGGCACTCCACTACAATGGGGCATTGAGCCTTCAAAAGACCATTGATGACCATCAAGGCCATCCTCTGCTACATATGCAGCTAGAGCCATGAGTCACAGCATGTGTACTCTTTGGTTAGTGTTTTAGTTCCTGGGAGCTCTAGTGGTACTGGTTGGTTCATATGGTTGTTCTTCCTATGCGTCTGCAAACCCCTTCGGCTCCTTGGATACTATCTCTAGCTCCTCCATTGGGGACCCTGTGCTCAGTCCACGGGTTGGCTGAGAGCATCAAGGCACTGGTAAAGCCCCTCAGTAGACAGCTAAATCAGGCCCCTGTCAGCAAGCACTTGTTGGCATTTACAGTAGGGTCTGGGTTTGGTGAGTGTATATGGAATGAATCCCCAGGTGGGGTAGTCTCTGGATGGCCTTTTTAAATTTTTTTCAGTCTCTGCTTTACACTTTGTCTCTGAATCTCCCTCCTCACATGAGTATTTTTCCCCCTTTTAAGAAGGACCGAATTATCCGCACTTTGGTTTTCCTTCTTGAGCTTCTTACATGAAATTAGTTATTAAAAACTGTTGTCTGCAGTATCAGGAAACTACAAGAGTTGTACCCAGTTACCCCTGAAGAACAGTGTAAAACTATGAGGAAATGTGCTTTTGCTTTATGTTTATTTTCTGTGCTAAGGAAGCAGGGTAGGAATTAATGATACAAAGTTTTGTTTATAATTACTCAGTATAATTTTGTAGCAAAAGAAAATACCAAACCACACACTTTATTATACTATCTAAGGCCTCATATCTAACGGGACATGAACTTTTTGTTTCAGCCCCGAGATATAATTGGATTAGAAAGCCAGCAAGCCAGCAAGTAGGTGATTGATGCCAAGCTACCGTGCTTTCTCAATTATGGTGAACTATATTCCCTCAAACTATCAGAAAAAAAAAACACACAAAATTTTTAAAATGCTGTTTTCATGATTTTTTCATAACATTTAGAAACCATAATATATACATCTATTTAACCTAAATAAATCCTAATATTTCAACTGTCCAAACTATCATTGGCAAAATCTTTTCTTGCCTTTAGCAAAAACTCTGATAGAGCCCTCTCATGAAAAATGAAGTCTGCCATGATATTCATGTGTGACCTCTTCTCACTCTTTGTATCACCTTTTCACTCACCAGCCTACAGTTCCACAAATTTAGTAAAAATTTTAAAGACAAATATCCACTTGGCCATCTCTTTTACCTACATAAGTCTTTGTAGAAACATGAAGCCCTATGGGAAGTTTCTTCTGAGCACCAGTCTAAACTACAAGCAACCTCTGAGCCCTAGTTATCATTACCTCCACTCTATAATTGTCATTTTCATAAAACACATACACAAAACATATACAATTTACTTGTAGATAGATATAATTTTATTTTCAATTTACTTACAGAAAATTCTGATAACCAGGCAGGAAAAACTATGCTCTGTATTTTGTATACTACAAAGGGAATATAATAGTTGCTTGAATCATATTTATTGAAATAATGTATAAATGTATAGAAAACATATAAAACCAGGGGATGGAAAAACAGTATAATCATATCTAAGTTATGGGTGGTAGTAAATAAAATAAATCTACAGTGGACTTCAAGTCATTCAATTATTTGAAGAACTTTCAAAACATTTTGTCCTCTGATAGTTCCTCATTTTCATATATATATATATATATACACACACACACATATATATTAGTTAATTAGTTTCTTTATTTTAAGTCAGGGCCTCAGTTTATGGGCAAGCTGAAATCAAGCTTGCAAACCTCCTGCCTTGGTCACCTGAATACTAAGATTTCAGACGTGAGTTAAAATGGCATTTCTTTATTGATATTTGTCTCTGATACTGAAAATAAAATAAAATATATTTATTTCCCTGACAGTTATAATGCTGGACAACATTATGTATGGGTAACTAATTTAATTTAGAAAATATACATTCCTATGTTTTTTTGTATGCACTAAAACACAACATACAAATGTAATTGTTTCAATATGCAAGAATAGCTACCATGATCTACAGTGACAGTGGTCAACCAGAGTAAATAATGTCACTAATTTGCACACTTTCATGATGACAGTCATGCCACCACTGGCTGGAAGACACTACCTCTCTCTCTCTCTCTCTCTCTCTCTCTCTCTCTCTC
>LR749768.1:1714317-1745049 GCA_902729485.2 Mus minutoides
AAACATTTTCTATAGTCTTAACACTTGAAATGTTCTCCAAAAACAATGCAATTGTATCATTCTCATAGTGTAATAAGTAAAAGTGATAATATTTTTAAAATAAGAAAAAAAAAGATTTAAAGAACTATAAAACACAGCCAGAGGTCTTTCCTACATTAATGAAAGGGATGAAACTTAGGAGATTGAATCAACGCTTACAACTAAAATACTTATATAGGTAGTTTTATAGTTCTTACAGAAATACTTTTTTTTTCAGATTCATCAATGAATCCATATATGTGAACATTGTGTTCATTCATGTAAACAAGGATCCAGAATTTTTGACTGCAGCACAATTGTTAAAATATCAGAAACTTAAAATGACAAATGTTTATATAATGGCAAGGAATGATGTCTGTCCTTAGAAGCTATTTATGAAATCACAAATTATAGAACACATTTGCATATGTATTATGACATAATTGTTGTCTTTACACTATTAAAATGCTGCTTCTACACTTAAAATTAAATGAATATCTTAAACAGTAAACCAGCGGTAGCGAATCACTTAGCTGGGACGGGTTGCAGAAGCTACATTAGATTCTGATGTTCATGATTCCAGGACTGTGTTCTCTGAACTCTGCCTTTAACTGTTCCTTCTTCCCTCCTCTGGACCTTTGTCCCTGCTGCCTCTGTGGGAGGTCACACCAAACCTTTCTTTCTCCTTATTATTATATTTCTGTGAGCCTTAAGTCACTATTTTCCTTCATTCCTTCAGTTCATTTATTTCTATGTGCACTATTTTATTTCTTCATGATTCACTTACAGACACAAAGTAAGTCTAAAAACACTGTGAACCAAACTAGTCTTTGCTTGAATAAATATTTTCAGAGTAGACTGACAAATAAATGATTATTTGTTTTCTAAGGCATGACAGAAGAAGAGGAATAGAAGCAGAGAAAACTACTTTGGAACTATAATCGGAACATATAGTATTAAAAATATTTTCAATAGAAAAATGTAAGCCAATATACTGAATTTTCTTATGTATAAAATCATGGCATGCTGCAATATGCTGGGTCCATTATATTTCTAACCAGTAAGCCTCAGTATCTTTATTGTTCAAAAGAACACTAACAACTCATGAAGATCAAGGCTAGTTGTACACTAATAACTACCATAAACACAAAGGAGAAAGAAGCTTTTTAATATGAAAGAAAAGTTATGTTTGAGACAAAGTCACATGTAGATTGACCAATAACAGACTATGCAGCCAAGGATGCCCTTGAAATTCTGCTCTTTCTGGGTCCAACTTGCAAGTGCTGGGATTATAGCCATGTGTTAACATACAGGCCTTTATGAATAGATTTCAGCTTATTCTATCATATATAGCAGAATGACCAGCAATACAGTAAGTGAATATGAGAACTAATGACTTAAAAGATCAATATTGATTAATTTTAAACCACATTTCATTTTAGGTTCTAAAGCTCTGAGGTGGAATGCTAAGCACAAGATAAATGGGAAATCAAAACAAGGTGACTGAGTTTATACTTTTGGGTCTTACAGAGAACCAGGACCTTCGGAAACTGTTTTCTGCTGGTTTTTTAATCATGTAATTTTACATGTAATCATGTAATCATCAATGGTGTCAGGAAATATGCTCATTATGGTGACCATGATCAAAAGCCAGAATTGAAGGTCACCTATGTACATTTTCCTCACTTTTTTTCCCCTAGTAGATGTCATGTTTTCTTCTGTCATTACCCCAGAGCTGATTTTAGACTCTCTTTTTGAAAATACTATTATCTGGATACATGGCCCAGCTCTTTTAGAACACTTCTTTGGAGGTGTGGGGATCATTTTGCTTATTGTTATGGCCAATGACCATTGTATGGCCATCTGTAAACCTCTTCACTACATGAACATCATGAGTATTGATATATCAGATACAATACATTGGATGTATTGTATACTGTTGGCAGGACCTTGGGTAGGGGGATTAGCACATGCAATTATTCAGCTTATTTTCATGTATCAATTACCTTTCTGTGGTTCAAACATTATAGATCACTTTTTTATGTGATTTGTTTTAGTTGCTGACATTAGCATGCATGAACACCCATACACTGTATCTCATTGTTATCTTCAACAGTGGGGTGATATGTATGGCTATCTTCATTATTCTAATTGCCTCTTACATAACTATCTTGTGTTCTCTGAAGACTCCTCACTCTGAAGCGTAACACAAAGCCCTCTCCACCTGTGGCTCCCATTTCACATTGATTGTGTTGTTCTTTGTACTATGTGAGGTCTGTGTCTACCTACACCATAGACAAGGCCATGGCTGTGTCAGATTCAATTGTCACACCTATGCTGATCTATACATTGAGGAATAAAGAAGTAAAAAATACTATGAAAAAACTTTGGAGAAAATAGGAGAGTTTTCTTTCCAAATAACTTTTTTGCTATTTGCTTATGTGCATCATAAGAAAAATCCAATTTCAGAAATGAACAATAAATAAAATTGCCCACCTTTCCCTGGAAAGCAGGGTGGTGTTTTATGTTTATAACAATATGAAATTTTCTGCTATGATTTAGACTATTTGAAATATAGTATTCATAAATTTTCTTGCATTGTACATTCACATTGCTTCCCAAAATCTGAACATTTTCCATTTGCTTTAGAATTCTCTTGTTCTATGTTTCTTCTGAGTTTGTATCTGAACATATTGTGATCCCCAACAACTCGCCTGATAGACATCAATCACATTATATTTTTCTGCTGTCCTTAAACTTATGCTAACCTTTGATTCCTTGGGCGTGTGCCTCTGTAAAATATGTATGTACATTAATATAACTTAAAACATAGAAAACATGTATGTAATATAAAAAGTCATGTAGAAGCATTCAGATGGAAAAAGAACACATGGGTGGCTGGTTGAGGGAAAAAGTATCGATGTTTTACAGGTCTGAAGATGGTTAGAGTACAGGACACATTTGTATGAAACAATGCTTGTTATTTCATCAACATGTCCAATAAATATTCAAATAAACATTGACTGAGTGCTGTTTTTCAGTAAACTGGCCTGCAATAGCACTGTTCTTTGATTTCTGCCATAAGTTTTACAATGAGGATAAAACATCCTCTTTATACAATGAGGATGAAACAATGACTCTATCACCATGGACAAGTGTTCAACCACTGAGCTGTGGCCTCAGCTAATGACATTATTCTTTATCTGAATATCCCTGTTTACTTAGTATAATAATCAATAATATATTATACTTAGTATCTAATTAAAGAAATAATTTGTTAATTTAAAAAAAACCACAAACAAGATAGATTGGTAACTTTGCAGAAGTAGGGTTCTATCATGATTTCTAATGACAGAGTTAATGTTAGGGGATTTCCCATAATTTGGAATTTCAGACATAGTCTTTTATTCTTGTGATTTCTTCAGGACAAATAATTAAATGAAATAATCAGTGTTATCATAACCATGAAAACCAATAAGAGACAAAAGTATAACAAAGCAAACAATCATATTACTATTAGTGGAATAAAAATCCTATAGGAAGAATCAAGTGAGTAAATTTCCACAGCATATTCAAGAAAATATAAGACCCAATAGGTGAAGGAAAACATTGTACACATTCAGTGAAAGCAGTAGAGGGGCAATATATAGGGGGCAATGCAGTTGCCTATATGTCTGTTGAAAGAAAAGTGATTATCATCTTGTCAAAGTGACCCAGTGCTGAAACATATTTTATAACATTGATTGCATTAGATTATTTTCTGTAATGTATTTGAGCAGAAAATATAGATGAGTTTTAATATAGCTTCCATTTGTCATTTCCTTCTCAATTGCAGAGCAACGTTTATAAAACTTGTAAAAACATTTTATGATAATATATCTACACATCTTTATACTTATTGTTCTATTTTACAATAATAAAAATTCTACTAATTTTTGATTGTTTTGATCTTTGTGAAAAACCTCAAAATTATTTTAATTTTTAATCATAAAATGTACACTTTGGGAAGCATTTTAAAATGAAACCTTAACTTACTATTTGCTTAATAGTTAGGGATTATTAATTTGATAAAGCTCAACCCATCAAAAAGTGTGACATTAGCTAATTCTGATAGTTCAAATATTTTCTGCTTCATTTTATAAATTTGAATCATTTGTCTGTTTGCTTGCTGATTTAACAAGCACAATTAAAATTTCATTTGAATGCTGGATATGGTGTCTCATTCCTCTATTCCAAGCAATCAGAAAGCCCAGGCATGCAGATTTCTCCGAATTTACTGCCTGGTTGCTGTACAAAATTGAATCTGAGGACATCCAAAATTTTAAAATAAAACAGAAACAAAAAATACATTTTAATTAATAGAGTATTGTTCTCATTATGTTTCAAAGATAATATTTAGCACAATTAGTCTACAAAACTAATGTATGCCTCCCTTATCAATGGAAATGAATCACCACTTACCATTACCACAGTCTACACATACACACACACACACACACACACACACACACACACACACACATATATATATATATATATATATATATATATATATATATATATAAATAATATTTATCTTGAAATCAAGCAATAAATTTAAGTATGATTAGATATAATACTAAACGGCAAAAACAATTCTTCAAGCTGGGCTGCCTATTTCCATGAAAATGAAAGTATATTAAAAATATATGAATATTCATGATAAGTGGAAAGGCAGCAAATTTTGATCAATATGTAATTATGAGAATGCTGTAGACAAAAAATCATATTTGTGAATAGTAGACAAGAAAGTCTGAGAAAAATCCATTAGTGATATCAATGCTTGCTCTGCTATAACTTCTTTTTTTGTTTTTTGTTTTGGTTTTTTGTTTGTTTGTTTCAATGCAAGGTTTCTCTGTATAACCCTGGCTGTCCTGGAACTCAGTCTGTAGACCAGGCTGGCCTGGAACTCAGAAATCCACCTGCCTCTGCCTCCCAAGTGCTGGGATCAAAGATGTGCACCACCACAGCTCAGCTATAACTTCTTCAAAATGAAATTGTTAGAAAAAAATTGTAGGGCCATATGCCAGTACTAAATACAGTACACTGTCCTTTTCATCAGCTTTTTCTTTATTTTTTAATTATTATTTATTTATTCATTCATTCATTCATTTATCTATCTACTTATTTATTTATTCATCTATCTATCATCTATCTATCATCTATCTATCTATCTATCTATCTATCTATCTATCTATCTATCTATCTATCTATGAACATGGTTACTCTGTATAGCCCTGGCTGTCCTGGAACTCACTCTGTCGACCAGGCTGACTTCAAACTCAGAAATCCACCTGCTTCTGTCTCCCGAGTGCTGGGAATAAAGGTGTGCGCCACCATACCCAGCTCTCATCAGCTGTTTCTTATTTGTTTTCCGGATGGCACCCAACACCTTCTGTAGAGTAAATAACCCACCTCCCACTGAATTATACTGCAGCAGGCTATTATCACTTGAAGTGGTATTTGTGCATTTTAATGTAATTCATGACCTGTCGTGGTGAAATAGAATAGCTATGTTTTATTGTGATATGAAGAAGTAAGAATGAATGTGAATTATAATTATATTGATTGCATCATATTAAAATGAAAATACATCATTTAAAACACTAATATAGCTAAAGGTCTAAAGAGGACAAACTCTATCTCTGATTTTCATTCTTTAGAATATAAATTTCTAATTTTCATGCACTGTTTATAGCTAACAATCAAACCCTCTCCCCTTGTATCATTTCTGGTTCTCATATGGTGTTAATAAGTTAACCTATTCTAGGCTAAAATATTCATATCCAGAGATTCCATTTATTTCTCCAAATATTTACATAGTTGAAACAATATGGGTGATGATGTTTTTCCTCTCCACCTGGAGAGAATCAAGATTCCTGTATGTCTCTCCACACCTTCTATCCCTCTGTTTGTCTATCTCTTCCCACTAGACAATGGTCTTCTTTCTTGATATGAAAATTCAAACAGCCTAAATTTCACCTCATCTGCCCCTACTTTTGCAAAGGCAATGTGAAAGATCTCCAATTTATATTCAAGCAAAAGACTCCTCCTTTGAATACCACTCACTGGAGGTTAACTATCTTTTCAGTAAGGTCAAGGGTTGCATGTATTTGAATTTTTGTTGTAGTAAAACAATTTTCTATTACGAAAAGTATTGTTTTCTAAAACAATGCCTTCTAATCCTTAGTGTGTTAAGATAACAAATCTGCATTGTATGTATTTATTTTATAGATTATCTGTATGAATATATTTAAAATTGACTAGGATAAAGTCTTTAAAAGTGATATACCTACACACTTTCACATCATAAATACTATTATTTTTAATTAGTTGTTTACATATATATATATATATATATATATGTATATTTGTGTGTGAGTGAGTGTGTGTACAATATTAGTTGTTAAGTTCCTTGCATGTATTTACTTTTGTAACTATATATGTGTGTATGTACACATGACAGCTGTGAGAAGGTCAGAGGACAGATTATGGGAATTTATTCTCTCATCAAACTTGAATGAAACCATATATAATCAGTAAGAAGCTATCTCACAGATTCTAGGTTATTATTATTTCTACACACATATACAAGACAGATACCTTAATTTTATATTCTTAGAAATACTTTATTTTTTAAATCATGTATCAAAATTAAGCTCTTAGTATTTATAAGTAGAAGCTTCATCATATATTCTTTTTTTTTTTTTTTTTGGTTTTTTTTTTTTTTTTTTTTTTTTTTTTTTTTTTTTTTTTTTTTTTTTTTTTTTTTTTTTTTTTTTTTTTTTTGGTCTTTTGATTTTTTTTCTTTTTCTTTATTTTTATTTTTTAATTTTTTAATTTATTATTAGAGAGTTTCTTCATTTACATTTCAAGTGTTATCCAAAAGTCCCCTATATCCTCCCCCCGCCCTGCTCCCCTACCCTCCCTCTCCCACTACTTGGCCCTGGCATTCCCCTGTACTGGGGCCTATAAACATTGCTAGACCAAGGGCCTTTCTTCCCGAATAATGGCCAACTAGGCCATCTTCTAATACANTGATATCCTCCAGATACATCCATTTACTCAAGAATTTCATAAATTCATTGTTTTTAATAGCTGAGTAGTACTCCATTGTGTAAATGTACCACATTTTCTGTATCCATTCCTCTGTTGAGGGATATCTGGGTTCTTTCCAGCTTCTGGCTATTATAAATAAGGCTGCTATGAACATAGTGGAGCATGTGTCCTTGTTACCAGTTGAAATATCTTCTGGGTATATGCCCAGGAGAGGTATTGCTGGATCTTCTGACAGGATTTCTCTGTGTAGCCCAGGCTTGCCTCAAACTCAAAAATCTGCCTGCCTCTGCCTCCTGAGTGGTGGGATTAAAGGCAAGTGCATATATTCTTTATCAACTATAGTCATACTTTATTACCCCATAACTTTTTCATGGCGTTTTTTACTTCTGCATTCCTCAGAGTATAGATAAGAGGGTTTAGCAGAGGTGTTCCAATTGTATAAAACAAAGATACCATTTTGTCTATTGGAAAAGTGGTTGGTGGCCGTGTGTATATAAATATACAAGGACCAAAAAATAAGATCACAACAATGATATGAGAAGTGCATGTAGACAAGGCCTTTCGTCTTCCTTCTGCACTATGGTTTCTCAGAGAGTATAAGATTACAATATAGGAGATAAGCAGTACTATGAAACTTACTGTACATATTGCACCACTATTAGATACAACTAGCAAATTTATCACATAGGTATCCATGCAGGCAAGTTTCAGTAAGGGCTGCAAATCACAGAAATAATGATCAATCACATTTGGGCCACAGAATGGTAATCTTAAGGCTAAGAAAATCTGTGCTGAAGAGTGAATACAGGACCCTACCCAGGCAATAATAACTAATATACCACAGATATGTTGGCTCATTATAGTTGTATATCTTAGAGGCTTACAGATTGCTACATAGCGGTCAATGGCCATGAGGATAAGCACGAAGATCTCCATCCACCCAAAGAAGTGAACTGCAAAGACCTGAGTCATACACTCATTATAGGTAATGATTTTTTTTTCTGGGAGAGGGCTTCCACGATCAATCTTGGTGCTGTAGTTGTAGAGAAGCAAGCGTCAGCAAAAGACAAATAGAAGAGGAAAAAGTACAGGGACTCCCAAGTGTCTGACTCATCTTAATGGTCACCATGATGAGAAAGTTTCCTATCAAAGTCATAAGGTAAAGAATCAAGAAGACTCCAAATATTGCCTTCTGTTTTTCTGGATCCTGAGTCAACCCCAACAAAATAAATTCAGTCACACTGTTGTTACACATCCTATCAGTGGATATATTAGATAGGACTGGCTGAAAAATGTTTAACCTGCAAACAAAGAAATGATATATTGAGATCAATGTCCAGATGTTGCAATTCCTTGGTTCTACCTTCCCTGTTAGTCTCACCTGCCTTTGAAATCTGTGAAGAATATTTTAAAAGTTCAACATAGATACCTATCTCTCAATGAGATTTTCCTTTGACTCAGAAGCTTACTGGACTGATTTCTGTTGATATTTCAAAGTGAAAAGTTTGTTCTTTCTTTAAAAGAATGATGTGTTGATTAGGAAACTTAGGAAAAGCATACGTGTCTTTTGGTTGTCTTAAGAGGGTATGAGCTCAAACATTTTCTTTACACATTACAGAGTGCTTTCAAAGAGTATTTTCTTATTTATTTAGATATTTTCTTTATTTACATTTCAAATGCTATCCCAAAAGTTCCCTATACCCTCCCCCCAACCTGCTCCCCTACCCACCCACTCTCACTTCTTGGCCCTGGCATTCCCCTGTGCTGGGGCATATAAAGTTTGCAAGACCAAGGGGCCTCTCTTCCCAATGATGGCCAACTAGGCCATCTCTTGTTACATATGCAGCAGCCTTGTTTATAATAGCCAGAAGCTGGAAAGAACCCAGATGTCCCTCAACAGAGGAATGGATACAGAAAATGTGGTACATTAACACAATGGGGTACTACTCAGCTATTAAAAACAATAAATTTATGAAATTCTTGGGCAAATAGATGTATCTGGAGGACATCTTCCTTAGTGAGGTAACCCAATCACAAAAGAAGTCACTTGATATACACTCACTGATAAGTGGATATTAGTCTAGAAACTTAGAATACCCAAGATACAATTTACAAAAGACAAGAAAATCAAGAAGAACGAAGATCCAAGTGTGGATACTTCATTCCTCCTTAGAATAGGGAGCAAAACACCCATAAAAGGAGTTACAGATACAAAGTTTGAAGCTAAGATGAAAAGATGGACCATCCAGAGAATACCCCACACAGGGATCCATCCCATAATCAGCCAGAAATCCAGACACTATTGCAAATGCCAGCAAGATTTTGCTGAAAGGACCCTGAAATAGCTGTCTCTAGTGAAGATATAGCTATGCCAGTGCCTGGCAAATACAGAAGTGGATGCTCAAAGTCATCTATAGGATGGAACACAGGGCCCCCAATGGAGGACCCAGAGAAAGTACCCAAGGCGCTGAAGGGTTCTGCAACCCTGTAGGGGGAACAACAATAAGAATAATTATTTTATCCATGCATATGTTCACATTTACATGTAGATGTCTGTAACATGAAAAGCACTAATTAATACAATTAACCAATAAGCCTAGTGATTCCATTATAACAAAAATCTCAAATCAATTCACTACCTCTTTGTTTCTATTTTCCCTGTCTACTTTAACTCCTGGATAAGTTATATTTTATAAAACTGTATTTAATCCAATTTTAATGCTACCTCTTTTTTCAGTGTATCATTTTACTCTGAAAACATAAGGGTTTGGACAATAAAGTTTGGTATGATCAATAAAAGTGTACTATAATGATTTCATTACACTTAGGTTTATTCCATTGTAAATGTAACTTTTTCTAGCTATAAGTTTTAGATTTCATTAAAGATTTTTTTTAAGTAGAAAAATATATGTACTTAGAAAAAATATATGTCCTACATACACACACATAATCATCTACTTTTAAATTTTTTTTCAGGAGAAACTTGTCTACTGCAATGTTAGTTTTTATTGGGCTGGCTTTCTTCCTTCCTTTCTTTCTTTCTTTCTTTCTTTCTTTCTTTCTTTCTTTCTTTCTTTTTGGTTGTGTATTCAAATATTTGTGTCTTATGTGACTGAAAGAAATTCTCAATGTAATGTTACTGCCTCATTTTGATGTATAATTTTTATAAAATTATTAGTGTGTTTATAACTCATATCTTCATTTCTTTATGTGTGTTTTCATCTCTCTTACTTTTTGTGTATATGTGTAAGTGTGTGGATATATGTGATGTGCATTTGTAACATCACATTCACGTGAAGGCCAAAGAGTAATTCTCTCACTCCACCTATTGGGTCCAGCTAATTGATCTCAGCTTATTAGTCATGGCAGCAATTCTTTACCTGGAGATCCATTTGAGTGGACACATGCTTTTATACCTTACAGTCATAACTATCAATTTATATTTAATGCTATAACAATACTATAATAAAAATAGTATATTCTTTTGAGAAACTTATGCTGCTTATAAATTTTACTTTATAGATAATAACTTTACAAAAGGTAATGAATTGTGAAACAAATAATTTTAAATTATGCTAAATAAATCATCCTCATTGATAAATATTAGCTGTTTTTCAATCCTTATATAACTTTGTTCATTATTAATTTATTTATGTGTACTTTATAGTTATTATGAAATCACCAAAACAAACAAAATATGTGAGAACAAAAGAACTGACTTTCAATAATGCTTCCACTGTACAGAAAGAAACATGTTGAGTTTCATATATTTGTTCCCAGAGAGTTTTGAGTCTATTTGAATCTATGGCTTGTGTATCCTTGTCTTACATAAACATGTGGTCAGAATTATAGTTATGATAACTTTTCAGATAAGCTAAAATTTGTGATAACAAACTTATTTTATGATGTTATTGTATATGAATTAGTTGATAGAAATAAATATATTACATTATTTTCACATGGGTTTTAAATAACATTTTACATTTTTACTATTTTTTCTGAAAATGTCACCCTTTTTCTAACTCTTTTTATATATTCTTGAATAGAATTCAGCCTAGCAAAATAATGGGACTTGATAGCTAAGAATAATGTTGACTTATGTCAGGGATTATATCTTTTGCTATAAAATCTTCACATATCATTTAGTCCAATTTTCCAATTTCTCTATTTTACTTTAGTCCTATATCATATCATTTATAATATAGAAGTCATTATCTACTTTTCTATAATTATCTTTAGCTTCAATGGCTAAATCAAAAGAGTCTGAGGAGATTAGGCTAATCAAAATATACATTATGAACAAAATCAAATTTCAAGAAAAAAATGAATGTAAACCAAATAATTAAATATTTAAGGCACTATTTTGTTGCATTAGAAGAAGATAAATCATCTTCAGATATAAAAGAATAATTTATTATATAATATAATGCTCATGAAGGAACTTAAATTACTTCAACAAATGAATTAATACCTGAAATGACAGAGTTCAGTTTGTAGCCAGATTCTCATGTTACCTGTGAGCGAGAAGGAGAGGGTGTGCTACCCTGACAAGCTCACACAAATACCACTTCTCTGCCCACTGAAGATAAAAAATTTCAGTACCATAATATTCATATGTAATTGTGTGTGTTTCAACAATATATCTCTCTTAGGTCGCTATAAACATTAGTTCACTTAATATAAACTAGGTAGATGTGTGGCTATCCACTCGCGATGCCCTGGTGGGCTGTCAATCCGTAATAACAGCCTCCTGTTTCATGAAAGTTTTTTTTTTTAATTTATTTTTTAGGGGGTGGAGGGTTCTTTCTCTTTTTTAAAAATTAGGTATTTTCTTATTTTACATTCAAATGCTATTCCGAAATTTCCCTATACCCTCCCCCCGCCCTGCTCCCCTACCCACCCACTCCTGCTTCTTGGCCCTGGCATTCTGCTGTACTGGGGCATATAAAGATTGCAATATCAAGGGGCCTCTCTTCCCAATGATGGCCGACTAGGCCACCTTCTGCTGCATATGCAGCTAGAGACACGAGCTCTGGGGGTTCTGGTTAGTTTATATTGTTTTTCCTCTTATAGGGTTGCAGACCCCTTCAGCTCCTTGGGTTCTATCTCTAGCTTCTTCATTGGGGGCCATGTGTTCCATCCTATAGATGACTGTGAACATCCACTTCTGTATTTGCCAGGCACTGGCATAGCCTCATACAAGACAGCTATATCAGGGTCCCTTCAGCAAACTCTTGCTGGCATATGCAATAGTGTCTGGGTTTGGTTTTATTTCAAGTTGTTTATTTGCTCAATTTTTACATTGTTTTAAATCTAAATTTGCATCCCAGAGTGTCTGAAATAAAATCATCATTAATGATCTTACTACCTTTTCTGTGGTGGCCACAGATAGAAATGACATTTAAGGCTTTTATTTACAAAATGATCAACACCACATATTATCTTGACTGCAGGATCTCTATAATCAAGGGAAAATTGAGACAGAACAACTGTAATAATGCAGATTACAGTGATATGAAAATTAGAGAAAAGTCATTTTTATGAAAGAAATGAAATCACATTCAATGTGAATGAGAAGGAAAATACCTTTCCAGGTAAACAAATCAATACAGTGGTCTGGATAGCAGATTCCAAAAACAGGAGAAAGGTTTAGAGACGTAAGTAGTTTCTTAGAAGAAATTTGTTAAAGCAAACTAATGAATTTTGGGTCTCTTTTCATAATTACAATATAAAATTAGAGGACACAAAATGTAAGAACACCCACTACTAAGATTGATTTTACCAGGACTTGGTGAGATTGTACCCAGAAAAAAAGTGCTGTCATCAAGTCAGATGACCTAAATTTGATCTTACAACCTACATGATGAAAGAGACACTCATTCCTGCAAGAAGTCTTGTGACTTTCATGGATATTCCATGGAACACAAATAAAAAAAAAAAAAAAAAAAAAAAAGAAGACGACAGACAGAAATGTAATAGAAATTGAAGCAAAGATTCATTAATATCCTGAAATAAAAAATAACAATCACTAGTTATTTGGTGGAATTTTATAAATTTTGTGTGTTCCTGATGAGCTTACCTGTAATGAAAAGACTATGTCATTCAAGATTCCAGTATCCTGCTAATGATATTTGTTTGCCTGTTCTTACATGTAAGAAAAATTAATTCAACTTTGTTATGCAAAATTACAGGTGTTAGAAGATTGGGAGCACAAAAGCTCATTTCTGGGTCATATCTGGGAACTGTGTGATCACAAATGAGTTTTTGTAATGTGAGCAGACTGGCATGAGGTAACCTTGCCTCATTAGGTACACTGCAGGAAAACTGAATGAAAAAAACATGTTTGAACAGTATTGAAAGGAATGAGTACTAGGGATGGCATGACTAAAAAAATACACACACACACACACACACACACACACACACACATGCGTGTGTGTGTGTGTGTGTGTGTGTGTGTGTATAATTTATAATGTAAATCTATTAGTGTCATTGATGCTGAAAGCCATAAAATGCAGACAGACACTGCAGGGCATCCTATGTTTGTCTTCACTGGAGTACCTTTGAAAGGACTGGAAGTCATGATCCTCGACTACTTTATAGAGGAACAGCAAAATGGAATATTGCCCCTCTACATTATAAAAGATATTTGCTTTGTTTAGACTATGGGTCATTTGGCCCAATATTATGCAGTTGTTACTTTTTAAAGTCTCATGAAATACAGTGGGATAAATAAAATAAATCACATTGGGATGTATGCATACCAAATATATATATTTCTATGGTTTTATATCTCTACCTCTATCATCCTTTTCTGTATTTATCTCTTGCATATATTAAATATACATGTATATAATCCTAGGAATTCTTTAGAAAACCACCAATGGCCTTTAGACATATGCCTTTCCTATGTGGTTAATCAGAAAGCAAGAACCAAGATGTAAATTTTCCTTTTACCTTCACTTTTCATACATTCTTCCCCTTTGCCTCTTCCCTATCACTGTTTTAAATGGACAAGTGGGCATGTGAACTGAAAGTACTCACGTGCTGTAAGATTATTACCGTTCCAAAACACAGTGTTTGAGATCCTCACTATGGCTTTGAGCATCACTGGTCCAGTCCCTTCTCACCATGTGCACTCCAGGCACTCCATGTAAACATACTTTCTTATACAGACTTTTTCTCTAAAATTTCCACATGGTGCATCCTGATGATTTTTTTCTCTCCTAAAACATCTACTCCACATTTTTCTATGGAGAGAGAGCACAATGCAAACACCATCTCCTCAGCAAATCCTGTCTATATTTACATAGTCACATGACTGAATTACAAATACATATCTGCTATAAGGTTTTTGTGTGTTCATTGAGCCATATCATCTCAACCTCACCCTCCTGTCATTTTTGTTTGAGCGTTGCTAATTTATTCAGTTTTATTACACTGGAATATGGCAAGATTGTATTGTTCCGATTTGCACATGTTATAAAATCTTGCTGTGTTTATCACACAGCTGCCATACAATACCCTGAAGCAGAAGTCGAGCTTTTGTGTGCCACGTGTTCTAATCCTTAAATCTCTTACAGCAATTATATCTATTATAATTATGAAAATAATCATCCTCACAAGGATAACAATCATAAGCTAGGGCAAATTTCAGGAATGATTAACAAAAAAAATATAGATGAAGAGTATTTGATCACTGAAATTTCTTTTATTCTTTGTATTTGTCCTGACACCAGACCCATAGGATGAATTGTAAACAGAATATTACCAGACAACATCAGCATCAGGCTCTGTCTCAGTAGCTTCAATGCAAACTGACTGTCTATTTACCGGGCCCACACCAACTCCTGTCCTGACTCCACGCTTTGCAAATAAATCTGCAGGTACCTCAAGTCATAGTCTAGTCTCTCAGATGCCAGTGTAAGATAAAGAAATAAAAACTATTACCAAGTTCATATCAGTGTATAAAACTTGATTCTGTTGCATTAGGCTTTAGAGGATTAAAAACAAAAATGATATAGTGAATGGAAGAAAAGATAGTTTAATTTGATTTAAAAACTTACCCTTTCTTTTAAAGATAAAATCTGTTTCCAATACATTGCTCATAGTTTACTCTCTGTGTTTTGATTTAAAGTAATGATGAATCATATACAAGATAATCAGCACCATGTAAATTGGTGAACTGAGTCTTTACAACATAAATTATATTTTAGATCCATCCAATCTGGCTTTCAGGTGTGGAAACTATGGGGAAAGGTGAAACTTCACAGACAATCCTGTAGAAGACTGGAGTTGACTCTGCCACAAAGACTGAAATATTTGCTAAAATGATTCTTCTCTGTCACTTAAAAAAAAATAAGCCCACTAATATTCACTTTACTACATAAGAATATTCTCTTACACTGAAAAATTTTCTGGTATATGAGCATTAAACATCTCCTTTTTTACCACATAATGTTTACAGATATATGGAGGCATGTCCAGTCTCCAGAGAAAGCAAGTGCATGCCCCTTTTTCACAAACCCCTGAAGCATTTGGTAAATGAGCAATTTCACAGAACTAGTGTACAATCATAGCAACTACACAACCAATTATTCTCAGGAACTGATGTCACAGCCATTTCTCCTTTCTGCTTCTTAATTCTTATTGCACAGTATTTACCAAATAATTTTTTCAATGATTCTGTCACAGTCACATTGAAATTTAGACCATAAAAGAAATACAATAAATAAGTTTTTGGAGTGACAAACCTTGAGCCTAGTTTAAGATTTGAACATATATGATGAAATTGAGTTTTTTTTTTTTTTAGGTTTTCTTTTTTTTTTTCCCAACATTTATTAGATAATTTCTTCATTTACATTTCAAGTGTTATCCAGAAAGTTCCTTATACCCTCCCCCCTCCCGGCCCTGCTCCCCTGCCCACCCGTTCCCACATCTTGGCCCTGGTGTTCCCCTGTACTGGGGCATATAAAGTCTTCATGACCAAGGGGCCTCTCTTCCCAATGATGTCCAACTAGAAATTGAGTTTTAAATCTATCACTTGATTCTTGAGCTCTTGAAGCATTTAACTATTTTTGGAAATTTATTTATTTATTGATTGATTGATTGATTGATTTATATCCCAAATGCTGTACCTCATACTAGTCCCTCCCTCACAGAATCCCCATCCCCAATCTTCCTCCCCTTCTCCTCTGAGAGGATGATACTCCCCCAAATTATCCTAGCACATCAGGTCTCTGTCAGATTAGGAGCATTCTCTCTCACTGAGGCCAGAAAGGGTAGCGATGATGACTGGATGATGACTGAGATGCCTCTGTTTCTTATGTGGGGAGTGGGAGTGCGGGGGTTGGGCCTCTTTGGTTGGTGGCTCAGATTCTTAGAGCTCCTGAGGTTCCCTGTTTGTTGATCCTGTTGGTCTTCTGGTGGGGTTCCCCTCTACATCTGGGCCTTCAATCCTTTCCCAAACTCTTCCATAAGTGTCCCCTACTTCTGTCTAATGTTCAGCTGTGGGTTTATGCTTCTGTTTTAATCAACTGGGTATAACTTCTCAGTGGACAGTTGTGCTAGGCTCCTATCTACAAGTATACAGTGAATCAGAAATAATGTAAAGAATTGGTCTTTGCCCATGGAACATGTTTCCAGTTATTTTGGGTCTAGGTTACTTCACTCAGGATATTTTCAAGTTTTTGTTTTGTTTTATTTGTTTTTTGTTTGTTGTTGTTTTTGTTGTTTTTTGTTTTGTTTCTGTTTTACATATGAAGTTAAGAATTTATCTTTCAAGGTCTATAAAAATTGCATTATCATTTTGATGGGTATTATATTGAATCTGTAGATTGCTTTTGGTAAGATGGTTATTTTCACTATGTTAATCATACTGATCCACCAGCATGGAAACTTTTTCCATCTTCTGATATCTTCTTTAATTTTTTTCTTCCCAAAGTTGAACTTCTTATCATATAGATTTCTCAACTTTTTGGTTAGCATTACACCCAGATATTTCATATTATTTGTGACTATTGGGAAGGATGTTGTTTCCCTAATTTCTTTCTCAGTCCATTTATTATTTGTATAATAGAGGGCTCCTGAGTTTCAGTTAATTGTGTATGCAGCCTCTCTTCTGTAGTTATCAGAAGTTCTGTGGTAGACTTTTGGAGGTTGCTTGACCTTGATTTCTTCCAATCATCTCAATCTCCTCTTGTTATCTTATTGCATCAAGTAATATATTAAATAAATAAGGGACAGTGGGAAGCCTTGTCTTGTTACTAATTTAATGGAATTGCTTTAATTTTCTCTCCATTTAATTTGATGTGGGCTATTGGTTTTCCATACAACCCTGGAGTTTGAGCTTAGAGAGGATCTTAAGTAGTTTATTTTAAAAATATGATAACATTATAGTCAGAGATACAACTAAGATCAGACACTTTATTAGTATGTACAAGGCCCTGATCCAGTCCCCAGGACCACACTCATGCATACCCATACAAAAATCACACAAATTTTTTTAGGGTATAATCATCAACTATGACAAATTTTAAATATGTTATAGTAATATCAATAATACTGATGAAATACATTTTGATAAGCTAAGAAATTAATATTGCAACTTTTAATAAGTTTGAAGATTCAATAAAAGAAACAAGTAGACAGAAAAGAAGAAAGAATGTAAAGGAATACTATTTATATTTTATTATAGTTATTTAAGTATTATTTATTTATGATAAAATTAAATATTTAAAATCTATGTTACCAAAGTTTGGATATAGTAACATATTTTTACTATAGTGTTCTAAATTAAGTTTTAATTTATATTTAAAGGACTAGAATTTGGTCAAATGTGTTTTATTTTCACTTAATAAATTTTATATATTTTTCTCTGCTGTCATTCTTTTTTATGGAGTTGTTTTATATTATCTTTTACATCCTTTACTAAGTACTACAAAGAAATTGCTCCACAGTAGTTTAAGTTTTTCAAAACAAATGTGAAACCACACAATGTGGTATGTTGGCTTCTATGTTATTTCCAGCTCTCTCTATATAATATTTTCTAAACCTTACATATGGAAGTGATTTGTAGATGTATCTACTAAGACAGTACTCTACAATGCTGACTTTGTATTGGAAGTAGTTTTCAGTAATTCTCTTTTTATTTTGCAGTTACCTTGCTGACAAGTAAAGGCTGCATTTACTTATGTATATAAAGAGAAAGTTCAGTTATTTTTAGGGTATAAACTGTTTTAGTTAAGTAATAGCTGCAGGTTGTTATGAATATCCATGACTTTACTGAGTAATAAGCTAGTTTTTTTTTTTTTTTTTTTTTGGTATTAAATACCATTTTCCTCTTATGAAGTGGGTCATATGTCCAATTAAAGAACTGTTGTTTAGAGCCATGGTATAACTACCACTACGGTACACTTACATTATTGAATCATGCTAGTCGGTGATGTGATTCATAGGTATTAGAGATGAGTACGACTGTTAGTTGCTTACTTCTTTGAAAGTTTACTTTGTTCCTTCTGGAACCAGGAAAGCTAATTCTCAGTGAGGGAACATTCAGGTCAGCTCATACCCAATGGTCTCTGTAGACGGTTTCTCAAGTGCCTGGTCATTTCATCAAAAGGCAATTGCTTCTGTGATAACCCTTCATAGAAGGAGAAGAAGAGTAAAGGGTATGTAACCAAGGGTGATGGATTATAACTGACCTGACTTTAGAATGAAAGTTATTTGCATTCAGGAAAAGAATGTTGACAAGGGAGAGAGAAGAGAGGAGACAAACAACTGAGTGAGAAATAATGTTAAAGCATACAGGCATACATCTATAAAAAATCACAAAGAAACTTTTCAATACAATAAAAGAGTCCAAAACAATAATCAGCTTAAAATTTTAAACAGAATATAGTTTCTTAGTTCTTTGCCATCAGAACTTGAACCAAATCATTTTTGGACTATATTTTTAGGTCTGTCTTGTCTGAAGTGATTTACTCAAGCGTGGGTTTTAGAGTCTTGAACTAATAAAGGTTTTCTGTAATGTCATAAAATCTATTATTTTTCATCTGGATTTCCCACAGTTTGAGTATATTTGATTAGAGAAATACCGTGATATAATTTAGTTAAAATTATCACCATATAAGATTTATTCACATATCTTATTAGAATATGAAACATTATTAAAATCATTTATCTGATAATAATAACCATCAACTTAATTTTTTAATTATCCTGAAATATTTTTTTCATCATGTAAAAATTCAAATAAAAAATTATGATTCTAAAAGAGCTTGGAAATTTATTATGCTTTGTAGTCACCATTCCATCACCCCCAAAACTTTAATATGAAAGACATTATTCATTCTCAATTGCATAGTAAATTTTCATTTTAGTATTTTCTAATTACATCTACTCTTCCCTTTTTGAATAGGTAGTTGATATTCAATAGTTAAAACCTTGTAGTTCCCCTTGTTTTCAGAATCACTCTTATTAGTATGTGAGTTAGTTTAACATATTGTAAACTAACTATGCTTCTCTTTTGAAACCATGTTTTGACACCAAACCTTTTTTATTGCCTTTTTCATCTCTGTATTTCTTAAAGTATATATGAGGGGATTGAACATAGGAGCAATGATGGTATAAAATAGAGCAAAGATTTTGTCCTCAGGGAACGTGGTAGGAGGTCTAAGGTAAGCAAAGATGGAAGGTCCGAAAAATAAAGTAACCACAGTGATATGAGATGCACAGGTAGAAAGGGCTTTGCGTCTTCCTTCTGCAGAGTAATTCCTTAATGTGAACAGTATAACCACATATGACCCGAACAAGATAACAAAGGTTACTAAAGCAATCAGTCCTGAATTGGCAACCACCAGGACACCAGTGATGGTAGTGTCAGCACAGGCAACTTTCAGCAAAGGGAAAATGTCACAGTAGTAGTGGTCTATTTCATTGGGGCCACAGAAAGGCAAGCAGATTAGCAAACAAAACTGAGACAAAGTGTGTGCAGCACCACCAACCCAAGAAGCCCAGATCAGGATATGGCACCTGCTTCTGCTCATGATGACCATGTAGTGGAGAGGCTTGCAGATGGCCACGCAGCGGTCAAAGGCCATGGCTGTTAGGATTAAGATTTCAATCATTCCAAAGAAGTGCATGGCAAAGACTTGTAGCATGCAATTTGTATAAGAGATATATTTTCTTCTCACTAGCAAATCTCCAATCAGTTTGGGTGTCACACAGGAGGTATAGAAAATGTCCATAGAAGATAAATGACTGAGGAAATAGTACATGGGTTGGCTAAACAGAGAGCTACATCTAACAGAGGTAAGGATCAGCAGATTCCCACACAAGATGGCAAGGTAACAGAATGAGAAGAACACGAAGCAAAACACTTCAATGTTCTGCTTAGAAGACAGTCCCATAAGAAGAAATTCTGATATGTTCTGCTTGCATTCCATTTATTATACTCTGTGCAAGAATAGTTATCTATGGAAAAGAGAACTTCAGAAGCAACAATTCAGTTGAATCAAAACCATATAAATATTACTGAAAAATCATAGATACTTTCCTAACAAATCATAGAAGATAATCAATTTACTAAATTAAATTAGTTGTTGCTAAATCATATTTGTTTTGTTCAACAGATTTTTTATTATTTTTCTCAAATATCCTAATCATTGATAATATAAGATATTTTATTAATTTTTTAAAGATATGTTAAAATTACTAAATCCCTCCAATTGTATTATTTTTATTTACAAAAATATGAAACATCTAAAATTAATAATATGTAGAGAATTTATTTTCTTTACTATTTAAATTATATAGTTTATATATACAAAATTTTTACCTTTTAGATCATTTTCTTCTTAGAGCATATAATAAAATTTAATTATCTATAGATAATTTTAATTGCATATTTTTATACCATAAAATAAGGAGGTATATAATTGTTAAAATAATCCACTAACATGGTGACAAAAACATGGAAGGATGAGAAATTGATTTATAGTTAATAAAAATATACCATGTTGGCTATGTAAGAAGACACTTAAAGCTTTAAAAATATAGTGACAATTGCTAGTTTTCATAATAAATATAAATAATAACAATATTTTTACTTAGAGAATTTAATTACAAATGATGTGCAGAGGTAAACTCTAGTAACCTTAATGGTGGTACGAACAGGTGAAAAAAATTAAAAAAAGGAAATAACTTAATTCTGCCAAAAATGTGGTAGGCCGGGTTCAATAATCAATAACCAAATAAAATCAAAATTATACAATCTGATTGCAAATACTACTCATGGTATGAACAAGAAATTTGCACCTACTTTTTATGAAGATCAAATTAAATGTCTAACAAAGCATCTTTTTTACTTGACTCTCTAATATATACAAACTATATTTCAGTGTGACCTCATGCGCAGGGCTAGGTAGACAATCCTCAGTGTGAATTGTATGGACATTTTTTTTTCCTTTGCCTATATTTTAGCATATATTTATCACATTGGCTTTATGGTCATTTTTATTTTTGTGGTTTTGTATGTATCTGTTTCTTGTTTCATTTTGTTTTAGTTTCATATTTGTTTGTTTAAAAGAGAGAAAGAAAAAGAATATAGAGCTGGGTGGAGAGAGAGAGATGGAGAGGAAGGAAAAAAAGGGAAAAAAAAGTGCCCAAACTATAAACATTTTATCAATAAAATGTATCTCACATATATGTATAAATATCATAATTTCCTCACTGCCATTTCTTATTCAATGGATTCTCTTTGGAGAAGACATATCCTATATGTAGCAGTGAGTAAAATTACCATGACAATAACATGAGAGGTGAGACTGGAGTACAATAGACTACTTCAGCAGAATTTATGAGGATAAGCATTTGATGTATAATTTCTTTGCCTTAGAACTGCTATGCTCACTTGTGGAAAGGGAGAATGCATAGCAATGTGAAAAATGTCATGAAAGAAGCATGTTAGAAGGGACTCAAATTACATTGTTTTTGACAGAGACAAGTTATTAATAACTGAAAGGAATTAGACATTTTAAAAAGTACATGAATATATTATAAAATTGATGGTAAAATTATGGAATAATCAAATAAAATAAAGTAAATTACTCATTTTCTGCCAGTGAATATTGTATAACAGCTAATTGCAGTTAACTTTCTGAGGTACTGTTCATCTGCCTCATTTGTCTTTACAGAGTAATGTTTACCACCAGAGCAAATAAGAGATTTTGAACTTCATCTTCTCTAATCTTTATTCTTTATATTTTACATAAAACCTATCACTATAAAAGATTGCTGAGATTATAGAGTCATGTAATATGAACTGGAATAATATGTTATATATATATATATATATATATATAAATGTTTATAATGTTTATATAGTTTATGCTATACTGCTATCCATGATTTATTTTGCAAGTGTATATAAGATTATTTTGAGTTTCTGCACTCACCAAAGTTGTTTTCAGTATCATAGGATCCTCAGTTTCTTCATGTTTAAATTTCTTCATCAATTAGACTATGAAAATAAATGTTTTATGCATGGAAGTAATAAGAAACCCATGAAGCATACATATGCCAACTGCAGACAGGAGATACAACCACAGAAATTATTGACCTCTTATTATATATATTTTCTATGAGTAGGTAAATAATTACTAACATGTCATAAAATCAGACATAATATCACATTCAGATATGGTGAAATTATTTAAAACTATGTAATAATATTCATACTAAGATAGAAATCTGAACATTTATGGATGTGGATAACTTGAGTATAAATATAAAAGTAATTTAATAATATTATAATTGTATAATTCTATAATATAAAAACTCAATAAACATTGTAATTTTAATATTTTATAATTTTGAAATGGTCTTTTGGAGAAATGAGACCTTTTCCATAGTTTGATTTTTGTAAATACTTGAAATATATGAGTACTGAAGTTTTAATATATTATCTTAAAATTCTGTTTGAAATACATATTCAACAAAATACTGAAATATATTATTATATTCTTGCTCAAATTCTGATGACAATGCCTTATTGAAAATTCTTAAAAATAACAAATATAATTGCCAACAGATATATTGATGTTACAATAAAAGCTGTAAGAAGATTTACCTGTAAATGAATTATAGATGTTTTTCAAGATTTCTGTATGCTTCTTCACACACTTAACTTCTTTAGTTATTCAGCTCTCTGACCTTTCATTCATATAAACTTGTAAAATCAAACACTATAAACTAGAATTGATTTAATTTCACAAAAATATATGGGTTGCTTTCTTCCTGTACAAAATGAAAGTGCCACTATTCTTTAAGGAAAGTACTGTTGTCATGCCTCTTGACTTACACTGCAATATTTGTTGAATCTATAAAAGAATGATGTAACATTTAATTGATGCTACCTCTTTGTACCTACTCTTTACTCAAAGATTAAACCTATGTGCAAAAAAAAAAAATCATGCATACATATTGCTAAGTTTTAGGATTCTTATGTCTATAGACCATAAAAATAAAACAAATAAAACAGAACAGATCATGACATCTTCATTTAAATTTCAGTGTGATTTACTTCCTCAAGAGCCTGCCAAAAATGATGTTCACAATGCAGCAGTAGTGGGAAACCTTTGTATTACTTAATCCTCTGGTGAATTTTATGGATAAAATGCACTTTCAATTTTTTTTTTAGTAGCCAGTTCCTGAATATTGTGTCTCTGGAGACCAAAACTATTTTTTTAAATCTAGAGAGGCTTAAGAAATTCTTCTTTTGTGTAATTCCTCCTCTGTAAAACACTAATTTTTACTAGTTGTTAAAAATGTAAAAAACTGATGATTCTTCATAGGCTGAATGATTTTTGGTATGAATAACAAAAGAACAAAGATAAGAAGATATGCACATTGTATCAAAATACGTTGCAGATCTGGTTGTTAATTGAAACTAAAACTTTGTCATTGAGAAGTGATAGATAAACAAAGATAAAGAAGAAAAAAATCTTACCATTAAATATTGACAGATTAAGAAAAAATCAATACATATACTATATATTACATATTCATGTAATAATATATATATATATATATATATATATATATATATATATATATATATATATATATATACCTACATTACACACACATATAATATATGTCTTTGTATGATATTTTCTGTACATCTATATAAATATGAAAATGTATGGGCACACATGGTATTGTTATGTTTTCAATACAAAATTTTCTCAAAACATGTTGTTCTATCTCACTATTAACTAGGACTTTTGAGGATCAAAATCTGAGCTGATATCTACAAAACCTTGAGCCAAAAGTAATCCCTTAGCACTGGGCATGGTGGCGCACGACTTTAATCCCAGCACTCGGGAGGCAGAGGCAGGCAGATTTCTGAGTTTGAGGCCAGCCTGGTCTACAGAGTAAGTTCCAGGACAGCCAGGGCACACAGAGAAACCCTGTCTCAAAAAACAAAAAAACAAAACAAAACAAAAAAACAAAACAAAACAAAACAAAAAGACCAAAAGTAATCCCTTAGTATTCGAGAGAAATTTTTTTAGAGGCAACAAAATATGTCTTGTGATAATCTGATGTAATAAGAGGGGAATATTCTGTCATAAAGGAAATTCCTTAAAATTCAGAGCATAACTAATTCAATAACTAAAGGAAGTAGCTATAAACAGTCAGATTCACTGGGCCCATCATTCCTTAGGCTTGTATAAAAATAATGACTGCTGAGAGTAAGAATCTGAGCCAAGTTATGTTGCATACAACAGTCTTGTACAAGATGACCTGCCTGGAAGGTAGAAATTAGCCCAGCTTCCTTGGAGAATAAGAAACAAACAGAGCTTCTTTAAGGGCAGAGACATAATGGATGTCTTGAAAAAGCCTCAATACAACTGAGCTACCTGTAAATGACATTTTTCCAAATTGCAGACTGCCTGCAGATTTTACAATGTGGATCAGATTTCCAAATTCAGGTGCCTACATCCATTGTGGATTGGAATTGTGGTAATGCAACTGTCTTTGAGACATTTTAGTTTCAATAAATAGTCTTTCTACTATAGCTCTGTAAGTAACTCCAGTAAAACTTTCATGGTATTCTTACATTTTGTAACAGTTTTTTTTTCCAGATTAAAATGCTCCATTTTGGAGAAAAACATGTTTAATCACAGGGTAGTAAAGCATAAGTAAGACAGCAGTGTATTTTAAGACAGGATATTAAAATGGAGGCTGAAACAGAAGTAAGAGTATAATTTTTTTGTTGTTGTTGTTCGTTTTGTTTTGTTTTGTTTGTTTGTTTGGTTGGTTGGTTTTGGCTTTTTGAGACAGGGTTTCTCTGTGTAGCCTGGCTATCCTGGAACTCACCCTGTAGACCAGGTTGGCTTCAAACTCAGAAATCTGCCTGCCTCTACCTTCCAAGTGCTGAGATTAAAGGCATGCACCACTACTACCCAGCATAAGAGTATAGCTTAATGATAAGATTGTAAAGGTACAGGATATCAAAGCAGAGGCTAAGTAAGATAGTGCAGAAGAGAGTAACATTTCAGGAGCGATATCTTCATGGAAAATTCACGATCTTCAGAAAATCACTAGGATTAGTCAAATACACTAGGATCCTCACTTCCTAAGCATATGTACTCTATTAGTACTTCTAAAAGATATTCTCAGCCAAACTGCATCTGGAAGAACCTGAAGACTGACCAGCCACCTGGAAGAGTGTCAGATCCACCGAGCAAGCTGCCTTGAAAATATACTCTGTTGAGGTGCCTGCAGATTGTGCACTGTGCCCTGTTTTAAACTAGCTTTTGTAGTGCAGCTGTCTTTAAGTCATTTCTGCTCCTGCCAGGAATTCCAGTAATTAACCTCATAAAACTAATTTTTTGATCACCCATATTCCAGTAATTAACCTCATAAAACTAATTTTTTGATCATGTTGGATTTTGGAGCTATCCATATTTTAGTCTGTCATTGATTCCTTATTTAGGGTTAGAAGATATTTGTTCAATTGTCTACAAGAATATTGCATACAGCATTTAAGTTGCTCATTTTCAGTATTTTGCCCAGGAATTTCTGACAAATACAGATACACACACATACTTGTGCACATACACAACGAACAAACAATCATGTACAACATGATCACTAAAATTTTATTGTAAACATTGACATAATGATTATAGAATAATGATTCTGGTATATCACCCATAAAAGATGGTTTGTTAAATGGAGGTAGATGTAAAAGTTGAAACTATATAGTGTAAACTATAAATTTTAAGTAACCACGGAAAATACAGATAACAGAAAAGTGATAAGACAAAGAGAAAAATGTAATAAATATAAATAAAAAAGTTTCAAAATTATCAACTAAACTGAAATGATCTATGTGAGATAGTTATTGATAGCCATTCCAATTAAGATAATTAAAAGTTATGAGTAATTTTATTAATGCCAGGCCAAGAGCAGGCTTATTTTCCTGAAGTCTCTTGATGTCCAAGTTTAGCTGTACAACACTAATAAAGATAAAACCAAGTCATAGCAATGTTCTTAGGAGTCACATTAATGAGAGATATGGGGAGGCTTAGTAACAAGTTCTTTCTTTGAAGAGCTCAGTGATGTTTTGCTTTTTATTAGATATCTTCTTTATTTACATTTCAAATGTTATCCCCTTTCCCTGGTTCCCCTCTGAAAATCCCCTATCCTCTCCTCCCTATCCCTGCTCCCCAACCCACCTACTCCCACTTCCTGGTGCAGGCATTCATTTATAATGGGGAATAGAACTTTTACAGGATCAAGAGCCTCTCATCCCATTGGTGACCAACTTGGCCATTCTCTGCTACATATGCACTTAGAGCCATGTGTTCCTCCATGTGCTTTCTTTGATTGATGGTTTAGACCCAGGGATCTTTAGGGTTACTGGATAGCTCATATTGTTGTTCCTCCTATTGGGCTGCAAACCCTGCATCTCCCTGGATATTTCTCTAGTTCCTTCACTTGGCACCCTGTGCTCTGTCCAATGGATGATGAAAGAAAATAATATACGAGGCCTATGGTTTAAACAGCAGAAAACCTGAGGCAGGTACAGGCAAGTAAACAAAGTTGTTGATTCACTCTGGTACTGATAAAAAGGTATGCAAAGAGAGTAATGGGCCATTTGGCCTGGCCTCCGCTGACTCAGGAAAACCCCCTGCGAGATAGCTGCTACCTGGGGGCTCTTGCTGATGTTTGAACTAACCTGCTGATGTTTGAACTAGCCGATCCTGTGAAACCCATGTCAATTCCCCTATCCCCCCTGTGGGATAGCTGCTACCTGGGGGCTCTTGTTGGTGTTTGAACTAGCCAATAGTGTGAAACCGAGCCAATTTCCCCAACCCCCCTACCCCATTGTTATAAAAGCTCCTGATTTTCGAGCCACGAGGTCGACCCCCCATGTCTCCTGCGTGGGATACGGGTCGTCCCGGAGCTCTGATTAAAAATCCTCATGCTTTTTTGCATCAAGATAGGTCTCGTGATTCGTGGGGTGCACGAACAGCCCGTGTTTGAAATAGGGGTATTTCTGGTTGGATCTTACATTTGTTGCGTTGGCCGGGAAATTCGTGACACCCCAGGACCCCGACGACCCCTTGGAGGTATGGGATCCCCTCTGGAATGTGTGTGTGTGTTGGCCGATGTTCTAAATGTCTGTTTTTGTCTGTTTTCTGGTCTCTGGAATGTGTGTGTGTGTGTCGGACGGTGTGTTTCTGGTTTCTGGTTTTTGGTTTTCTGAAAAGAAAGTGCGCCTATGGTGCTAGTCTGAAACACAGTGATGCCTGAGTTGCCTGAGTTTGCATGTGCTGTGTCTGCTTAAAAATCTGGTGTCTGTATTCTGCTTGGAAGTCTGGTGCGATCGCAGTTTCGGTTTTGCGGGTGCTCAGTTATTGAGGCTGCTCTCCGAGACGGAGAGTGGTGTGGGTAAGGGCAGACGTGTCTGGGTGCCCACCAACCGTCCGCCCTGGGAGACGTCCCAGGAAGACAGTGGAGAGAACCAGGGACGCTTGGTAGACTCCATCGGTATAGTCAGGAGACAGTTCTCCTTGATGATCTGTGTCAGCGTCCTGCTGACTCTGGTCGACTCGAAGTCAACATCGGTTTTTGGTTTTTCTCTCTTTTTCCTCTATGCTTGTGTCTGCCATCGTTATGCGTGTGCAGGCAGTGTCTCTGTTTTGTTTATATGTGGGAATTTGTGATTCGAGTAAAAGAAAAAAAAATGATACTCTGGCGCTTAACATCTGCCCCTCCCCTCCCTGCTGCTATGGGCTCCAGCCAGAGACGCTGAGAGCGCGCCATTGTGGGGCCGTGCACCCACTGCGCATGGCAGCGACTCCCGTGCCTGCCAGCCAGCCGCTACCGCCCAGAGGAAAGGTTGCTTGTGGCGGCCGGTGGCGGGAAGCGGAGACAGCGGGAAGTGGCGACGACAGCAGCTTTGCTTCTTAAAGAGATAGCAACTCTTAGGTGTCTGTGTGAGTCTTGTGTGTTAGAACGCCGCTGAGGGCCCATAAAACCTAGTCCCAATTTATACAGCAGAAATGTTTTAAGTATAAATCTTCCTTAAGGACTGTCCAGAAATTAGAGACATAGACAGTCAAATTGTTCCTCTAGAGTCTGATCTCACTGCAGAAGAGATAATTGGGCCAAGACTCTGGCAGTATGCTCAGATTAAAATTATATATTTATGTTTAAGTTAATGAGGCAGTGAGACTTCTGAAGGCATTACAATCTGGCCTGTCTACTCCATATTGAATAGAAGAAACATCTATAATCAATTGTTATCTATTGTAATCAGTGATAATTAAAAAATTAGCTGCGTAAGCTGTTGTGGTGTTATCTTAAACAGCAATTAAACTTTATAGGTAAAATTGATAATTGTTATATTAAAGATAAGTTGTTGAAATTACCTTTATGCATGCATCCCATAAAGAATACATCTACTGTGTTCTTTGAGAGAAAAAAATATATATATGATTAGATCTTACAATGTCTCTGAAGCTCTGCCCGCCTGCTGGGTTCTCCAAATTCCAGGGCGAGAGCATTCTATTTTCATGAGCTGCAGCTGATAGCAACCAGGAATACTCAGCAGAGCTCCTGCTCCTGGTTACGAAGATAGTTTTCCAGCCTGCCCTGGCATGGCCTATAATGACTTCTAAGAGAGATAAAAGAGAGGTTTTTTTGTTTTTTGTTTTTTTGTTTTTTGTTTTTCCCTCTTCAAAAGTCAGAGGAAAGCCAGATGTGGTGATTTGCCACGGACATCCCAGTGGAGTTTGACAGGCCTAAAAACCTACAAGCACTCATGAACACATGGGTTTCAAAAGGAACTCATTCTCCTGAGAAGACATTCTCACATCCAGTTTTATCCCTGAATTTACTTTGTTAAGATTGAGTTTTGCTCCCCAAAATCGTAATTGTACACTGGTGGTACAAGAGAATTTGAAAGTGAAGGCTTCACTCGAGTCAGAGTCTCCAGCTGTGGACACTCTTTCGCAACCAAGGAGCAAGAGAGACCCTTTGACTCATCCTGTTTAGAATTACATCATGGCTAAAGGTAAGGAGAGTTTAAAAATATTAAAGCCAGGCTCTGTTCTCCAAGGTACCTCAAGATAGAACTAATTGGGCTAAGGTAAGAGAAATAATACAGGGGCCTTACATGTAGAGGTTCAACAGGCTAAGTTATGAGTTATGTAATCTAGTGAAAGAGACAGAGAAGGTGCATTAAGAGAGAGAGAGAGAGAGGCGGGAAGCAAAAGAAAGAGAACAGGACTAGAATCTTGGCCGCTGAGAAAAGGATAAGACAGGATCTAGACAGATTAGACAGATCAGGAAATTTGGGCAACAGAATTAAGTGAGTTGAGGTGCTAAGCCTCAACTGAGGAGCTTCACCTGTGTCGGACTGAAGTTGCTTATTTGGGACTGTGAAAATTCTTGGACGCGGCTTCTGCGGACTCTAGATGCCTGGGTTTACAGCCTTGGCTGCCCCACCCCATTGTGCCCCCTGACAAGAGAGGAGAGGTGTTTGTATGGATTCCAGATCGTCAAAAAGCCTTTTAAAAAAATTAGAGAGACTTTGCTGATGGCCTTGCCTGGTGAGAGAAGAGTTATAGAGGACTCCATGCTCAGACTTTGAGACCTGGTAATAGGCCAGTGACTTGCCTATCAAGGTTAGACCCTGTTGCCAGCAGGTGGCTTTCCTGTTTGAAAACTGTTGCTGCTGTAGCCCTGCTTGTCAAGGATGCTGATAAACTCATAGTGACTCCCCATGTTCTTAAAAGCATTATCCAACAGCTCCTGATCAATGGATGACCAATGCTCTGATGTGCTCCCCTGCTGTCCTGATTTCCGCTACCCTACTGTCTAGAACTGATGATTCATCACTGTGCTGATGTTCTGGCAGAAGAACCTGGTACTCAAAATGGTCTGAAAAATCAGCCTTGGCCTGGGAGTCTGAGCTGATACACAAGTGGCAGTAGCTTCATGGCTGAAGGTAAGCGGAAAGCGGGGACAGCAGTGGTAGACAGGAAGAAAGTGATCTAGGCCAGCAACTTCCCTGAAGAGACATTGGCCCAGAAAGCT